>CM040397.1:99614191-99891691 GCA_022702515.1 Ilyophis sp. 1 JC-2022 | reverse complement strand
TTGGCTTACAATTTCCATGGAAACTGGAAATGGGAACATACATTGGGTCTGATTTACTAAGACCTTAAGCATGTGCAAAAACCTTTTAACATACACAAAACTAATAACACAACCAATGATTGGTGCAAAAAAAAGAAAAAGCCATAACCGTGATTGGTTTTGAAGTGTGCTAAAAGGTTTTGCACATGCCAAAGATCTCAGTAAATCAGGCCCAGTGCACGTTAGCATCATTTTACAGGAGAATGCTGCACTCCGCTGTGCTTAGTTAAATTGTTCCACAATGGGTTATTTATTACCAGAAAAGAGAGCATGTCATGTTAACAATGACCAGCCTTCAATGCATGTGTGCTACTCCAGCGTGTTCAAATCTGGCCATTTTCCTTTCAACTGCTGATCCGGCAATTTGTTTTGGTCGGGCCTACACCTCCTACAGGACGCTGGTAAATAAACGAGCAAGGTAGCGCTCCAACAGACATCTGTGGATTTGCTGACTGGCCTACGGTGTAGAAAGAAATCCCGATGCCTCTGCTGTTGATCTTCCTGTCTCGGGAAGGCCACGATAAAAACATCAGGCTAAACGATACCGTTTATCCTGAAAATGGGTCCAGGGTACACAGCATGAGGACGGGGGGGGGGGGGGGACAGACTGCTTTCTCGTGTAAAGTACTGCCAGAGGTAAGCAGCGAGAATGATGCTGTCTGAGGGCCCGCAGTGACACAGAGTGTAGGGTCTGAGCCTCGCCCTTAGCTATACTATCAACCGACTGGACTGCAGCGGGCGTGAAGCTATTAGCCTCGTCCCGACAGGTCCTATCAGGTGTGTCTAAGTTTGCCGGGGTACCTTCATTGCAGCGCTACATTAGTTTCTCCTAGCAACACACCGGGTGCCCGGGGGGCGATCATCAGCGAGAGCTATGCCTCTCTTTCAAGTGTCCCTAGTTCTATCCTGCAGTACTCGGTGGACTGCAAAACAGTGTAAAACAGTGGCTGGCCAGTGGGGAGCTGCAATACGGTGCGCAGACACACACAGACTTGAGCTGCATCGCCCCTGGCACCAAGGCCTAGGTGGCAGAGGAGTAACTTGAGAGGCACGGTGATTCCAAATTAAGAGGGGGGGAAGGGGTGCGGGTATAAAAAAAATAAAAGCTAAGACGCATTCTGGCAATGGTATTTCACGGCAGCTCTGACCTAATTTCAAGTTACGACAGGATACGCATGCCTATTTCCTCTTAACTCTCTCCGGGGCTTGTTTCGTACCTAGGATAGGCCAACACGGCGGGTCAGCGGCTCGGCTTGACCTACAACTGAGGCGGGTCAGTAGTAACAAAGGCAACAGACAGATAGCAGGAGGAGGAACAGGAGGTGAAGTGTAAAAGGCGGCAGAGACGGGGGGGGGGAGGCAGGGCGATGGGGGGGTTTACCGCTTTACGCTGGCTATTTGCCGGGCAGCTAGGCGGCGCGGCGCTACAGGCCTGCGGGGGCTCCCTCTGCTTGTGTCTGTGGTCGTGCTGAAGCGAAAGCAGCTGGGCCTGATCTTTGGGAAGCGTGCGGTGGAACTTTTTACCCTGCTGCTGCTGCTGCTGCTGCTGCTGGGGCGGAGGCGGCGGAGGCTGAGGAAGAGGAGCAGGCTTGGCCCTTCGCTACGCAATGACACACAAACACAGGAGGCTAAGCAATAACACACACACACACACACACAGCAGGCTACACAATGACACACAAACACAGGAGGCTAAGCAATAACACACACACACAGCAGGCTACACAATGACACACAAACGCAGGAGGCTAAGCAATGACACACACACACACACACACACACACATAGCAGGCTACACAATGACACACAAACACAGGAGGCTACACAATGACACACACACACATCAGGCTACACAATGACACACAAACACAGGAGGCTAAGCAATGAAACACACACAGCAGGCTACACAATGACACACAAACACAGGAGGCTAAACAATGACACACACACACAGGAGGCTACGCAATGACACATAAACACAGCAGGCTACACAATGACACACAAATACAGGAGGCTACGCAATGACACACAAACACAGGAGGTTACGCAAAAACACACAAACACAGCAGGCTACACAATGACACACTCACACAGCAGGCTACACAATGACACACACACACATCAGGCTACACGATGACACACACACACATCAGGCTACACAATGACACACAAACACAGGAGGCTACGCAATGACACACAAACACAGCAGGCTACACAATGACACACACACACATCAGGCTACACAATGACACACAAACACATCAGGCTACACAATGACACACAAACACAGGAGGCTACGCAATGACACACAAACACAGGAGGTTACGCAAAAACACACAAACACAGCAGGCTACACAATGACACACTCACACAGGAGGCTACACAATGACACACAAACACAGCAGGCTACACAATGACACACTCACACAGGAGGCTACACAATGACACACTCACACAGGAGGCTACACAATGACACACACACACATCAGGCTACACAATGACACACAAACACAGACGGCTACACAGTGACACACAAAAAGTAGGCTCACACAAAAACACACACACACAGGACGTGCTCGTCCAGCCCCCACATGACTGTGCCAACGTGAGTACAAAGATGGCCTGTCGTGGTTCCCCACCAAACCTTTAATTCAACAGCATGCCATCTGCGCTAAATTCTGCCCAAAATACATGGGACAGCTTATTTTTGGAGATGGGAGGAAACTCCCACACTTTGAGATCTACACACATGTAAAAGCACTACCCCCCGCCCCCCGGCTCTCCCCAAACACACGCCAGCACATAGCCTGCAGGCTGGCAGATATAGAAGAGGTACATAATATCTGCAAGCTTGCTCATAGCAGTAGCTCCCTGGGGAAATCGCCAGACACCTCACACTGGTGTCCACTGCAGAAATAATTTATAACGGCTTCACTGACACAGGGAAGAGTAGGAACAGGAATAATAGCTCAAGACATACAATCAAATCAGGAGATGAAGATGTTTTCCCTTATGTTCATACGAAAAGCGTGCAAGACAATATTTATTTTATGAGCTTACATACAGTGGCCTCCAAAATGATTGTCAACCTTGGCAAAAAAGGCTGTATAAAATAAACTACTTAGCTAGGCCTATATTTTATGCTCAAATAAAGGAGAAAAATACATTATTTTATACCAATACAATTGTTCGGAAAATTTGTTTCTTTAACAAGTGATAAAAAAAATGGTCAAAAAATGTTCAAACCCCCCCCCCCCCCCCCCCCTCCACCAAACATTTGAATCTCATAAAACACCATTGGTAGCTCAGTAGCTTTATCTTTACAAAGGAAGGGCACACAAAGTACTGAAAGTAATTTTGGGAACTAAAATTGTGACTCAAAACCCTTCTCTCTGAGCAATTGTATATATACTTCTCAAATTTTTTTTGAGAATACAATATGGCTCATTACCCGTGTTTATTTCATCTGGCCTTTTATTTTATACTCATAAATCATTATCAAGGGTGTGAATAATTTTGCGGGGCGCTGTATATATACATTTATAATAAAGCCAATGATACAGCTGGTCCCATGTTGTTTGCCAGTATTAGAATTTGTCTGCAAGCACAAAACTTTATTTTAAGAACAGCAGAAACCAATGGATTCTATCAGAGGATGAGCACTAATGTTTACAATGAGGACATTGAGCAGAGAGATGCATAAATAATCTATCACATTCCTGGCTCGCTAGAATAGCAGTGGTCCTCCAGCACTGTGAATAAAAGAGACAAACAACGGCACTCGATCTCGACACGATTAAGACCTCTTTTCATTTGCCTTAATCCCGCACAAACTCCTTTTATCGCCTTTCAAATACATTTCTTTACACCGATCTAAATTAATGGGTGGCGATCCGGGTGCGAGACGTGCCAAAATAAATGGTCATTCTGAACGAAACTAGGCTTTCGGTGGTTTTATTTGCATAAATACAGTTTAGCGTCCTTCAAATTCAACATGCTTCCAACTCCTCTTTTACAGAATGGCTGTTTTGTGTTGAAGAGAAAAAAGGCAGCTCTACAGAAGGATGTACTCTAGGCCTTGTGAAATAATATATTCCTTATCTTCCTGCTGCCTCCGTGCTTGTTGTAAGAGGTGTAAAATCCGGGTTCAGAAAGTAAAAGTCCTCCCCAGTATTTTGTTCCAATCACCTGGATTTGCTAATTAGCACAATTCTTCAGCCATGGAGGTAGAACTAATTGGTGAAATCAGCTGGCTGAGTTCATGGGTGGAAGAAACACATGGCAGGGCTTTTACTTTCTGACCCCTGGATTTCACACCTCTGCCTGTTGTCTCTTTGCTCCTCTTCATAAACTTAATTTTTCATTAAGATAAAGCATGCCTATGTGTGCGGCCTTCTCCGGACCGTATTCTCAACTTCATCTCACAGTGTCATGAGTAACTAGGGCGTTATTTAGCATAGCAACAAAGCTCTCTCTCATCCATCAGAAATCAAAAAGCTCACTTTCCAGCAGCAATGTACCACAACGTACCACACGTGAAGTCTAAAAACCACAATTTCACTCTGTTCGGTGCACAATGTCCTCATTTTATATGCTACCGTGCATAGGTAAGACATGCTCACACAGTGCTGTGCAAGCTATGAGATTCACATAAAAAAAATACATTTGATTGCTGCCAGGTCAAAACAGCATGTGCTCTCTCCTAAACTAAACTTGGCAACTCAAATCAGTCTGTATAATTCAGTGTGAAAAACAACAAAAAACTAAAAACCAACAGGGCAGTTTATTTTTTATTTTTTACCTGGTCTGTCAGAGGGCCAACTGGTCTCCCTCCAACATCAGTCTTCTGTTTGCCCGAGTCTTCCAGCTACATTTAACAAAAAAACAAAACAAAACACAGTTTTACAAAATTGAGATTTAAAGATCCCTCTGAAATCCAGAGACTGAATTTGCCGTGAAAAACAGAACACTCAGTGTCTGCTGGCTTTCGTAAGACTCAACCCTCACCTCTTAAAATATTTAACTGTGTGAATCAGACCATCACTTCTGAGGGCACCAGGGAGTAAACCAACTGTGTTTGGATGACTTTACTCCGTGACCTCATTTGATAAAGACAAACAACATGGGATAACTCATCTGAGCAGGTCACAGATGAACCAGGTTTGGGGATGGTGTACCTAAGGTACACTCGTTTTGGGACAAGGTTAAAAATGAATTATGTACAGCTGAGAGAGTTAAGAGCTACACAGGAATGGAAACCCACTGACCATCTGCAATTAATTAGTCGCCAGGCGGCTCTCCAGCTTTCTGTCAAAACTCATTAGCGATGTGGCGTGGCTCTTGTGAAATGAAACACGAACGTAAAGATCAAGATTCACGTACGGAGTTATGAAAATGCTCTGTGCATTCCTCCTCCGTCTCCGCTCACTAAAGGGACGGAAACACACACTTTAAGGCCCCTCACAAGCCTGAAAAGAGCGCAGGCCACACAAGGCAAGTGAGTAGGGAGACTCTGCAAACCCAGAAGGCATCACACGAGAAGCAGGTCCTCATAACGCAGGTTGGCAGTCAGTACCGAATGGAAACCCACACAATGAAATTAGCAGATTATGGGACATCACAGTACAGTACAATACAGTAAGTGTTTTTACCCTAAGCCTAACCCTGACCTTTACCCTAACTGTAACAACCACAAGAAGAAGAAGTGTGTAATTTCCTGCTTACTTACAGAGAACCTGCCTCTTGTGTGGTGTTTCGATGGCATGAAGGCATACACACTTAATGCAAGCAGCGGGATTACACCTCTTCAGAAGTAAAATTCAAGCACTTTTCAAGGACCATTATAAAAGAGCGTTAATGCACTCTATGGCTGCCGAATTGTTGAAATGTTGAATTAATTTAAAAATGCGGCCAATTTTGTGATTAGAACACGAATCAATCAACCAAATCCGAGCACTTTCAAATACTCCATTCCAAATTCAATCACTTTGGCAACCTTGAAAATTCCATCTCTAAATTCGAGCAACTTCAAGGATTTCATGTACCTGTGTAAACCCTGAAACAGATTTGTTCTAAATTACTGAGGCGTATTCAAAATATTCCAATTAAACTCTTCAGTGTATACATGACACTTTACCACATTTCAGTAAGACGGGTACTGTATTTCCCACAGTACTCTATACCATAAAAAGGCAGACAGCAGGCTTTTTATATTTTCTAATACTAATGTGTTTAAACAACAGTTGTGATATTTAGGTTGATGAACTGAACCAAGCTCCTCTGTGAAAAATAATTAGGCAGAACCGCTGTGTCAACGTTCTGAAAGTATTTTTTCAGCACGTATAAAATGTTAACCACAACTCAAATTAATAATGCATTGGACTTGTCATAAGTCATTTTTCAGAATGGGTAAGAATGGGCAAAAACATTTTTTAAACTTCAATGAAAAAAGTGTTTTAAGACCACAAAACAACAGCACTATATAGAGAAAGATAAAAACAAAATACACCATTTAACTTTTAATGGGGATATTGAGTGGAGAATTAAAATGAAAAATAATATTTAAAAAAGGGCTGTAAAAAAAAAAGCTTTAAATCGACCTCTCAACACAGTCAGGATGCGATCTTGAGCTCTGACCCGGGAATTTCCTGCTCAAAACCCTTTCCCACGGATTTGTGCGACTGGAACATTTCACTGCAACTCAACTTGCTTACAACTCATGGCCAAGAGGGACTCAAGCAAACCCTGGAAAAGTTGTGCGAAACTCAACCCTGATTGGCTCAGACAGGTCACGTGACATGTCTGGGCCAGTCATGAGTGAGGAGCGCTGAGACTTTTTTTATGACCCACGTTATTCAACAGCTGTTGCCGATGAGGAAGTGAATCGGCTGCGGCTTTCACTACCTGTTTCCTGTCGCTCCTCCTCTGTCCCTCTGAGATCCTGCGCCTCCCTTCCAGGAGGCTCCGCTCCTCCACCTCCGTCTCCTCCCTCCAGAGCATCTCCTGCAGCTCGGGCCACTGGAAGCCGGCCTCCTGCTGCTGCCTCCTCTGCTGCTAGGGAGGAGGAGAGCACGGAGAGTGTCACTTCGCGCTCCGCAAATCCGCAACCACGCACCGCGCTGTGCCACGACCCCTTTCCACAGCGCAACGCGGTTTACCGCCGTGTTATATGCAACGAGGCTGTCGCAGTTTGTAAGACAAAATAAAGTATGCGAGACCCTCAAAGAGTGCCAGGTGGAGGTAGTCAAGAAGTAGACTCAGAAATCTCTGAAAGGTGCCTTTAACAAAAGTAGTGTGTGTCTCTCTAACATAAATAGTCGGAGAAGTAAGTTTAAGGACCAGTAACAGTAGTGTTTCTGTTCTCTAACAGGAAAACTAAATTAGTAGTGTGTGTGTTTCTAACAAGAACAGCCATGTAAGCAGAGGTGTAGCGTATATCTGACAGGAATAGTCAGATAGTAGTTTGTGTCTCTCCAGAAAGAAATAGTCTTTCAGCGGAGTGTGTCTCTTTAACACAAATGCACTGCATGTGCCTAACAGGAATTGCCAGGTAACAAAGTGTGTGTCTCTAACAGGAGCAGTCAGGTTGTGGAGCAGAGTGTGCGTCTCTAACAGGGATAGTTATGGAGCAGAGTGTGTGTCTCTAACAGGACCAGTCAGGTTGTGGAGCACAGTGTGTGTCTCTAACAGGACCAGTCAGGTTGTGGAGCACAGTGTGTGTCTCTAACAGGACCAGTCAGGTTGTGGAGCACAGTGTGTGTCTCTAACAGGACCAGTCAGGTTGTGGAGCACAGTGTGTGTCTCTAACAGGACCAGTCAGGTTGTGGAGCACAGTGTGTGTCTCTAACAGGACCAGTCAGGTTGTGGAGCACAGTGTGTCTCTAACACAGATAATCAGGGAGCAGAGTGTGTGTCTCTAACAGGACCAGTCAGGTTGTGGAGCACAGTGTGTGTCTCTAACAGGACCAGTCAGGTTGTGGAGTACAGTGTGTGTCTCTAACACAGATAATCAGGGAGCAGAGTGTGTGTCTCTAACAGGACCAGTCAGGTTGTGGAGCAGAGTGTGTCTCTAACACAGATAATCAGGGAGCAGAGTGTGTGTCTCTAACAGGACCAGTCAGGTTGTGGAGCACAGTGTGTGTCTCTAACAGGACTAGTCAGGTTGTGGAGCACAGTGTGTGTCTCTAACAGGACCAGTCAGGTTGTGGAGCACAGTGTGTGTCTCTAACAGGACCAGTCAGGTTGTGGAGTACAGTGTGTGTCTCTAACACAGATAATCAGGGAGCAGAGTGTGTGTCTCTAACAGGACCAGTCAGGTTGTGGAGCAGAGTGTGTCTCTAACACAGATAGTCAGGGAGTGTGTCTCTTACATCCTCCAGCCTTCTCCGCTCCTCCTTCTGCTGTTCGATCCTTTTCTGTCGTTCTGCCAGAAGCTGCTTCTTGTACCGCTCCTGGTCTCTGAGCTGCTGCTGCAGGACCTGCTGCTGGCGCTGGGCTTCAGAGCGACTCTTATTCTCCTGCTGCAGACGCAGGAACTCCCTCCGGAGAGTGGACTCGCCCGGCAGGTTCACGATGGAGCTACGCGCACACACGCAACACACACACACACGCATGCACGCGCACACACAAACACGCACACACACGCAAGCACATACACAGACACACACACGCATGCACAAAAAGGACACATTGCATTTTATGTCACTGCCATATGCCACCCTAAGGCCCAGCCAGGCGGCACATACGCCAGAGCATCTGGTGACACACTAATGCCATCCACTGAGGAGTCTGTGCATCCATGTATGCATAGAGACTGTCCAAGACACTCCTCAAAAGATAGTCCATTCCCATGGATGCAGTTACATAACACAAGCAAATTCGCTACAATGTTTTGTAAAATAATCCTTCAATAGGCAACTTTATTCAACTTATATATAACCAAGACATTTTAGAAGATTACCCCCCCGCCCTCCATCAATGGCCCAGGACTTTCTGCTAAAGCAGTCAACCAGCCAATCAGACTCGGTATAAAAAATTATCATTGGAGCTCAACTGATGGATGTTCGGTACTAAGAAGGACGTACCTGGGCTCTCCTTCTTCCTCGTTCATCTCCTCCTCATCATCCTCACTGCCACTGTACTCATACTCTGTCTCCTCTGTTCAACAGAATAGAAGTTTATTAAAAAAAAAGTACATTCAGTCATGTAGAATACTGAAACTCTGTCTCAGAAAGAGAGAGAGAGAGAAAGAAAGAGATAGAGAAAGAGAGAGAAAGAGAAAACTGCACAGGAGAAGCAGGGGCCCTAACCACATGCAAATGACTGTCTGTATAGTTAGACACAAGTATAGGAGATGAGCCTGAGATAAGACTGCATACACACTGTCACCACTGCCACTCTGCACTTACACAGTGTCTGTCAACGTCCCTCTGACGGCTCCGTATTAACAGAGGCCTCATTAATATTGTTTTTCTGTCCAATTTACTCTCGTTAATTTGGTGCCGGGCGAGTAATAAACGCTTTACTGTGAAAGACAGTCTAAACACTCTTCCTTAGTCATTATTACCAATTCCATTGTCTATATAAACGAGATGAAAATCATTTCAAGGTTTGTGAGGGATGACTTAATGCTATTTCAGGGAGCGGCGCATCGGTTTTGGCTCCAGAAATGTTCCATCTCTAAAAACAGGCAGATGATGGATCATACTCTTAGGAAATAGAAAGAGAAAGACAAGAGAGACAAGGAGGTGGGGGGCGGGCGGGCTGAACACAAGAAAACGGGCAGCTGTCTCACAGGTTATGAAAACAGGGTAATAACCTTTTATGTTAACCGGCTGCTGTTTCCACGCCTAGCTACAGGGTTTGTTTAAGCGCTTACCTACACGACCGTCCGACTGACTGACGGGGATACCGAAAACACGGGTCAAAAGGCCGCTTTTGAATTTGAGCAAACCCGCAGGGCTCTGAACGATGTCATTATGTGGTGTGAGACGGAAGAGGAGGACTCGGGCCAGCACAGCCCAGGGGGCCGTTAAAAACGCCGCTTTTTAACATTCCTCTCGGATGACATGTGTGCTCAATCCTGGCGGGAGGGCTTGTCCAGCCCTGGGCAGCCCCCATCTTGGCCCAGGGTCACGGCACAACCCACCATTACAAGGAAAACACAACCCGCTGCACACAAGCCACTGGAAACAGAAGCCGCGGCAGGCTTGACCAACACATCCTTTTGCGCTGAACTCAGCCGTGACTTTCAAAGTCTGTTCCCGGAAAACGTAGGTGGTAACAACTGCATCCTCAGAAATTTCTATTTCACTGCTCGCCTACGCCATTTTTTTTTATTCCACAGGAACCATAATTCATGGTTCAGTCTTATTATGTGTTTATTTTATTTTCTCCCAATTCAGAATGGCGAATTGTATATCAGTGCTTATAACTGGACCCTTGGCATTGTATATCAGTGCTTATAACTGGACCCTTGGCATTGTATATCAGTGCTTATAACTGGACCCTTGACTACCAATTTGGGAGATCATAGATGAGCATGTGCTCTCTTAGCAAGGAGACCAGGTCACAATATTTGTCTGGGGATCTTTCTTCCCGCTCCACAGCCAAGATACATTCTCTGTCCAACATTAACAACACTCTTGAAGGATTACCACGGCAAAATAATTTTTGATAGATTATTTGTTAATTCTTCAATTTAATACCGCAAGACAGTTGGTCCCCGCCTCTCTAAACAAAAGTGAACCTAATTAAATAAAGCTATAAACAGCAGATTTTATCAGTAGATACTTTGTACACTTTCAGACAGAAGCAAACGATGGCCTACCTTTCTCCCCTTTTTTCTTCCTGGCTCTGTCCAGGTGGTCCTTGAGCATGATGCGCACCTGTCGTTCATTGGGGAGGTCTTTGATGAACGAGTGACGGAGAAGGGTCTCAGTGGTGGGCCGGTGCAGGTAGTTCTTTACCAGGCAGCTGTCTACGAAGGTCAGGAACTTCTTCGACCTTGAGAGAGGACGTGAGATGTTACTTTGTTCGCTCAACAACAAAAAACAACAACTTTATTACCGTTTGCCAACTTCCACGAGAGGACGTACTGGGTGTCAAGTCCAGCAGTTTGGTTTCAACAACAGGGTAGAAAAAAAATTCTAAATAATTCAGCACTAAAAAGTGGGTTGACGGGTCAAGAATGATTGTGAATAAGCACATTAAAGTGCAGCAAAGCAGTGCATTTTTATCTATTATCTAGGATTTCTGCGCACACTTTTACAAACTAAATGACAAAACCAAAGCAAGCCTGGGCATGTTTACAGAAATGACAGTGCCAAGTTCAAGTTCATGAGAACGGCATTCTTCAACCCCCCTACAGTGTCTGCGTGCAGTATACTCAAAATGAATAATTGTCACTGTTGGCAGCAGCTTGAACCTCAACAAATAATACACGACTAAACAGAAACTAAATATTCCAGAATGTGCCGCATGACGGGACCCAGTCCCACAATGCATCCCTTATGCCCGGTCGGCAGCAGAGGCAGAGCATGCCATGCCAGCGTCGCACAGGAAAAATTCCCCCACAATCCTCTGCGCTCTGGACAGTGTGCGTGGGGGCACGGGGCCCGGGGGGATGGGGGGGCTCTCTTACCACTTCTTTGATTTGAGCTTGGGGGAGGGGTTCCGCGGGATGAGGAAGAGGGCTCTCATGGGATGCATGTCGCACAGCGCTGAGGAGGGAAGACAGACGCGGGTCAGCGGGGGTTATGAACGGAGCCATTGTGGGTGGATCACATGGCGGGAAGGAAGGCCAGAGCCACCCTCTGTGGTAATGACACAGTCACGGTCCTCCCAACTACCCCCCCTCCCCCCCTCCCTCTCTCCTTCTCTCTGTCTCTCTGTCGTTCGGCACTTCTCTCAGCTATATGACATCACCAGGCTTGGCGGACGCCGAACGGTCATGAGGTTCTCATTTTCTCCTCTGCCTTAACCCGGGATTTCCACATCGATAAAACGCAGCGGCCGCCGTTGCCATGCGACTTCATTCACCTCAGTCGTTAATGCATCAACCTCTCTCAGACGGCTCGTGAACATTACAGTCTGGGAGTTGGAAAACTGGAACGTGGAAACAGCTGGAAAACTGATAATGTGCTTTAGAACACTTCTAATAAAATATGTACATATATTTAAAGAACCATACATCTCATCATTTAAAAGAAACATGCCTTTAAAAGCCTAAAATACAAAAGACTACATTAGTATACTCCACTAGCAGTGCAGAGTGGTGGTAGACAGGGATTGAATGAAGGCTCCAGCTGTGTAAATATGATTCTATACGACACCCTGGATGAGACCATCCATTAAACAAATAAATAAGCCAGCGGAGGCTGAGTAAAAGACATATATCAATAAAAGGGCTTTAAAATATCATTAAAAGCCGCAAGATCTTCATTAAAATGCTAAAAAAAACGATTTGTTCTAACTGAGACACGCTGCCTTTTTCTATGACCTTTCAATGCTGCCCAACTGAATACAGATATGATATTTCCATATATCATATTTCCAGTACCATTAAAAATTCAAAACATAGGAGAATGCCTTGATAAAAGGGTTTATTTAAAAATTTCGGTTTCTGATTTAGTTGTGTTAGTTATCAATCTGTTGTTCCCCATAACACAGAAATGAATGTGTGTGTAATCGCAGGGAGGCGCTATTACACTTACGTGGAGCTCCTTCAGCCATCTCCAATGCCGTGATTCCCAAAGACCACAGGTCACTCTACCAGAGAAACAAGAGAGGCAAGCTGTCAGGTCGTCTCGCATCACAAGATACAGCTTCGACATCCACAAGTAAGCGTGAGGCCCCCGTCTGTAAACGTGTCCTCCGGCCAAGACACAAGGATGAACAAACACGGCAATCCAAATATGGGATGTTCCAAAACACACAAGTAGGGTGGAAAATTTATTTTCTTTATTTTCCAGAAAAGCAACATGGCTGCCTAAGCAAAGTTCAAGGGGGGGTGGGCAACCTAAACGTTGGTCAGTAATGCAGTAGTGCTCATTTCTCATTGATCCTCTGGGCACAGAGCTGTATTCACCATTTGAACAGTTACATGCACACACCTGCAGGTGAAAGCATTCGCCAATTTGTCACTGCACTAAGGAGGCCATTAAGCTACCACCCCCCCCCCCCCCCCGGAAAACGCTGCTGTAGCTGTAGAATGAATCGATGACAAATGAGCACTATTTCCATTTGGTGTTTTGTTTTAACTTATTCATGAACAGTTGCTGTTGGAGACGTATGCTGCTCACCCTGTAGTCATACGTGGAGTCTGGGTTCTCATCGCAGGCGATGACCTCCGGCGCCATCCAGTAGGGGGTGCCAATGAAGGTGTTCCTCCTTCCGATGGTCCTATCCAGCTGTGCGCTCACTCCGAAATCCACTGATGGGAGGATAGACACAGGACCTCTTAAAAACATCTTCCCTGCGGCCAGGACACGCGACCCTTACGAACGTCGGTGTAGGAGGCTGTAGCATGTTGATTTGAGCAGATATACTTGGGAGATGTAAACGTGTATCTGACTGAATGCAAACACATGCAACTGAATGCAAACATATAACATGGTGCAGCGCCACTCAACCCTTTACAGTGTGTGCGTATGTGCATATGTGTGTACGTCTGTGTGTCAGAGTGTGTGTGTTTGTGTGTGTGTGTTTGTGTATGTGTGTGAGAGTTTGTGTGGCCTACCCAGTTTCACCTCTGCGTTCTCCGTAAGCAGCACATTCTGTCCCTTGATGTCACGGTGAATGACGTGGTGAGAATGGAGGTGTGACAGACCCTGAGCAAAGACACACAGCATGAGGGAGAGATAATGTGCATGTACACACACACACACACACACACACACACTCACAGATGCACAGACACGCACGCACACTCACACACATACACAAGCACACACAGATGCACACAACAACTCTATTTCTCACACACACACACACACAGACGTACACACACACACAGATGCACACACACAGACACACACACACAGATGCACACTCTGGCACACACAAACAGGCGCACAGACACGCACAGATGCAGAGACAGAGACATGCATGCACTCACACACCCACACACACAGATGTAGAGACAGACACACACACAAAGACTCAAACATGCACACACACACCCACACAAACACACACACACACACACACACAATGCTGTGCCTTGGTGCACGCCTTTGGTCAGGATGAACAGGAAAGGCTCCACCTGCTGACGCAGCTATAGGATGTGTACACGGCATAAAAGCTACACAAACAAACCAAGCAAAGAGTTTATTTTTTTGTTCTGAGAAAGACTGAGTTTAGTACACAAATGATTAAGAATCCTGAAAGGCTGTAAGGGCAAAGCTCCAGGCCTCAACTGCTACGCTAACATTGTGGAGAAATCAAAACACTCTGGCGGTCAGGCAGAGAGGGGGGGGAGCGACGGGATACTTCAGAGGGACGGAGACGGCGCCCGCGCGGGCGGGCGTGGGGTCGGGAGGCCACTCACTCGGAGGACCTCTCTGCAGATGTAGGCTATCCAGTCCTCCTTCAGGCAGTTCCCTTTCGTCTTCTTCACCAGGTCCGTGACCGAGCCGGCCCCACAGTACTCCATCACTAGCTGCAGTCGCAGCACACACGAGCAGAGTTAATGGATCAGATGCCTGCCAGAGCCAAAATGGCCACTCTGGCACACTACCACAGGAAGCCCGCCAGAGTCGAAATGGCCACCCTGGCACACTACCCAGGAGGCCCGCCAGAGCCGAAATGGTCACTCTGGCACACTTAACTCACTCTTTATTACTCACTCTAATATGCATAAACAAACGCATATAAATTTCTATATAGAATATAAAATATATGTAATATATTTTCCAAGAAAAATGCCTAAAATGTGATATGAACAAACAGAGCTTTGGCCAAACAGCAAAACATTAGTAACACTCGGCCTGCAGAATTACTGAAATGAGAAACGCACTGTGAGCGATACAGGATTTTCCCCACTCACCCAGAGCTGATCGTCATGCCCCGCTGGAGTCTTCTTTACAAAGGCACCGTAATATGTGGCTATGTTCCTATGATGGGAATGCGTCTTCAGCATATTAATCTCCAACTTAATTTCGTCTTCTTCCTCCTTGAAACATGAAATGAAGGCTGGGATGTTATCCTGAAACAGCTACGCGTAAAGAGTAAGAAATGCGTGCGAACGTGACAGTTAAAGTTGATGGTTTGTCTATGACTACTAAATTAAACAGAAAACAAATATGATGTTGAAGAGATGAGAGAACAAAAGAGGGTACTTATCATTTTGCTTCTACGTCAACATGGATCCAAGGTACTCTCTTTTGGGCTGAAGTTAACAATAAAATTTTCTTTAGGCTGCCTTAGACTCCAGTTGACTGAAGCAAATCCTGATTTTATTTATCTTTCTGAACAGCGTAATTATTTTCTGTAGTCCAAGAATGTTTTAATTCAGTGTTTCTACAGCTATCACGTGTCACTTCTTTCACTATTCAGAGAGCTTGTCAAAGGCACAAATCAAAGCGCTTTGTCAGTACGTACCAAGGCCTGTGGCCTTCAAAGCCATCACAGTTGTAATGGTAAAAGCACGCCTAACTTACTGGGACAATGAAGAGCTGTGAATCAAGTTTTACAAAACAGACTGTTGCACACGTTACTGGTGAACAGCTTGGCTACTAGGTCCACCCAACCCAAGCTTTTTCCAATGCACATGGCACACTATGGCAGTGATGTACAGTAATCGCCGGTTCAGTCAGTTCCAGTTACTCTATGTGGATTATGTGGACTCCAGTATATTATTTTGTTTTTGAAGGCTTGTGTTTACGCTCTATGGGGCACTGAGGATATGGAACTTGATTTGTTTCTTCCTCGATGGCTTTGCTTTGATTTATATTTGTGGAAAGTAAAGGAGGTAAACATTGTTTGGCCAGGGAATTATGGGCCTGACCAATGAGGACCTAACGGGAGAGAGATACTGTTAGAAATGTAATGGACACGCTCTCATAAAAAAGGGTTCTTTGGCTCGTCTCCACAGGGGAACCCATTTTAGTTGTTTATGGAACCCTTTTTAGGTGTGAAGTGTGAAAGCTCCCAGATTGAACCATTTTTCCAGACAAAGAACCCATGAACTAGATAATGTTCCTCCGAGGAGTCACAAGGGAGTCTTTTGGAAGTTGGAACCCCTTTCTTCTGAGAATGCACGTGCACTGTCACGGTTTTAGCTATTCCAGCTGTAAGCCATCATCGTCCACAGTTCCCGAGCAACAGTGGCGCAATTAGATTAAAATGATCAACCACTTCAAATAAAACAAATCAATCTCTACCAGTCTTAATGTAAGCGCAGGACAACTATTTTAATGTTCCACATTTTAATAGTCCCCTTCCTGAAACAAAGCACTATACCCACGTCATATTCGTGTTAAGATATGTCTATTTGTCTAATCGCCATAGTGTTTCATGTTTTATTAATGGAAAGGGTGATTTCTTACCATTTCATGCTTGCCTGATCAAGTGCCTTATTGATAATCAGGAGCTTGAGACGACATTCTGGTTTCATACTGTTTGGTTGACCAGTCAGTTTATAACTGAGGTTTGCATCTCACAGCTTCCACTGTATTATGCTTATTTTTTAAGCAATTTGCCATCATATTATGGTTTGTTAAGACATGTTAGCTTGCATATATTATACTAGAGGGGGACCAGTTCAGAAACATATACTGAGGTTTGGAAAGGAAATGTCTTTCTATTCATCTATTCATTTTGGTCAAGTCAACAGTGAGTTTGGGAGGATCACAATTTAGAGCACAGCCTATTACTCTAGAAGCATCTAAAAAGACAGGCAGTAAAAGGAATGAGAACAATGGCGCCGATTCAGCTCCTCACAAACTCCCTGTGACCTCTGACCCGGTGAGAGACAGTGGCCAAAATCTGAACCCCAGAGTGAACGGCCTGACCCCAGCGTGTTCCGCTGCGAGAACCTTTACTTTTTTGCCCTGGGGGGCGAGAACACGTGAAACATGCCTTCCTCTCCTCTCACATCAAACCGGGAGAAAACGACATTCCTGTTCGGAGACGCCGGGAGTGCCGTTCTCAAACAGGACAGGCTCTCTAACCCCGAGAGCGGAGCAGCAAATGACCCGGCCGTGTCTGGGTCTGGAAGGAGGACAAGGGGAGGAGGGGAGGAGGGGGGGAGGAGGGGGGGAGGAGGAGGAGGAGGAGGGGGGGGGCGGAGCGTGTGACTGATGGGATCTGTCAGGGCAGAGGAAACGACAGCCCAGAGCAGCGGCGATTCGCTTCTACAGGAAATCTCCTGCTATTATCACAGGGGGCAGATAGACAATACTAGATGGACAGGAAACGGGAAAAGACGTTGGTGAGCTAAGAAGAGGGAGATCTTTGTCAGGGCTGTGGTGGCGGCGGCCGTCTTATCGGCACTGCAGAATTTTAAAGCCCCTTCAACCGGGCAGCCTTTAAGCTTTAGCTGATTTCCACGAGTCTAATATCACCCGGCGTGCCAGCAGATATACAGTTTAATAATTTGGAGTTGAAACATAGCCGCGGTATTATCAAATAATGAATGTTTTTATGTTCGGTTTCAAAATGCATTGTATTGATTCTTAGTGTACCCTTTTGCCACATTTCTCAGAAATAACTTTATTTTGCAGGTACTCTATATGAGAAAGAGCCTAAGTCTCCCCCGCAGATAGTTCTGAAGTTTATCTCAGTGCAACATGCCAAATCCCAGGTTGAAATGTGCCTCGAAGCAGAATCAAACGTAATTAAGTTTTTTTCGACTGTGTACTCTCTTCTCCTGCAATAACACTGTTCTCTGTTCTTGTAGGAGACCCAATAAGCCTATATTCATCTCATTGCTAGGCCAGAAGACTGTACCCAGGGGTGGGGGGGGTTGAAGGGTTGATTGAACTTTCACTGAGCAAACACAAAACCTCCTACGATTTCCTCCAGTGATCGGCGGCCTAGGCGAGATGGCAAAAACAGAGATGGCCCGAGATCCTCTCCATTTCCCACCACACCTCTGCTGGAGAAACTGTTTTCTTTTTTGTTTGTGTTTGTGGGGGTGGAGGGTGGAGGGTGGAGGGTGGCACACAGCACGCTGGGCCCCTGTCTTGAACTGATTTCAGGGTTGTGCACTCAGCCGAACCTTTCTCCTGCAGGCACGTGCGCGGCTTGACAAAACAGACGAGGAACAAGAGAAATGAACAGGCTCACCTCCGTCACGTCCATGACCTTGATGGCAGCCAGCTGTCCCGTCTTGACATGTCTCCCCTGCGGAAGGACAAGGACATTTAAGCCAAAAGCCACCAGTGACATTGCAGAACACAAAAGGATTTTAGAAGCACCACCTGCGATGCATTGTGGGTCTGATTTTCTATGTCGTACCAAAACTCTGAAAGTCTAATTATTTGAATAATCACACCATTCATGTGATGTGATTCGAAACAATTTCCTTCTGAAAACAATGATTTGAAAATAAACTGGAAATTTGTGCTTTATTCTTCACAATCAAACATAGCCATTTAGTTTTATGGCCTTCCAACTGTTTCAAAAAAACATAAAGCCATTGCAACACAAAATAATTTTCGGCTTGCTCACTTTAAGAAACAATCTGAGAAAAATCTAAATATATGAAGATGAAAAGGAATCCAACGTTGCAAAGTGACAGCTTACTAATTATGATAACAGTAACCTTATAATACAGAGTCTTCCTTCCATATAGTACAGCTGATATTGGCATTGGCATATCCTGTTAAGCAGTGCTTCTCAATCTCGGTCCTGGGTGACCCTTGTGTTTGCCGTTTTCCCCTCCAACCACAAATGAAATCCCAGAATTTTAAGAAGTTGTTAATTAAGAAGCTGTTCATTTTTCTTAATTATACTTTTCATGTTTTGAGGGATTATTTATCATATTAAGCCACATTACATCAGAAATAGTTATGCATGCCATGAAGAATAAAAGATCCATGTTCATATTTCGCTATATTGCAAACGATTACATAAAGCGAGGTAAACATAAATTTACTGTTGAAATTAAAGACAGGTGAATCAGCAGGCTGTTGAAAGTGTGGACACATGGCCACTAAAACAAACCATTTGTGAGATAATGAAGAATTCAAAGACAAGGCAAATCATAACAAGCCAAGTCTACATTGTGTTAGCAAATTTAAGGAAAAAATGATGAGAGAACTTCTGTGTTCAAGTGTGTTCAACAACTTAAATTGAACAAGAGATAGGTTGGAACAAAAACCAGCATACACACGGGTCCCCTAGGCCCGAGATTGAGAGCCACTGCTATAAAGCAAACCACAACAGATTGAAACAATAGCAATAATTCATCAATGCTTTTTTGTTGTTGTACCTCAGCATTTTCTTTCAATAACCTTCTACACATCCTACACAGTCACAAAGCAAAGGGGATCTGTGCTTTTAATGGTGCCGGAGCCAGAAGTTCAGGTGTGGCGTTGCCGAAAAGGGGAAACTCATTTCCAAGCGTCTCCTAAACGGGCTGCGACTGCTTTCTTTTCAGGAGGTAGAAACAAACGCGGGCGCGAGCGGTAGACAGGCGAAGACGGGAGCAGCGAAGTGCTTCGCCAAAATTGAAAAACGTTGTACATGTCAAAAGCCGTGGAAAGGAAAGAGGGGGAAAACGACGGGCCTTTTAAAAGCGATTATGTGAGAAATGTGTAGAGAAGAAATGGAACACGGCATGAAACGGAGCAGGGCATGTCTTACTGAGCCGACCTCCATTATTTTTTTTATTTGAGAAATTGCCTGCCTCCCTCCATGCACAGCCACGCAGGTGTGGTTGTCACGTCATGTGCAGAAACGGAGAGATTCAATCAACTCCCAGACACCGCACAATTTAGACTTCATCTTTCCGTGGAAATCCGCAGTTTCATCTCGGATTGTATCGCGCCTCTGACCGCCCCGGATAATCAGGAATGGCAAACCAACTGCCGGGAATCCTTTAAAACTCATTTCTCTCTTACCTGAGAGATGTGTCTTACAACATCTACATTTCACCTGGGAATTGAGTTTATCATTGGTGGAATATTCCTACAGTGACTATCCATCAGCCCATGATCTCTCTTCGACTCTGATTATATTACCCACCTTGCTAACAGTAAACTGTGGCCAGTTCCTATACACACTTTCTTACTGGTTCCAGTTCAACACTTACTAGCTGTTCATGGATACCATGTTGATGCTGGCTTTTGATTTATGATGATATTGATTTACTCAGCTATCCACAGGAGTACTCATTTAATTAATATCACGTTGATTAATAATTACAATGCTAAAGCATTTATAAGTACTGGTCAGTTCAGCAGTGGCAGTGACTGGGGTTGCTGTGATATGTCAAAAAAAAAGAAAATGCAAAAAAAAAAATGAAGGCAGAGCGGAATTATAAGAAAACCAATTTGCCTTCCTGAGAAAACAGAGAGTTGCGACGCCAATATGGAGAAAGAATAAATTTCAACATGACATACATTTCCTAAAATGTTAGTCAATATCCTATTTCCAAATCAAGGGTATAAATATAATCACTCAGGTGTAGCAATCGTGTAATCGATTGGGAGCACTTAGTCAATAGTGCCCTTGTGCAGTGCTTTTGCTCGGAGGCAGCCTGCATCCATGTTAAGTCACGGTGCTTTGGTCTGTGGCAGATTGATGTTGCCTGCCATAGTTTACCATTATTTTGTAAATGAATTCGAAATTTTGACAGGAGCCATATATTTACGTTACTTAGCCAGTGAAGTGAGGGTAATGACTGTGCCATTATTCTTCTCATGACAAATAATACTGAGAGAAAGGGAGAGCAAAAACACTGTTCACTCCTATTTATGCACAAAAATATATATATTATATATATATATATTTCTGTGCAGACGCATATTAACAGCCAAATAACAGCGACAACTGAAATTGATGCTTGCAAACACTATCTTGGAACTCAGTGCCTCTTGAGAGAGGAATGTTCATGGTTTCCGCATGTTAAACGCACACCTGATATGCCTGACATATCATAGACTTAGGTGACCTCAAAGTGCCGAATCCACACCTGTAACGCGTTTCTCTGAAGTGAAGAATGCACTGCTGTGTGGAGACCTACGAGCGTAAATTAAAGTCATTCAGAAGGTCAGAAACGGTGAATGAAAGAAAGCTTCCTCTCCCTGCACACTGTATCTGTGTGTGCATGTGTGCATACACACTTCATCGCCTGCATACTGTATCTGTGTGTGCACGTCTGCATACATACTTCCTCTCCCTGCATACTGTATCTGTGTGTGCATGTGTGCATACATACTTCATCGCCTGCATACTGTATCTGTGTGTGCATACATACTTCATCGCCTGCATACTGTATCTGTGTGTGCACGTGTGCATACATACTTCATCGCCTGCATACTGTATCTGTGTGTGCACGTCTGCATACATACTTCATCGCCTGCATACTGTATCTGTGTGTGCACGTGTGCATACATACTTCATCGCCTGCATACTGTATCTGTGTGTGCACGTCTGCATACATACTTCATCGCCTGCATACATAGTACACTAGAAGCCGCTTAACTGCGTAACCCATTTGTCAGCCGATTTTATGCGATTATCCGGCTGACTCGATTAGATGGAGGAGCCCAGATGATTAGATGTTATTTGGCATGTTAACAACTTTAATGTTAAATTGTGCGGTACAGGTTGTTCCTCTTCCTCTCTGGGGTGAATGACAAGTCTGTTGACGGACATCGTATACTCGTGTGTAAATGAGACAGTTGGCAGAGTGTTATGACCAGGCGTATGACCCAGGCGTCCGCTATCGATAAGATTGCAATACAAACTGCCTACCTTTGTAAATTTTGCTGGTTTTGAGTCTTTATAAGGGTAATTGTCGGTTTATTTATGCCACATCTCCCGACTTTTAAGATATATTTCTAGATCATTATGTGATGCAATTGGACATAATTGGACAAAAACACCATGGAGTTTTTCCTTGCCACTGTTGCCTTTGGCTTGCTCTTGTGGGGGTTTAGGCTGGGTTTTTCCGTGAAGCGTATTGTGGCAACTGGCAACTGGTTGTGAAATGCGCTATATAAATAAATATTGATTTGATTTGAATTTGTCGCAAATATCCGAAATATGTGATAATGGTTTATGCAAAAATGTGATCTCTTTACAATGGAATTAATGAGAAATGGTTCGGGATTTGGCAACTCTATTACAAATACCCAAATTATGTCATAATCTGTTATGCAATTAAGTGGATTCTACTGTACAATACACTGAACTTTGGGAACAGCTCTGCTGAACAGAATTCATGAACATTGCTTAAACTATTTCACCGAAGGCTCAATCTGAAAAACAATGTTGCCCAAGCTTCCAGCAGCACACTTGTGATGTACAGTACAGTACATGAACTTTCACACTTTTGATGTGCAGTGGAACTTTCACCCTTTTGCATTGAGCTTGCAGAATGGTCTGTTCCTAGTACTGCCAGCTCCCAACCCCCTCCCTCTCATTTTTGGCATTACAAATGACACTGTGCCCTATGGCATCCTCACCCACTCAGCAACTTCTGTAGCTGAGGCTGAGGGTGTGTTCTCTTTCGACACCCTGCTGCGTTCAGCCACAGCAAGCGCCCAGCCAGTTAATGACAGACTCAACCCGAGTCATGCCCAGGCTGTAGGGTTTGGATTGCGCTCAGTTCAAACGCATTTACAGGCTGAGCCAATCAGGCGCACAGACGAGACTCACACTGAGCTGAGCCAATCAGAAGCCTGGTCCAGAGTCTGACTGAGCTGAGCCAATCAGGAGCACAGCCCAGAGTCTGACTGAGCTGAGCCAATCAGGAGCACAGCCCAGAGTGAGGCTGAGATGAGCCAATCAGGAGCACAGCCCAGAGTCTGACTGAGCTGAGCCAATCAGGAGCACAGCCCAGAGTCTGAGCTGAGCCAATCAGGAGCACAGCCCAGAGTCAGAAGGTATGGAGGTATGAAACCTTTCAAGAGCACCTCAGACTCAGCTCATAGAAAAGATCATAATTTATTCCTTATGCTTATAGTTTTCATAAATATCTCATTTTGAACTTAAAATGTATTTTAAATGGTCGCTGGAAATGTCAAGAAGTACCTCAAGTGTGTAGTCGCATGCACCAAGAACATACACAAACACCTAGAAATGAATCATGTGACCATCTGGTTTTATAAACTTTAGAGATTATATAATAAAATGCTAATAAATTCATACATTTATAATTATATTGTTTCTTATATATTATATATATTTACCTTAAAAAATGCATATACAAAATCTAATATTCATACTGTTTTTAAATGAGCCGTTATTGTAAAACTGCTACTGGGGACAAAGAAAGCCGAGGAGGCGGGAGGAGTCATTGCTGCCGGGGTCAGAGGTCAAGGGCCGAGAGCGAACGACGAGGCAGCCGCTGCTGTCCGTCTCTCTCGCTGGAGGGTGTGATAGGGGGTAGGAGATGAAAGATTGGGCCGTTCATGCCCCACCAACACTGCAGATCTGGCCCTCAAGACACCACTGGCTTTTATGAGACGTCGGCCATGTTTCAGACTGCAGCTCTCTCTCTCTCTCTCTCTCTCTCTCTCTCTCTCTCTCTCTCTCTCTCTCTCTCTCTCTCTCTCTCTCTCTCTCTCTCTCTCTCTCTCTCTCTCTCTCTCTCTCTCTCTCTCTCTCTTTCATTTAATGCGTGACACTGTTTATTCCCATCGCGGTGCCTTGTACCGCACACACTGTGTTAAAAGTTTAAATACACAGGACATGTGTGAGGTGCATCAGGCCAAATACACAGTGAGTGGAGGGGGGTTCGAGCTGTAAGACAGCACGGAAGATATAAGAACGGTCTCCGGACAAGAACAAAAGCAATCTTGGCATTTCCTGTGATGTTTTTTAACAGAGAGATATAGCGGCCGTGACTACTATGTACAGTACAGACCTGACTGGTCTGCTCAATGCGGAGTAAGCATATTACCTCAGTGCTCAGCGCTGGGTTCAATTAAGAGTCGAAGCCACGAGTCCTCACAAGCAGAAGTGGGGGGGGGGGGGGGGCATGGGGCGTGGGGCGTGGGGTGTGTTCGCAAAGCACAGAGAATGATACAGGATGCGCAAGCAAGCTAGTACAAAACCCTGATCAAAAGCCCCTTTACCTGGGGATTTAAATGTAAACCTATGTCATGCGTGTCATAGAAACATGGACACTGTCATTTAGAGGAACTTGGCAAATTTTCTGTCCTTCCAGTTGCTTTTGCATTTGTTATCACAGGCGGTTAAATTGCCTAAAAAAGCCTATTGCAGATTTAATTAGATTTAATGAAAAATATGAAGCACACCATTGGCACTATTGTACAGTACAACTGTCCATATGTGATTTTAGCAGATGGACAGTCCAGTGTAATGAAGGGGAAGATAAGACTAGGCCTATCTGGTGCATATAACAGCAGCCGGGTTGATGGACATCTGGAATAACAGCACATGTGAAGTACTATAAACATAATTACATTCCTGTAAATTCTCAAGACTGCGGCAAGCGGAGAACAGAGCTCCCGAAGCTCTTCCAGAAAGGATCTGTACAGCACAGGATCTACCTCTACTGTACTCGATCTAATAAATATCTGCCTGCACTGGATCTAATAAAGATCTACCTGCACTGGATCTAATAAAAATCTACCTTCACTGGATCTAATAAGGATCAACCTGAACTGGATCTAATAAGGATCTACCTCTACTATACTTGATCTAATGAAGATCTGCCTGCACTGGATCTCATAAGGATCTACCTCTACTATACTTGATCTAATGAAGATCTGCCTGCACTGGATCTCATAAGGATCTACCTCTACTATACTTGATCTAATGAAGATCTGCCTGCACTGGATCTCATAAGAATCTACCTGAGCTAGATATTGTTGGAAATCATGGGAGCAAAGTACAGGTAACCCCCCTGAAGTGGCTCACCTTGTAGGAGGCCAATATGAGATAACCTCGTCTAGCTCCCTTCTTTGATATGCAATATACATCCTCTACCCCAGATGGGGCCAAATTAGATGACTTCGTCTAGCCCCTAATCCAGTCAAATTTCCTTCTTTGATATGCAGTACCTTTGTTTGACATCCTGATGTGTTCTCATTCAAGGGGATGACCATTTGGTCTTTTGTTTCCATTGTGGGACAGAGTATAAGTGTTGACATTCTCCCTTACTTGTTGGTTTTTTGTTGATCTGTACTTGGGGAACAGACCCACTAGTTCCTTCTACTCTATTAAACGACCTATTTTGAAACGAAGACGTGCCTGCATGTATTTTTCTACTTACAAACGTACGAAGGAATAAATTGAACTCTTAAAAATTCTACATAGATATAATAAGGATCTACCTGTACTTGAACTAATAAAAACCAACCTGTACATGATTTAATAAGAATCTATCTGTAGTGGATCTAATAAGAATCTATATGTAGTGTATCTAATAAGGATCTACATGTACTGAATCTAATAAGAATCTATCTGAGCTGGATCTAATAAGTTTATACCTGTACTGGCTCTAATAAAAATCTGCCCGCACTGGATCTCATAAGGATCTACATGAGATAGATATAATAAGGACCTACCTGTACTTGGACTAATAATGGCCAACCTGAACTGGATCTAATAAGGATCTATCTGTAGTGGATCTAATAAGGATCTATCTGTAGTGGATCTAAGAAAGATCTATCTGTAGTGGATCGAATAAGGATCTACATGTACTGGATCTAATAAGGATCTACCTGGACAGATACCTGCTGAAATATCTAACAGTCCTGCTACCTCTGCATATATTTAAGCACCAGGGGGATACTGCATTTATGCTCTTGTCTAGGAGAAAATGCAGGATGCGCCTGATCTAATGAACACTTACACTCAACATTGAAAAAATCCTTTACTCCTTTACTCCACTGTGGGAGACTTGAGTATAGATATGGGCTGGGAACCAAAGAGGTATAAGTTTAGCCCGTTTTAATGCATTCGCTGTGAGTGAGGCACATTACCAAGTTCTCAGAAAACCCACGATGATTAAATGGGTTTGTGACTACTGTAAATGTCTTTTTTTGGAAAAATAAAAACACTATTCAGTATTTTATGATATTTTATATTACATATGTACAGTATACAAGTACTATATCATCTCTATATGTATGTATCATCTCCCCCCCCTAGCCATTTTGGAAAAAGCTTAAGAAAACATCTGCTCTCATCAAAGCGACTCTCATTCAAGCTGGCAGTAATTCATAGCCACTGACACACTTTCACAACACTAAGCTGGGCGTTTATGCACACCGCGTCAGAAACGGAAAGAGGCAAAACTAATTTCTTCATAGAGGAACAGAAACAAATCTCAGGCGGTCTGAGGAGCCGGGATGATGATTCAGGGAATTTGGAAGCGTTCGATGTGACAGTAAGTAGGACCCACATGAGAGACCGCGTCCTTATGTTATCTAGCCTGCTGTAATCCCAGAATAGTAGGAGAAAGTCCTGGATTTCATGGGCAGTTTGTCGACCCCGACGCAGTTTAAACGGCTCTCTGTTGAAGAATGCACAGCAAAACTGTCGCACGTGTGTAGTCGCCAGTGGAAATATCAGTTTAAAGAGAGGGAAAGAGAGAGAGACTAAACGAAAGTCCAGTTTCCTTCTATTGTGTGCATGAAGCAAAGCTTGGAAAAACCAGATGCAGATTACACAAAAGCTAAAACTAAACCACTCTTGGCCTATAATTTTAGAATGTGTTTAATATTTAGTAACAGTATGGTATAGTGACATATACTGTATATGTAGTCATCCTGATTTAGTATACGTTTTCATACTATTATAGTGTGACACTATAAAAGATGAGATACTACCTCAGCAGAGGAATTATAAAGACACTGGTAAGATTCAGTTCTAGGCTGAGAGCAGCATTACATGTTTCATGAGACAGTTGTACATCAAAACACTGATGTAACCTTGCGGAAAAATGTCATGGTTTGCAAATATCAGTGTGCCTCTTTTCATAAAACCTACCGCGTGCACGGTGCACTTCTGTTTGTATGATTATGTGTGTTAAGAAAAAGCAATATTGCACATGATCAAAACATTTTTTATCCAAGAACAAATAAAAACTTGTGGGTGAAGGGTGGGGTTAAAGTTGCAGTGGGGTACAGTCCCCATGAGGATCAAAGAGAGGGAGTGAGGGAAGCCTCAGTGCGAATGAATCTCATGAACCCCCCAGAAGCGCTCGATCTCGCGGGCCACTCCTTTCGAAAAACACCCCGAATCCGTTCATAAATCTCATTCCAGTTTAAACAATGTGACAAACCAGTAAGCCACCCCTCCCCCCACCATTACCACCACCAGACCTAAAAAGCGAGGTGGGTGTGAGTGTGTTGCTTTCAAAGAGAATTAAGTGTAGGCCGGCACCACAACCGGCCCCATAGTGGGGGTCCCATAGCCTGCTCGAAGCGTGGTAAGCGTGGAAGACAGCTTTCTGCTTTCACTGTCAGAAACCCACCCCCCGCCAAATCACACTTCCTCTGAAGACTAATAAATGGGTATGGGTAATACCCAATCTCTCAACTGGTGAGGTCCTGTATCTGCACGGCCCCATCAATGCACCAGTTTTTCTTTGTTTATGGGGTCTCTCTGGTGATAGAAGTATATCCCCCCCATTCTTCCTGTTTTCCCCCTTGTCATTTAATACAATGCAATCCGGAGATAGAGGGGCTTCATGCCGCAGTGAGGGAATACAAGGAAATCCCCTTCTGACAGAAATATCCTTGGCAGCGAGTGCCCCACCGCCTCCTCCCTGGGGGGGGTCCAGAGGTTATCGTACCCCACCACAGTTCCTACACCATGGGCAATGGGTGTGCGGTCGCCTTCCTCCCCAAAAAATGTTTTTACACAAAAAGAATGTTTCCACCTTTCAGCAGCAGGGCCTCTTGCAAGCCACCTTTGCGGTGAGTGAGGGGGGTAGGGGAAGGGGGGAAGGGGGGAGGGGGGGGGGGGGGGGTGCAGCGTGACGTAACCAGGTTTTTTGGCAGAGTCCGGGGGTTGTTTGAACAGCCAGGCCAGGCCAGGCCAGGAAACGTGTGTTGAGAAAGCGGCTTCCTCCACAGGGGCTACGCATTAGCCTCATCCGCAGTTCCTGACAATGGTGTTTTCACAACACGGGGGCCCCTCCAACGAGCTTTCTCGAGACGCGGCCGCCAACCGGCTGTCTTTCGAGGTTGCGCAGCGGGTCTCCGCCCATTTGTGCGTCAAGGATGACATCGCGAGGCAAGGGGGACAGGGAAGTGTCCGTTTCGAAAGAGGAAAAGTCCATTGATGTCATCATACCCTGCATCTCCAGGGTGACTCATGCCAGCAGTCTCGCTCGCTGCCCAGCTGTCAACAATCGCACAATAAAAACCCTCGACAACACGTTCAGTTCATCCCCCATTCTCTGTTAAGGAATGTCAAAAAACGGTCCATTCGCTTTACTTCATAGCACCAAAACGGCTTATGTGGAGCACAAGGGGAACCCGTATTCGTTGCTTAAATGCATAAACCCAGGAAATGTCTTCAATTGGGACACTTACCAAACTTACAGATGGCTGCTGGGTAGCTCATTCTGTTGAGATGGTAAATCGGCCCCTTGAAGCTTTCTTGCATCAGTTAGGTGTACTATTCTAACACAGTGACTAAATGGCTCAACGGCAGCTAGATAGAATGCCTGGTAGCAGGGGCGTAGCATGACATTCTGGGCCCCGTGCAAAGGCAGTCTCTCTGGGCCCCCTTCCCAATGCAAACTCTTTAGTACGGGCCTTCTGGGGGCCCCTCCCCACCTTGGGGCCCTGGGTGGTCAGGTCCACTTGTCCCCCCACTACGACGCCTCTGCCTGGTAGCGCTCGCTTCGAGGGAGAACGGGTGCCCGTTTGCACTCGCCCAAGTACAAGTCCAACTTTCTTTGAAGAAAAATGCTGCCGCGATAAGATGGGCCAACAAATTCAGTTGGACATTCGAAATGGGAAAATGGGAGAAAAAAGATACAAAAATCTGAGGTAAAATTGGTGAAAAATAACTCCCCAGTAAAGGTCATTCAATTGGCTCTGTGCTTGGCGAGAACCCAGAAAAAGCATTCGGCGAACTTACAAAATGTGCTAGGCTGGATTTTCAAATGTGTCAAGCTCCAATTATATTTGCATGTCAAGGGTACAATAAGGTCAAGAACCTCTTTTTTGAAAAAAGACATGTATATATCTTACAGCTGGGCAGTGCCTGAAACAAGGCAGCCACCGCATCTGACCACTGTGTACCAGTGAAATCTACACTCAGTAAGTGTTCTTACATTACTCAAACAGACGGTACCATGGAAACGGGTATTTTCCTGAAGGTATAGGCCTATTTCCTCTATTTCCTCTCATATAATGACATTCATTCGCATACAAATACATTTTCTCCAGTTCCATTCCCTTGTTTAATTTACTGATGTTTCTCAGGATTCTGAGGGACCCTTTCTGATATCCTTTCCCTGGTAGCTAACATCGAAAGGCTGACTGCTCTAATGGAGTATGAATGAGACTGTTCGCCATATAGCCCATTAAAGAGGAAGTCATGACCATGAAATTCTGCGAGAAACAGAACCTCAGGACATTTTGGACTTCCAACATGTCCGTTAAATCACGGGACTTGACTGCAATTCACATGACTCCCCCTCCATCAGCCCCCCCCCTCCATCAGCATAGGCATCTTCCTTCAGTCATCCCCCTTTCCAAAGGTCCCCGAGGGGACTGTCAGGGGTCCCAGCGGCAACGGTGATGGCATGAGGGCCATTACAAGTTTATCATGAGTCCTATCCTAACAATCCAGCCAGTTTTCCCTCCCCAGACAAGCCTGTTATAGCACAGTCCGCCCCATTTACGAACGCCCTCTGCCTCAGATGGCCCTTGCAGTGCGGAGAGGGCCTGACGCTTTGGAAAGCCTGCAAGAAACTTGCTCGTCTCGCTTCTCTTCTCCCAGAACGGCGGGCGGTGACGCCGCCCCCCCGAGATCAGACACAAAGATCCCCTCTGAGCCGTGTGACACTCCGGCGACAACCAATATGAAATAATTTTTCCCAAAAAAAAAAAAGCGTCTGAAAGATGACCTCTCCAGGGTCTCCCACAATCTCTCCTAACAATGAGACGAAAACAATATCTGGAACAAAACAGGACGGGGCCTCAAAAATAGCCCCCCGAGTGAATTAGAGTCAGAGACAATGGCCCGACGGTGCTGCCAAGTCGGGTTCTCCCGAACGGGATTTTCATGACAAGGCCTTGTGCGCCACGAGCGGATTTGCATGAGAAAGATTGCCTCGAGTCACCCCAACACCAAGGACAAAATCACATTTTGCACACGTACTCTTTTCCACAGCATGCTTGCAGCAAACCAAAGAGACACCACTGACTTCCGCTGCTTCTGCACCCCAACAGTGCCGATGTTAGAGGGAACAGCTTTGTTCTTCAAGAAAATAAAAAGAGCCGCTGTGAACCACATTTACAGGTACGGCAAACCTGCCAATGTGGAAACTTGATCTGAGGCAGCTTCCTGTTATTCAAAATTCGCAGTCATCACAAAATGGGTAGACATCTTCACCTCTTTATCAGTGATTTTACGGAATTTGACGTGTTTGGGGGAGCAACCGTAAGCCCAGCCTCTAGCACCCTCAATCCCCCTTCCTTCACCTCATCACCATCACCCTTTGGCTTTGTGTGATCTGTTTTTCTGCACTGGATTCGGCCTGGATCTGAGACAGGCAATTTCTCCACAGAAATATAGGTCATACACAGTGCCGTGGGTAAGTAATACTTTCTTCAATAAAAGAGATGCCATTAAAAATTGGTGGCTTCGAGAGAAGAGGCAGGGGGAGATTTGATGGGATATATAAAATCTATCTTTGGACTTGTATCTACACACAAGTAGCGTAGCGTGGGAGCCATGGTCAGAAGTCTCTGGCACACAGAGAGAGACATTCCTCAATGAGACAGAACTAAGACCTGTGATGCAATTAAATAATAATAAAAAAACTTCTTTCATCAAGCAAAATCTTCCATAAAGTCTTGTGAATGCCTTCAGAGCGAATGCGAGGCTCTTTTGTTCACTGGGACAAGCCCCTGCTTCACGGCGCACATGCGGCCATTGAATTGGACTGGAGCAGATCTGAGAAGAAAACATATCGAGTGGAATCACTGCGAATTAACAAAACCCTGGTGTGAATATTCTACAATGACAGGACCTTTTTTCAATCTGTGCAGATCTCAAAGGATGTTAAAAGGCAACAGTGGAATTGTCCGCATCTGGAAAGCTGATGTCCAACATTCTGTTCAGAGAGGGCTTCAACACAGCAGAGCGCACAATATATATCACTGATCAGACATGAAGCACGGCGCAATATAGGCTAACTGCATTCTCAAGAAAATGGCAGGGACTTTATAAACGTATATAGGGTTTATCATGGCTTCATCCTTCAGGGAGTCATCGTTTCTGCTTCCACGCAGAGGACCCGCATGTATGGACTCCTTCCTGTTTTTGGCGAGTCGTGTTCAGCAGTTCTGAAAGCCACAAATAGCACCCTGCCACTGTTGCCAGGTAGCCACTCACAGGATTGATGACGACGTTACAGATCTTTATCCTTTATCCGTGACTAAAAAAAGCCCTGTGAACACAACGCTGATGTGACACACGATTTTGCTCCACAAAATTAGGAATCTTTTTAAGGATTTCTTTTCTTTCACAAAATCAAAATCATTCTTAAGATGCTCAGCGCACTGATCTTTACTTCGCTGGATAAAAAGCGTGCTTTTACTCATGACTATGCTTAGACCTGCCACAAGGCCCGGCTGCATCACAGATAGCTAATAAGTTGTGGTTTTCCTTTTTGCAGACTTTATTGAATCTTAATAAGATAATCTGTCTGAACCTTAATAATGTGTCACATCAGCATTGTGTTCACAGGGCTTTAACATCGCTCAACAATACTTAATAAAGCACCTTTCATAAAGTTTAGAGATGGAGGGCCAACATGAGGTTTTCAGAGTGATACAGACATCGCTCATTCATCCTTGCATCACACCACCCCCCCCCAGGATCTCTTTTTTTGGCACCCCTATGACAGGGTGATTTTAAAATTCTGCGCACGCCCGTGCATGGTCACATGGGTGGCACATGTGTATGGGTCAGAGTGCACGGGCAATGAAGTCATTCAAGACCAAAGCCGCGGAGAGAACAGCAGACGGCTCTTTAGGAAAACAGTTCTATTCTGGCTTTCCTTCACAGGCAAATGCTGCACATCTGCCCTGGGGTGTGTGGCGATGGAAAAACTAAAATAGGACGATTAAAGTTAATGGAGAAATGCACTGCAGTCCGGAATTGGAGAAGACGCAGAATGCAGAGCAATGCAAGATTTTATGAAGGACCCCGAAGAGCAGCCAGCCAACTTTGATTCTTCCCTGTTGATTGTCTGAGTCGCCTAATCGCTGTGTCCTATGGATTCAGCACGATACAAAAAAACCTGAATTGATAAGAAGTTTTGCAATAAAATCACGAGGGGCCAGGATTATTAAAGAAAACAAGCGTGCACGCCTTGATGCTTTTGTAAGGATGGAGGAGGCCATTTTCAGATCCATATACAGCAAGACTAAGCATAATTCTTGCGAGATTCTGCTTTCAGTCTTGGCATCGTGGCAGTGGGGGAAGAAAAGAGAAAAACTACTGCACTTTGTGAACGACACAGGCCTGGTGCGCTTAATCGCCCACAATGCAAAGTTTACAAAAACAAGATTTCCTGTTTACAATGATGGCAAACCCTTCTAAGACTTGTCATCATTAAGGCACAAAGAGAAACTGCTTTACAATTTGTCCATCTATCGAAATAACAAGGCTAACTCGCTAAAAGTTGTTGAATGAATCTGGGCCATAGTTGCAGAATTCAAACCAGTACAAGTGGCTACTTGGCGGCTTGTCTGGTTAAAGATCCGGTTCTTAGTGCTGTGACGAACCACGGCCTGGTACTGGCTACTGACCGTGCCCATAGCAACACCCCCACCCCCACAAACTGGCGCCTGATTGGCTGTATCGTCGGCCAGGGAGGGATGGTCATAGTCGGCAAGGCTGTCCCCAGTTCATCGCTCAAAAACGACTAACTCTGGTCAATCTCTATGCCAACTGTACAAGATAAAATTGTATTTGACACAATAACTCCATAGCTCAACCAGTGGGCTGCAGAGTTAAAAGAAATGACGGTTGGCACCATGTGCTTTGGGAGAGATGCGCACTAGTCTGGGCTTGATAGAGGACATTGAAGTGATGGAAGAGGTGGTGGAGATAGAAGGCTTTAAAAATGCATTTTCTTTACTTGAATACAGTAATATGCATCCAGAGCACATCCTCAAGAAATCTATGTCCCCCTTGAGTAAAACTCGCTATTGAACTCTGTGCTATAAGAAAGAGTGGTCTGGTAACACTTTGGCAACTAGAGGCAAGTTTAAAAAAAAAATAATAATTTGGTTTTGATGATTAAATGGCTTTTCCGGTATCTGTAGAACAGCCACCTCTGGATAGATTCTATCTGCCGCTAAGAATATATTCACTGTTCTGACAATTGAGCTCATGTAGAAGCTCAGTCAAATACAAACTGTAAACACGTGCGTTTCTTTTCTCCCCATAAACGCTCACCTCAGAACACCTTGTTTCCCCTGTACACAGAACGCTGCTTTGAATATGTACCTGCGAAAAGTCTCTAATAGATTTAGAAATGCACAAAAATGCTAATTTTCTGGCGGCCGAAATGTATGCATCGATTATTCAGCATAGATTTCTCAACGGAGAGCTTGATAATCAACTCTGGCCATACAGGCCTGTAAAGCATATATTCAGCCATCTCTTAGCATTTCCAAAAACTCCTGCACTGTAATTTGCATAGACATTCTGAAGCCATGATTCCTTAGAGTCCAGATTGCTTAATTAGTCTCCTGGCTTGAAAGAAAGTGCACAGACTGTTTCAAAGATAAGGAAAAGCACATCGATAGATGCTTTTTTTGGTCCGGTGCCTCTTAAAATGCACTGTACGAGTGCATGAAAATCACCATACATAGGCCCATGCAATAGCCTATATTGTACAGCACTATACACATAAGCTGTCACATCTCCCTGCATCGACAAATCAGTCTCTATGTTTCCTCCTGTACTGAGCGTATATGTAATATAGTACATGTCCATCCACTTCTATATTAAACTCCCCGAAAGAGGAGTATAAGCTATTGTTCTGTCCTGAGATTATGTTCCTGTTCATATGAGACCCTGAGGAAGTAGAGAATGGAGGAAAGAGAAAAGGAAGCCATGCTGCTGGTGAGGCCTGAGTCTGGTCGTGATAAAATTATCGAAGTACAACCTTTTCAGTTCACAGTCTGAAAAGAAAGAAAAAAACTCTTCTGCTACAAAAACAGAAAAAAAACAAAACAATGGATTACAATTTAATTTGTCAGCAGAAAATCCTGGACGTCCAGCGGGTTTTAAAACGGCCAATTTTGATATTACATACAGAACTGTGAAAATAGTGAGGATTGTGCCAAAGGCTAAACCCTTCAATCCCAGAGAGCATGTGATGGCGTGTTTTTTTTTTTTAGGGAAGCTGACAATGTCCATTGTCCTAACCACTACTCCTCACTGTATTTCAAACAATGACTGCCACTTATCAGTCTCACAATGTCTAATGCAAGCAAGAGCATAAATTTATCTTTTTTGTTAAATCCTAATTTGGTGAGTTACTTGATTCTTCCCACTATACATTGGGTCTCAACATGTACCCTGCTGCACAGATTCCAAAATTAAATTCAAGGCATTAAATAATTTACTATACCCCGTTTTACATAGCAACCATTTCTGAAAATGTGGTGCACAACATTCTGTTAAAAACCCCGGTTCCAGTATTGCAGAATGAATTTAAAGCACACACACATTTTTGAGCAACCCACAAGCCATGTGAAACGATCAGTGTCGATAAGGAAGTGGACTCCACCCAAGAGTGTTAAAGATGCTTATATCTGTCTGAAACCACAGGACTGGATATAGGTCACTCGTTCCCACACACACACACACCTACCTACACAGTACACACACACACACACACACAGCAAAGCCATAAGCCAGAGATCAGCTGGGAAACCATCAACAGCTAAACATAAGGACTCTGTAGCTATTGCACGTATTTACTAAGTTTACACCAGTTAATACGACATTGTAAATATTATCTCTGGGAACAATCAACACAAAAATTATATTTAAGTGTAATAAATAAAATATGAGAACAGACAAGGGATGTGATTAAGTGTCAATGGTAGGCTACATTTGAAAACAAACCTTGTACACTTGTCCATAGGTTCCATTTCCAACTACTTCTACCAGTTCAAATATTCCAGCTGGATCCTGAAAGCACGTGAAACAAGAAGTTCATATTGTGGCAGGAGTCTACAGAAAAATGTATAAAACTTTAAATATATTTACATTCAAATTTAAAAATCTATTCATAAAATTAGTGTAGGTCCATGACAACCACGATTCTAAAAGCTTTGTATTGGACCATTTAGCACAATTATTATAGAAAACAAAAAAGGTTCTGCACGACGTTCCCATAAAACGGCCGAGTATGTTTAAATGGCTAGAGCACATCTAAAGTCTACATGATACGTCTTGAGTTAGGTCTTGGAAAAAATACGCGACTTGTTTTTGACCTTGTAGGTCGCCTCAACAGGGACAAACCATTAGCACTGACACAACATTCTTCCACGTCTCAGCCTTGGTATCTTTTGTTTTATTTTTCGATAACAATGGACACAAATAACGTGCCATTCGATGAGTTTACAAATACGCTCGTCGTTTTTCCTGCGTGTCACAAAATAGCGTAAACAAAAGTTTCAGATCTTCAACTGGATTGTGTTCTACCAGTCAGTTCAGTACAGGGATTGCAGTTACTTTTAATGAGAAACTTCGGTGAAGTTTAACTGGCATCTATAACACGTTAACTTTATTAACGGTTAATAAGAAAACATCCGTAGCCAACTTAACTTTCACTTAAACGTTTGACACAACGATCCTTCATGTTAACTTTAAAACGTGGAACTCCTTTGTTGTTGTCAGTGATACATTAGCTACCAACTGCAGCATCTGGGACATGTTTACGCAGACCTCTGCGTTACATTTTAATTAATTAACCCTAAATAAATAATCTACTCACCCTTAGAGAAGACAAGTCAATACTATTCAAACTTTTCGTGGTGCAATCTCGAGCCATGGCAAAGCTTCGTTTTGCGATTGCACTCAAACAGAAGACATATAGTTAATGCAATTTCCCAAAGTTAACGGTTTGAGAGCGTGTCAGTCCATGGCTGCTGCTGTTGCGAGTCTGCGACAAACAGGAAACTTCTCATCCAACAGCTAAACCCGGAAAACGCAGAGGAAACAAGAAAGGGTTCCCTGCTCCCCCCCCAAAAAAAATATTTTAAATGTTCAGGTCATAACTTTTCACGACGTAAAGCAGACAAAATGCGAAATTGAGGCGTCATTAATACTTTGTTGACAAGTTAATGAGCCACTGCGTGTTTGAAACCTTGCTTAAATGTATTCGCAATGGTCTCCCAACAAATGTAAGCAACAACTGCTTGGAGGTCGCAGGGGATTTGAATGATGAATGAGGATTGTGTCCAGATTTGCAAATGTCACTGTAATTATGTGTACTTTAAGTTATAGGCTACTAAATGGGGGAATTTTCTGGGGGGTTGGGGAAACATTTAAAGTAAAATTAAAAGAATTGTCTTTAGTAATTCGGAGGAGTAACTCGGTGGATTGCGAAGATATGAATTATCAGTAAAGTTATGTTCAGTTTACGTTTACCAGAGAATTAGCCTACTAGCCTACGATTTAGCCCATTTCAGCTGTGTCTGACGTAGCCTAAATCACGATGAATCAGTTACTTATACGGTTAATTGCCAGGAGCCTTTGTATGCGTGTCTCTTGCTCCCACTCGGTGACCGGTTGAAGGAGATGCCCTGTGCCCGAGGCAGCCGACCCCTGAACGGGACTACTGTGTGGTGCTACAGAGGGTCCTTTCTTGAGCTGGGGTTGAAACAATGCTGGGACATTATGAATAAGCAAAGAGTTGCCCTGGCTTATGATATAATGGCATTCTTATGTAAAGTTAAATAAGAGAGAGAGAGAGAGAATGGAGCATCTAGGACTTAGGGTGGGGAATCCAAGTAAATTGCTTTCCAATTCCCACCCCTCTTTTGGATAAAACACAAAATTTAAATACCAAACGTTTTCAGTTATATAATTATGGTTATATTATGCTCAAGAGGGAAGGAGAGAGGCTGGGCATCTGTAGCATTGTGGCAATGTAGCTACTCTTAGCCTACATATGGTTAACACGGTGAAGTGCTCCTGTAAAACGACTGTAATGCTTTGCCATTTATGGTATATGATACTCCAAAAAACAAACAAACAAAAAAAACAATCAGGCTTATGTTCTTACAAAAGTAGGTGAATACCATAATTAGTTAATTGCACTTTGGGTGGTAGATAGTTTGTTGGAGATATTTGCAGAGAGATGGATTAATGAATAAACTGTAATCTGAAGAAAATAAGTATTTGGAGGGGTCAAAGGTCACATTACTTTCATTACTTCACATGACCTTTGACCTTGTGCAGCCAGTCAGACAGCAGTACAGGAGTCAGACCCCCGTTACATTTTATGTGAACTGTTGGCTCAATTTATGAGAGTTTGAGAGGCTTATTGCTCTAGTGCAGTTTCACTCGAATGAGGCCACAAATAAATGCCCTTTCCTGCATAGCTACAGTAAATTGCCTGCTCTTCACTGTGTATATACAGCATAATTCTACTGGTTTCCAGCTGCTTGGAGCAGCCCAGGGGACAGACGCATGTAAGACAAAGGTTGCCACATGACAAACTGCGCCAGTTTTCCTTCATGCAGAAATTTTATTGGCTCGCGTTACGTTACAAATTTGCATTTAAACAACATGGCCAGTGTAAATACATTACAACGACATAACACTCACAGGAAAAGTGCAGAGTTTAATTGGTTTTCCGAATTGCTCCACCATGACTCATCAATCAAGAGAACTTTTATTTCCTGTGTTGGGGTCAAAATTGTCCAATAGGATTCATGGAGGATGTCAGGGCTTTGGGAGAACACAGCAATAGCTGCTATTTGGTGCTCTCATTGTAAATAGGACCTTCTCAAAGGCTTAAATGTTACTTGGCAGAATGATGTCTTTTTAAATCCACTAATTCTAGAGAGACAGCCAACATGATTGAAGCACTACAGTAAACAGCTCTGAAGGTTACGTTATCTCTCTTTCATGAAAAAAAAAACAAAGTATTCAAGGTGCCAGGGGGAGTATACTATGACGTAGGATTACTTAGTTAGCTGGATAACTGCACTGAGTAAAACCTGGATCCATCCCAAATCTGGAACACAGACTGAAGAAAAAAGAGCTGTTCTTATGGTTTTACTCAGCGAAGTTATCCAGCTAACTAAGTGCAGTTATCCAGCTAACTCAGTTCTCCTGCTTTGTGGTATACCCCAAGGTCTTGGCTTGTCTAGTTACAATAATCAGAAGTGTCTTACACTTAGCACAACAATCCATACTTACTCCTGGTGAGCGTCACAGGGGGACTGTAGCATGAAGGGGGAACCTTTTGGACAGATCACCCATCCATCACAGGGAACACACACCATTCACTCACACATTCCTACCCCAAGGACAATATAGACTCTCCAATGAACCTAACCTGCATGTCTTTGGACTGTGGGAGGAAACCCAGAGGAAACCCATGCGGATACAGGGAGAATATGCAAACTCTTTCGACCCTCAGCCACGATTCAAACTCGGTACGTTGCTCTGAGGCTACAGCAGTACTCACTGTACCACCGTGCCACCCATTAACACTACTATAATTCAGAAAATACTGTATCGTTAAAAAATATCTCTTCCCAAAACCAAATCACATCCCTCTCTCAAAAAGGCATTATTTGCCACCACCAATGCAATAAAAATGTTATGATGCATGCAATAAAAAGTTTGGATCCCTTCTGAACACTGCTTTTAAATTGGTTAAAATGTACTTTATTAAATAAACTTGGGCCCTGATCAATGGATGTCACTGAAAACTCTGGAAATATATTGTTGTTATCTTGGAAAAACAGGATGGGTATAAGTAAATACATTTATTTTTTTAAACGCAGAAGTGAATTCCCAACACATTGGCATATCCTCTCAAACAGCAAGTAAGCTCACATAACGTGGGACAGTGTCTGTATTCTCCGCTTGATCGTCTCTTTTTACAGTAAATTAAAAACATATGGGATGAGTCAAGGCCATCTTTTTACACAGGGCTGTAAAAGTCAGCTGGGAGACAGCTACAGACCAGAGTCACGCACATAGATATAGAACCATAGATGTGACATATCATGTAATGTAATAGTAATTTGGTATTCTAAAATGGAACAATTTGGCAGCCATCTTATCTGCGTACAGTTCCTAGCCAGCTATAATAGAAACCTATGAATACGATAAGAGAACCTACAATAATGCCAATTACAGTCAGAGAACCATTGAAATATGATACGACTAAAACATGACGAGTCAAGATTTTCTTGGAATAAGCCTGTCCCAGAAAAACGGGACGTCTGGTCACCCTAGTCTTCATAGGTATGATTGGTGACACTTTATTTTGAGTGTCCCATGTTGATCTCAACTTGATATCAACTGAATGTTGAGATACAGCAAACAGTCAGTTTATACTTTGCTGAGTGTCAATAAAGTGTTTCTTGAAAAGAGTGTTGAGTGTCAATACAGTGTTTCTTGCCACTCACTTGTTTGTGGAGTTTGTAGACAATCACCTGCCATGCAATTGACTTTAAATGAACACTGAACTGATATTCAATTGATATCAAGTTGAGTGTCAACATGGCACAATCAAAATAAAGTGTTACCGTATGATTTTATGCCAAGGTTGGGTCTGACATGTATCGTAAACTGATACCATTCACCAGAATTTAGAGAGAAAAAAACGGTGGAGAAACAGAAAAGCTTTTCCTTCTATTCTGTTCTATTTTAGATATGAACACCAGTATACGCTACACATGACCATTCTCAAACTTCAGGATTGAAAAAGAAAGATTTTTTTCTGAACTATATTCTTCAGTCAAAATAATTCTAAGAATGGGAAAAAATAAAAAAAGCTTCTAAAAATGTCCTCAGAACACACCCCAATTCTAAAGTTTTAGCAAATTATTGTTCTTCACAAACCCAGTTTGTATTTTTTTTCAGATCAGAGATTCACCTAAATGTCACCTTATTAAGACATACTCATTGACCAATAGTTTCTTTTGTAATTGGAGTTATATCTAGTGTGTGTATAGTCATTTGAGTAAAAAAACAAGCATTTGAAGATAAAACTTTAAGAAAGTGCCGGTTGGACAAACCCAACACTCACAAATCAGATGTCCCTTATGCAAGTGTTTGATATACTGTATGTTTTTAAAGGCCAACCAATCACTTCGCCTGGGTTCACATACTTCAGGGAACAGTTACAGGCATACCTTATGTGTGTTTGAAAATAACACAAACAAAGTTGACATGTTTGGCATGTCCAGTTTGTAGGACTTCCACAAAATCTCCAGGGCCCTGTGAGTGTGTTATGCTTTCAGTTTACTGAGCAAAGATTTATTCTCACGCTACAACAGAAGATCATATCTGACACACTGCCACTTCGCCTTCTTCCAAAGTAGTGGTTTCGCGACCTATTACAGTTCTGGTCAATTTTGTTACATCTCAGTGTGTGTGTGTGCGTGTGCATGAATGGTTTCTTTTTAAAAATAAAAATGTTCTATCTTCTTGGTAGACTGGGAGGGTATATTTATAGCTTGTGGTGTGCTACTGCTTATTTGATCTCTTCTTCTCATTCAGTCATAATGTACATTGCCAGGCAGATCTTTTTAGTCTGATTTAGACTTTTAAATTAGTAACAGTTAAAAAAATTTCCTCAATGTGATAAAAGAAAAAAAGGTTTCTCGTTCAGTTGGCGTTAGCTGAGTGCTGAATTGTAATGGAGGCGCTATTATTCCCGGGTTAGACACCCGCATTCCAGCTGGATCTCCATCTGGAGTTCAAGGTCTCAGACAGTCTCCTGGCACTTCCAATACATGCTGATTTGAATTTATGTGGGAGTTACTGATTCAATTAAGTACCCTTTGATTAGAATGGAACAAACCCAGAGCGTGCCCATTGGAGGAGCTCGGCCCGCTCTCCCCCGCATTGTGACGACATACGTTCTACCTCCACTAGAGTGCGCTGTAATCTCCGACGGTAGTGTGTACATCATTGACGGGGAAGCAACTTCAGCCGAATTGGGGGAGGGTGGAGTGTGATGTTCCTCATTCGTGATTGACAGAAAGGTAAACGAGCCAGTTTGTGACATGGCTCCATCCCCTCCCCCAGACTCCATGCAGGCAAAGCTTCCCCTACTGCATGTACATACCGACAGTGAGATTTTTTTATACTGGACTTATGACAGGAGAGTACAATTTTTAAAACCTCAATACAAATAGTGTCAACCAGTATAGGCTGGAGAAACCCACACCCACCACTCTGTGGGACCATTCATAAAGAACCTTCCATATCAAAACAACCAGTATGGGCTGGAGAAACCCACACCCACCCCTCTGTGGGACCATTCATAAAGAACCTTCCATATCAAAAGCTGATCACACACTGGAGACAGGACACTCAAGACAAGGCAAACGATGGTCAAAAAACTCTATTCAGGGATGTTACATTACCAGAATCATTCATTTATTTCACATACACATTTAAATGCAGTAATTTCCACATAATCAGGTAATTTAAACAAAACAAACTCCTTTAAATACCATGTATTACGTTTGCCAAGCTGAAGAGTGGATTCCTAAGAGGCCACAGGTAAATGAAACAGCTGAGGGACTTTAATTCAGGTTTTCATGAACGTTTTGCTCCTGCTGCATTCTGACTGGGTGCTACAGCATGTTGGGTTTGAGGTCAGTAATGATAAATGTCAGGCTTTGCCATTTCATCCACACAAATCTTTTCACAATATCCCCACACAATGTCCTTTCCTCAATCAATTGTTTTCTTCCGGATAATCTTCGCAATTCTCAGTGCATTTTCTCACGTTTAGCGATACAACATATCGTATCTTTGTTCGTACGGAGCCTCGTTTCACCCTTTAATTCAAATAAAATATGATGCATGACAGTATGACTGACTTTCTCCTTTTGGGAAACAAGTGTGAATAACCGTAGCGAATGTGACGGACGTTGCCGTTTTATAGTTATTGCACATTAATGTTAAGTAATGCCCATGTCATAACCATCACATTAGCAGAAATACTTTACACTTTTATGTGCCCCAACATCATGTAAATACGCCAAAATGCAAATGTGCATTGGTGTCCACGTGTGTAACAGCACCCTATGAAAAACAATGCCACACAAATGCACAACATCATTAAAAAGGTGAGAATATAAACTCTCAAGCAATATTCATAAAGTCAGGATTATATGCCCCAAAAAGTAAACGGTCAAAAAAAAAAAAAAAAGGACAGTTGTGACTCTCAAGTGTCCGAATCAAAGCAAAAGCAAACCCATAAACTTTATGGGGCCCGATACTTTGTTATGTCAGATGCTGGCTACATTCTGTGGCGCACCTGTTGCCAATCCCTGGTCACCATGTTCTACCAGAGCACATTTCTGACCACACAGATTGCCAATATCACAGAAAGGCAATTCCTCACTTAAACTGACACCAGTAGCAGAGAAATGTGTAAGATCATGAACGTAAAGAAACCCACAGTAGAAATATCACAGATCAATACCAATAAGAAATCCAGCACAGCTGCAGTTCACAAAGGCCTTGGGTTTAACAAAATAATGCATGTAAAGGAGAAACCGCAGAACTGAATGCATGTTGGTTCCAAATTAAAAACAGAAATGTATGAGCTAAATTGAAATGAACAATTGCTAATAGAAGGCCTGTGAGCCAGCTAGATTGGATACAATTTCATTCAATTCCATATTATTTCTTTATTGAAAAATACTTTTTAATTTTTTTTTAAAGAAAATGTATATAGATATTCTGGCTATGTATTTAATTTCCTGAAATCCATTATAGCATGAACATGAATGAGCAAATGGAAAAAAATCTCTGGTTTTAGTAATGTTCTCCTTAAAAACAGAACTAGATCAGTGCTGTTTATCACATTCAAATGAAGGAGGAAAACATGTCCAGTCTCTATCCAAAACCTGTTTTTGGGTGGAGACGTGGGGGAGAAATAATTTACCACAAAAATATTATACATTCTGGCCAGTAAACGGAACATATCAGATTAACTAATGACAGGCTAAGTAATAAGACTGTGCCCAATTATATATATATATAATTATATAAAACTGGATTATGATCTGTATCTTTTAACAACAGCCATTTAAAGTGAAGATCACAGATAGTCCACCCCAATCCTAACACATTCTCAGGTCAGTTTGTAATTATTGCTGGTTCCCATGGTGCTAAGATCCAGAGTCTATGTGCGTTTTCCCAATCTGGCTAAACGATGCATCCCCATCTGGCTACAAACACTGGTGTCTGCAAAACAGGTTGGCATGGATCTGTTGAACATTCACATATGTCGACTCGACTGCAGTGCCATGGGTGCTGTCCACATCTTCATGGAGAATCATTAAAATACATGTGTCAGGACTGAAAAAATATTTATCATTATATGAAGAACAGAAACAGGCAGAGAAGGCCCAAGACTAAGAGCAGCAATGAGTCACAGAAAACCAATCGAACCATAAATGGTAACAAAAAATATTTCAAATACTCATATTTAATTGGCTTCAAACAATGACAATATCTGGTGTAAATTGAAACATGGTTTATTTGCTTAAATATAATATTTTTAAAGCTCACAAAGAACGTGGTCAGTTCCTCTCAACTGAATTGTGCCGCAATGTGCTCCCATTGCCTTGAACAACCCCCAATTAGAAACCTTTTAACGTGGGTACACACACATACTCATACGCCAATAAAATCTCCAGTGAATCATTATGTATGCCTCTAGAGGATATGAAAACTGTACATCATAACAACACCTTGAAGTTTAAAAACAAGGTCATATATTACTCATCTCCAAAAGGAGAAATTCAAGTAGGAAAATTAAACGTACAGTGACCCTCATGTTTGATTTTTTCGGTTGAACAACAAAAGACAAAAAAGAACAATATACCACTATGTGAAAAGTCATCAGGATATCTTCTTGTTTGTATTCATCTTGATCAAAGTTTATCTTAATGAATCCTCATGCAGATAAGAAAAAAAAAAGAACCAAGTAGACTGCTTGGCTTTAAGCCGGTCTACCAGATGTCACTGGTGAGTTCACGCCCGGACAAGGGCCCGGACAGAGGAACGAACGAGCTGTTCAAGTGCACGTCCGGCTTGCTCTTGCCAATGGTGTTGTTCTGCGCTACCTGCCCATTGAGAAGGGCCATGGGGATGTTACAGTACATGTGACGGTTCCCCAGCGTGCTTATCTGCACCGGGGACGAGGGCATCTCGTACTCGTAACTCCGGCACAAGTGTCTCATCTGCGGGTTGGTCTGGTTAAAGTCCGGGATCTCCGCGTGGACGGGCGCCAGGGAGGCGGAGGTGGTCGTCATGGCGATGGTGGAGACGGCCTGCAGGTCGCCGAACAGGCCCTGCTCCCCGGAGTCCAGCACCTGGCGGCGGGAGAGCATCTCCTTCTTCTTGGCGGGCATCTCGTACAGCACCTGCTTCCAGAACTTGGACTTTAGCTGGCTGCTCTTGGGCCCCCGCCACTTGACGATGGACAGGAGCTTGATGGTGTGCTTGAGCGCCTCCACTTCCTGGTAGTTGATGACGCTCTTGAGGTCGGGGCACTCGATCATGATGACCTTGATCTCCCCGGTCACCAGCATGCTGTGGAGGCGTGTCTCCAGCTGGAATATGCTCCAGCCGCGCTTCGCCACAAACTCGGGCGTCAACACGATGATGAGGCGACGGCTCTGCTCCATGCTCCGCGCCAGGTCCTCGATGTAGACTACAGGAAAGAGAGATAGAGAGAGAGAAACAGAGAACGAGAGAGTGGCAGAAAGAGAGATAGCGACATAGTGAGAGAGAGAGATAGCAAGAGAGAGACAGGATATATGTCATTAGAGTTGGACAATGAACAAGGTAAATAAATGTAACATTTAAATACAGTAATGCTCATATTAAAACTTTCATATTAAAAGTTCATAATGCTGGATTGTCTTCAGTTTTCAGGGTACAGGACAGTAACACTGGTGGATGCACAACAAGGAAACCCCAATATTTTATCTCATAAAGAGGCTGTAAAAAATTCTGCCTTAGATGATATTTCATTCGCTTGCTAGAGTCGGTTTGCAAAGAAACTGCTGGCTGCAGCGTGCTGTAGTGCAGAATTACTGCAGACCGACTTTACAGTTTGTAACCGGCTTGGTGCACAGTGACTCATGGGGGATTGGGAGTGGAAGCGGGAGTGTGTGTGTGTGTGTGTGTGTGTGTGTGTGTGTGTGTGGGGGGGGGGGGGTTATAGAATAAATGGCATATTTGCTCTTTGTGGGGTGACACATTCCTGCAGGCAGAGTCTGTGGTCTCCGCTGTGAATGTCCGCAGTGCCTGAGTCTATCCTGTAGGGGTCCCGTCACTTCACTCCAGCAGTATCACACTTTACAAATGCCTCCCCAGAACTACAGTCAGGGCCCAACACCTGTAAGGGCTCCCTCCCCGCTCAGTCACTTACCAGTCACTTACCAGTCACTTACCAGTCACTTACCGCTTTCTCCTCATAATAACAATACTATTACTCTTCATAGTAATAATAATGCACCTTAATGATAAAAAATGGAGTGCTTATTTTGCTGATATTCTAAGTCAGTGGTTCTTAACCTGGGTTCGATCGAACCCCAGGGGTTCGTTGAGTCAGTCTCAGGGGTTCGGCAGGGGTCAAGACACACACAGTATACGGTTCACACGAGCAATGTCGAGCCGTTTTTGTCGGAAGGGTTCGGTGAATGCACTGATGAAGCTTGCAGGGTTCAGTACCTCCAATAAGGCTAAGAACCACTGTTCTAAGTGCTATCCAGATGATAGAAAACAAATGAGAAACATCCACACAGTCGCAAAACAATAATAATTACAAAGGATAAAAAGCTAGTTTAAAAAATGTGTTTTTTACAGGGATTTTTAAAAAAAGACCGTCAGTGAAGTCTTTATACTCTCTTGTTGAGCATGCCGTAGATTTGAGGGCTGAACAGTGGAAGTTTGATCAGGCTTTTAAAGCAGATTGTGGAGACACAAAGAAGTCCCTTTTCTGAAGAACTAAGGACCTGTTGTGGGAGTGGGTATGAGAATGTGCTCAGGGCTAGTCTATTTAGGATGTACACAATGAATGTTAAGTATTAAAATCTTAAAATGTACTCAATTGGTAGGCAGTGTAGAGAGGCGACTGGAGGCAAAAAAAAACCTGAAGTCTAGATCTAATTTTAAATGTATTTCTTTAATGGTAGTAGCACCATCTTAGATGGCTTTGTAATATGTTGCTCAAAAAGCTCTCAATTCATTGTAGCTTCAAAGATAATACCATGTTCTTTACCTCTGACTTTGTGTGGATTAAGGTACTTCATACAAACTTCCACGAATAGGAACCAACTGTTGCTTGGTACCTAGTAGTAGAACATCAAAATTGGAACAATCCGTTGGAAAAAATTTGAGTGTTCCAATTTTGTATTGCTGTGCCATTCATGAAAAGCAGATATTTTAGCTGCCAGGCTTGACAGGCGAGTACAGTTGCGTACTTTCTGCATAAAAGTGACAAGAAATGCAACGCTTCCAGACATTCCAGATATCAAGAACGTGAGCCAAGACACAACCTCCTCCCCACTGCACCTGCATTTCTCTGCTAAAAACCAAGAAAAATGTCAAAGTGAACATAACTAAAACCAGATAAAAGCCAGATTGGCTAGACAAAAAAGTTAAAGATAATGCATTTTGATAAAAGAGCAAAAAGAAGACAATGAAAGAGAACAAATTATGGCTGTTCCAAAAAGATTTCCCCACAGACTGCGCTCTCAACAGTTCCTCTTCTGAGTTATTAATAGAGCATGTACTTACAGATGAACATAGATGTTTTAGAGGGACCATAAAACAAAATTACTGCACTTCCCTCCAGCTGATAGTATGACATGTTCTACTGCTGAAGTGATCTGAAACTGATTTATTATCTAATATATCTCTACATTCAATTTGCAATTTCTGGCCGTTTCTTTTTTTTTCCGCTGTTCTTTTTCAGTTTTTCTTTTCTTCACAATTTCTAATTCCCAATCAACATTGTGAGCCTGTTAGCGGACGGATATATCTGCGTCAATATGGCGGAAGGGCAGGTTAGCATGAAATGCTCTCTCTCTCGCTCTTCTGAAATGCATGTACCCAGCCAGCCATTCTTTTCACATTGCGAGCATACAGGTACACTGCAGGTGCCTGTTTCACCAAAGGAGTTGGTATTGTTATTGTTGATTACACTCTCAGAAATAAAGGTACAGTGGAGGTACATTTTTATGCATTTCCCACATTTACCCTGAAAGTACAGACGATTTGGGTAGAACCTTTCCTACTTTTTCGTACCTTATCTAAGAGTGTACATGCTGCACTCCAAGGCTGTTTGCCACGGGGAGAAGTGGAATTGAATTGGGAATTCATTTTGGACTGCGTTGCACAGAACCCTTATGGAAATGTAATATACAGCAGTATATTTTAAATATATTGTGATGATAATTTTGATATATTTATATATACTGCAGTATATTCTTTTTCCATAAGGGAATGCACCACGGCACTGCAGTAGAAAATGAAGATGCATCGAATGTAAATGACAGACAAGCCAACGGACGTTGTGCGGTTAGACCAAGCAAACTTTCTAAATCTGGAACATGGGAGGAAATGGAGTTTCTCTGACCTTGTAACTTATTAGTAGGCCGTGGCTATCCAGTGTGAAGATGGGAGTTCAGGGAACCTTCTCAACGCAACACACTGCACATGAATGCACTAATAGCCAGGCTGCAATAATATGCAATGGCTCCAGCCGCTGTCAATCATGCTTCTCCAGGCTCAGATTAAAAAGATAGCAGGTCAGGGTTTTCACAGGAATAGCATTAGCCACAAATTAGGGATACGTGGGCCGTTATGGCCAAAATATAAGTGTCCACATGAAAATAATTTACATGATAGGGATTTTGTCGCCATGGTTTTATTGGATTGCAACTATACCAGCAGTGCGTAATGATCTTTGAACATTAGAAAGTGAAATTAGTTTGCACATTGTGTATAAATATGATTATATACGTATCTCTAAACAACAAAAGCTGGAGCGGAAAATCATATTTAAGGTCTACTATCCAGTCATTTATGCAGCCTTTGTTTTTGATATCCATGTACAGTGGGGACCAAAAGCCTGAGGGCACTACCAAGTCCTGGATCTTTTGATTATTTATCAAGAAATAATGCAATCATGATACTCCAATTACACTTCTTATTTAAGAATACATTATTGAGAATAGTCACAAACCAGAATTTGAACACATTGCTGATACACTCGTGTGAAATGGGAAGCTATGTGAATATATGTTTCTGCATTTTTTTACACCATAAGGTAAGCGTTTCTCTATTCGTTGCCACACCCTCTATTCCACTCAAATATTCCTAAAGCTCAATATGAAAATATTTGTGCGATTAACAACAGAAACCATCTGTTAAGTGTTAATTAAATTAATCTGCCATTCTAACGGCTAATGTCGCTACTGCTAGTGCTCTTGCATTATTATCACCTACACACTTTTCTTTTACTTATATTATTAAAAAAATATGTTTTCTTGAATAAGAAGTATAACGTGAGTATCAAAATTTTATAAATTATGAAAACAATCAGTTCTTGTTGGTACACTGCAAAAATGTAAATTTAACTCTGCTGGTGTACATTTAACACCCAATGGTGTTTATATGAGACCACCCTAGGGTGTTAAATATACACCAGCATTTTTGCTGTGTAGCGTCCTCCGACCTTTGCTCCCTACTGTATATGCAGTGCCGAACCCTTCACCCGGACATCATATTACAAATACCAGTAGAGAGTTTTCATGCACTCATTAAAACATTAGAAATCTACACTGTCATGAGGTTGCTCTGTATTAGTCAGCTAAGTCAGGACTTGAAGTTTGGTGGCTGCTACTCATTATTAATCCAGAACATAACTTTACTAAAATGCGTCTGCGAATAGATTTTTAAAGGCACTTTCTTTTCTCTCTCCAGCTCCAAAAGAAAAAGAAAAAAAGAAAATGATGGAAGAGCAACAACACATTGCAATTTCACGCTCAATTTGCAGAGCATAAATAATACAATTTGTACAAGCGGCACTAAGCACTGGAGTTTTTTTATTTTTTTAAAACACTCATGATTATGTAAATCAATTAATACAAATAGGTGCCAGAAAAACTTGTTTATACAAATGAGCTGCTTAAATGAACGATGCTATTTGCACCTCGCTCGATCTGGACTGTAAACGCTTTTGGCGCTAATGATGGCTTCCTGTGACTCTGCTCTCCCCCTTTTCCGTTTAAACACTTTTTTTTCTCTTCAGGACTATCGACACAACCAAGTGAACCCCATGCCGTGCGGGCAAATAACACACATGGATTATTTTTATTTATGTAAGCATTACTTTAAATCAGCCTTGGGACCCTTTGATTTATTTTTGTACGAACAAGCTTCTAAATAATGCAAGGAGTAGACATTAGATTGCAGGGAATTTTGGGTACGAAAAAAATAAATAAAAACGGGATATTTTGGAGGCTTCAGACACGGCAGGGTTTCATTGGCTGAAATAACACAGTGTTTTGTGCGCAGGAAGTGAACATGCCCAAGGTTGCATTTTGACTGTTTACAAATCCATAGATACAGGCTGCGCTGTATTCTTTCTCAACATTCCTGTGCGTCTCTAAATACGCGACACCTATCTGCCTCCTTCAGCTTTTCCCATAAGGCACCGAGAGAGACAGAGAGACTTCACGATTATTACTACCATTGTTTTCTGCTTTGTGTGCTTTGGCAATATGTGTGAAAAATATGCCATGCCAATAAAGCAAGTTGAATTGAAAATTGAGAGAGAGAGAGAGAGAGAGAGAGAGAGAGAGAGAGAGAGAGAGAGAGAGAGAGAGTGAGAGAGAGAGAGAATTTAGAATTTAAAAACCAGCTTTATTGTCACATCTCACAACAACATATTCAAATGACGCTCAAAATGTACTTACAATAGCAATAGAAATGAGAGGACAGAGGGGAAAGAAAGAGAAAAAGACAGAGAGAGAAAGAGAGAGAGAGAAAGAAAAACGGCTGCCAGGGTGCTTGGGAAATGAAAGACGGACAGCACAATATGCCCTCGCCCTCCAGCTGCTGCTGTTCTACACTGTATGTACAGTAAACATCAAGACGTGCCTTTGACTGGAATGATACGTAACAACCAAAGACATTTTTTGAAAAGGGCACTCTTTCAGGGGGGCGGGGTGCGAGCGTGCGGCGGTGTGTGACTTACTGCTGCTGGGGATGAGGTCTCTGTCCGGGATGAAGAGCTTGTACCCGTAGTGCTTCTCCAGGATGTCTGGAAGCACCTCCAGTGCAAAGTGCTCCTCCTCGCTGGTGCTGCGGTGTAGGCTCTCCAGGTCCACTTTGGTGTAGGACAGGTACGCGTCATACTCCTTGTTATCTGCCGGAACACAAAGGGACTTATACCACCATGTCAAAGCACCCGGAAATCTCCAAACAGGCTGAACGATGTGTTTGAATGCTCTGCGGTTTTAACATTTTTTTTGGGTTGAATTATTCCGAACTTAATCAAAAACAGAAAGTGGTAAAAAGCGTTTTGTAATGCCGTTAATCGATGCCTTGCATGATGAAATATGATTTAATGTTGAGAAATGCGTGAATGCCAGCCCAACAATGTTTTGCTGGATCCTGTCGATACAAAATTCTGATGTTTAGTTATTTAAATTCTTAATCCTGAAACACAGATGGGTGGATTCACAAAGGGATGATATATTCATCGAAGCATAAAATGGCCAGAATTTGGTTACAGCCAGAACAGGAGCTCAGAGCTACAGAACTATAGCTACAGAACTTATATAGACATGATGAAGGCTCTGCCTTGCACTGAAGTAATTTATAATCAGAGACTGAGAATGAGTTCTTCCTACATTTCAGGTAATCCATCCTTTGATAAACATATCACCCCCTCAACAAATAAACCTGATTTGAAAGCTCCATCACTATTGGATGGTTTATTTATAGTTACTTGCCATGAGAAGAGTAGGTTGCATGCCTTATTGATACTTAGACACACCTACCCCAGAAAGAAAGCTGTGATTGGACGCTTACCATCCAATCAGAGCATTCTTTGTATGCCTCATTCATACTTTGGCAGACATACCTCCCCCTGAAAAGGATGCTGTGATTGGACACTTACCGCCCAATCACAGTATCCTTTACATGCCTCATTCCTACTCTGGCAGACACCACACCTCCCCCTGAAAAGCATGCTGTGATTGGACACTTACCGTCCAATCAGAGCATCCATTGCATGCCTCATTCATCTCATTCATACTTTGGCAGACACACTTCCCCCTGAAAAGGATGCTGTGATTGGACATTTACCATCCAATCAGAGCATCCATTGCCTGCCTAATTCATACTTCGACAGACACACCTCCCGTTTGAAAAGGATGCTGTGATTGGACGCTTACCGTCCTCTGCCTCGTCGCTCCCAAAGTGCCTGCGGTAACAGAGCATGATCTCCACATTGTAACACTTATAGACGGTGGTGAGGAACCCCAGTAGGAGCAGGATGGCCCCCAGTCCTCCAGCCAACTCTAATCTGTACAAGTCTACAGGAGAAAAAAACAACCCAAGGACAGAGACAGCGGTGAGGGTCAAACAGGGGACTGGAAGGTCGCTAACACTCTCACATCGCTTTTGTGTTTCCCTTTCATCAGTGTTCTGAGATGGGGGGCCATATAAGGAATATGAAGACCAGGGGGGTATTCCACAAAGCAGGATTACTGAGTTAGCTGGATAACTGCACTGAGGAAAACCCGGAACAGCTCTTTTTTTCTTCAGTCCAGATTTGGGAGTGTTCCGGGTTTTATTCAGTGCAGTTATCCAGCTAACTCAGTGATCCTGCTTTGTGAAATAACCCCCCCAGGACACTCCCAATAGTTCCTTGTGTTAATTATTGTAGTCTACCGGAGTTACCAGGGTTACAGCTATACTGTCAATAAATACAGGCCTTTATTCAGCCATAGAGTACACACAGCACAGATAAAAACAGGAAACACTCACAACAGCACAAACAGCCTCACACACGTGTTTTTGCGCACTTCATACACATACACACAAGCACATTATACGCACATATTATGTACGTACACACACACACACACACACACAAACCCACACTGTCTGTCTGCCTCTATCTCTCTCTGTCTCTCTCTCGCATACTCGAGTGACCATAATCGTTCATGTCTAATCATTCATGTCTGCCCTGCTGCCATTCACCAAATACAAGCCATAAATCTCTGCTTCGGACACTCTGTTTGAGAGCGGCATCATTTCTCACACTTGAGCTCCCAACAGCCTCCTTCATAGATTATAGAAACTGGTGGTGCCACCCGTCAGTGACAGGGTGCACTGTGCTACATGGCTTAGTGCGCAATTGAATCATGTGTAATACGATTGTACAGCTCCTGATAAGAGTTATAATGGACAGATGTCTATTTTTATTCATTTAAAACTATGTTTTTTCCATACTCCAGGAAAGTAGAATTCAGTCCTGATCTTTTGAGTTTTTGCAGATTGTGCTGCTAATATACCATGGCAACGGTTATTGGAGAATATACAGTACATATTCTCTGTAGTTAGACTCAGACTATGTAATGTAGCCAAGCGGTATAATATGCCCACCCATCTCAACAATATAACTTTTATATATACTCAATACCTTTTGTTTTATCTCATAGTACATTAACACAGGAACAAAAAACCCAAAACTATCTGGCTCATAGAAAATCTGAAAGACTCCTTTTCAATATTTGTCATTTACACCTGAAATTGAATTAAAATCTCCACATATTTTAAATAGAGCAGAACTTAAGCAATGTTTTCTTATGGCCAATCATATACATATAACCATCATATAAACATTAGATTTTATAGATGGTGATAGCTTCCTAAAAGAAGGGTAGCCCATACATGACACAACATAGTTTTTCTAAAACTGAAGTTGAGATACTGAAGAAGCTCACTGTAGATATATACTTTGATACAGTCAGAAATTATTATTCTTTTTAAAGTTTTTATAGTGTCAGTAACACTTAAAACATAGAAACTTTCAAAAAGTTCAGAAAGAAAGTCAAACTTTATGGATAAAACTGCTAATTTTATAATTCCACTGGAAGCAGCAGTTATATTTGCATTATTTACTAGCATGCATAAAACAACACAGACTGAAGGATTTCAATGTAGCTGAGAAAATAATATCTACAATGGAAACAGTATAAAAAGTTTCACCAAGGCAACACCGAAATATGGTAATCTACATGAATGTTACTTTAGTGAGTGAGTGAGGGTTTAAATCATAGCTAATTCACTAAAAGAAATACAGTTAAACTAGACGGGCTAGACTGAAATGTGCTACTGTACATCAATGTAATTTAGATTTTAGGCGAGGGGTTACACTTTTTTGTTAATTTATAGTTACATACATTTGTTGAAAATATTTTGTAGACTTTTTTATTTTTTTTATTCTTAACTATGAGTGCTATCAGTGACATTATGGGGATATGTCATAAGCATTTGACATGGTGACAGTGATAACTTCATGAGCAATAGATTTGCCAGGATTCAGTCCTCTGACCAGACCAGACCGACAACAGCTGCCATAGGGCAGTCTTTTTCAATTTAGGAACCATGGGGGGGGGGGGGGGGCGATGAACATTCATAATGTTTGATTAAAAACATGAAGAAAAGAAAAAATAGAAATCATTTGAAAAATATAAATATTCCCAGTTGAAGATTGCCTGCCATTATATCCGCTGACTATACCCTCCGTGTGATTTTGTGTCCCAGATTTTGAGCTAAGGCACATTTCCTGCTGTAGCACCGTAACATCTGGCCAGCAGAGGGCTCTGTTGTCCCACTTGGAGGCTTGGCTCTTCATAGAGAGAACCAGAAGCACAGTTACAATGGAAAAGTCCGGTCTGCCCGGAAAACAAATCTTTCCTTTTTCTTATTACATACTGTATTAAACAACAATGGAAATGCCCGTATTCATACAGAAAAACATTTTGAAGAATAAATACATTTACATTCATGTATTCTCACTTAAAAATGGTTTGAATCCAATTCTGAGAAAAATGTACTTCACAGGAATTGCTCTGGTCTACCTCTCTACCTCACACACACACACACACACACACACACACACACACACACACACACACACACACACACACTTAAAACATATTATTGTTGTAGACCTATGCATGATTGTTGCAATTGAGTTTATATAGCCTATTACTTCTCCTGAAAGTATCCGCATAATATGATGAACAGTCCTTCCTTTAAGGCACTTTGCAAAAATAAAGCTTTTCATTCCAGGCTGAAGTTACCAGGTTGGAATTATGCTGATTTAATGGATAAATCACAGCACCTGAAAGCCTAAATGTACTTTTTTAATAATTTTTTTTGTTGCAAAATGAGATGTCAGTCATACCATGCCCATTTTGTGGGATTATAAGGGTCCCCATTTATTAACTTACTAAATAGCATTAACAAATGTGCAAGTGCTGTATTAATATTAATATGCTTTTGTCCCTTATGACCGACTGGGTTATTGCACTGGTGTCAGGATGTTTATGATCTTGAATATATTTAATATATACCTTTTTCTGTCCTGTCTAGGTTTTTTCTTTTTGCACCAGAAGAGCAGCACGTTCAAAGACACCAAAAGCATTGTGATTCAACCCCAGTATGTGAGCTATCAAAGCGATAGAGCCAGAGGTTGGACCAGCCCAGTTTGCTTGGGCGAAACCCAAAATGCTATAGTGCTACATCTATCACTGCTTCAAACAGAATTACAACCAAAAAAACCCACTCCACACTCACCTCGTGCCTTTTCGCTCCAGTTTTTATGAATATTGTAAAAGTTAATTCATAAATTAAATATTTACGGCCTCTCATTCAGATTTACAGCGCAACACATAAAAAGCAAGTTAAATATTAGCATTTGATTCAGTTGGGGGATGTCCACTATTAATTTTTAAAAAACGCGAGGCAAATTGTACTTGGCTAAATGAAACTGCATAAAGGCATCATTAAAGGTTTTTTATTGGTGCAATTTGATGTTTGAGGAATAGGGCAAAGCCGAGCCCCATGATGTCTGGGAATCAGCATACAGTTAACTTCCAGGTGGGTGAAAGCATAGACACACCTCTTTGTGTGATCTGCATAGACACGCCTCTCTGTGTAATCTGCATAGACACGCGTCTCTGTGTGATCTGCATAGACACACCTTTGTGTGATCTGCATAGACACGCCTCTTTGTGTGATCTGCATAGACACACCTCTTTGTGTGATCTGCATAGACACACCTCTTTGTGTGATCTGCATAGACACGCCTCTCTGTGTGATTTGCATAGACACGCCTCTCTGCGTGTTCTGCTTATGAGTGTAGGGGACAAACAACAACAGGACACTGAGCTCTATCAAGTGCTGAGAGAGAGAGAGAGAGGCTGTTTTGCCTTGTCAGTATACCCACCTGCTGGGTGTATTACCATACAGTATTGCCCTTCGTCTTGGGGGGGTCTGGTCCGTACCCTCCTGTCCTAACCCCACCCCCCCATAAAGGGTGCACAGTGACAGTGGAGAGGAAGCATCGTTTGTTTTCTGCTCTAATCACCTGTCCCATTAGGAGAGCGGCAGCGGGACGCCCACTCGCCCCCCCCCCTCCACCACCCCCCTCCTGAACCGGTGGGGATCGGCGGGCCCCGCGGGCGCTCTCGGGAGAGACATTACAGACGACTCGTTTGTCTGAAGCGTTCCGTCACGCCGCCGTTTACCTCTCTTTTGTAGGATGGCGCTGGCGTGGCCCCGCCCGTTGTGGTTCTCCACGTAGCAGGTGTAGTTACCCATGTCTGTCTCCTCCACCGCGTCGAAGGTGAGGGACAGCTGCACCTCCTTTTCCCCCAGGTACTCCTTTAGGACCCTGCGTTTGAGGAGAGGAGAAACCGGCGTGGATCCTCAGGCTTCTTGTGCTGCGGGGCGGGGCGGGGCTGGGCGGGGCGGGGCTGGGCGGGGCCTGTGACTGCACAGGACTCCCCGATTTCAGACAGGCTCTTGCTTGGTAAAACATCTAAATGCCATGGCCATTCTTGTTAAGCAAGAGTTCAGCCTGGATTCTCAACCGACTCTCCCCCATTTTAATGTAGTTCTCAACGCCTGAAAACATTAAACGATGTGCTTTGGCCACACACATACACACACATGCACACACACACCCCACACACACACACACACACACACACACACACACACTCAACCACACACTTTCTCTCACTAACACATCAAGCCGTCCTTGTGTGGAAGGAGTGTGATAGTCTGGGGAGGTAGCTCAGACTGGCGGGCTGTGTGACAGGCTGTCAGGGGCAGATTGACTTGTGGAACGGCCGGCCAGCGGTCCTGAGGGTGGAAGGGGTGTGTGTGTGTGTGTGTGGGGGGGGGTTATTAGCTGTAATCCCTCAGCTTTGGGGAGACTCCGGGGCTCTGGACAGGAGCGCTGGCCAGCGGACATGCTGCCTGTCATCACAGCAGCAAATTGATGGGTCTGTCTGGCGCACAAGGGCCGGCTGTGATTTATCGTTTACACAGCTGTCGTGCGTGTGTGTGTGAGTGTGTGTTTGTGTGTGTGTTGGGTTAGGGGGATTTGAAAGGGGAGGGGGGGGGGGTAAATGCGGCAGTAGAATCAAAGCAAAACATCCACATTTGTCAGACGTGGTTTTTGTCAGGGGCTGCATAATTAGCTGCGCTGTTAGTGGTGCTGACGGAGCGTCGGCTTGGCTGGAGGAGAGAGGAGCAGAGCGATGATATCCGCCGTGTTGGCGTGTGAGAAGGTCTCCCCAACAGGGGCTCTTCATATCCCCCCAGAAATCACAGAGGCTTTGCCCTGTGTCATTTGGACTGACCAATGCGGTGTGCCCAGAAAAATACCATCAGCCCCTTTGCTAATAGAAGTAAAAAATGTTTCTACCATGCACACGCGCACACACACACACACACATACACGCACGCACACACACACACACGCACGCACGCACACACACACACACATGCACGCACGCACGCACGCACACACACACACACACACACACACACCAACGTATATAGGCACACACACGTAACACGTGCACAACGCAGTGCTCCCCTCTATACCCACAGACACACAGATTTTATTTGTCTCATGAAAAGCCCAGAGAAACTGGGTCATAGTACTCTACTGCTCCAACCTGACCTGCCCTTTCTTGTATGCATTTCAAAGCACGCATCCTCAGTGACAGGGCCGGGGCTTTTGTTTTGAGGTTATGTATAAAAAAAAAAAAGAAAAAGAATTTTCTCTAGATAGAATTCAAATGTGTGCCTTCCCTCTGAATCTAACCCTCGTTCACCGTTGGAGTGTGTGCGTTTTTTCCCCTCCATTTTTTAAATTCATATTTCGCTGTCTCTGCCGAGGGGCTAGAGAGAAGAGGCAGAAGCGTTTAGCTTCATTTGAATACAGGGATTTGTTTTTTTATTTTCTTTTTTTTTGTTCTGGCAGCGTGGGGAGACAAAGAAAGAGGGAGAGAGAGAGAAAGAGAGAGAGAGAAAGGCAGCGATTGTTTCCGGACAGTGCCTGGGGAGCGAGCGAGCGAGCGAGCGGGATATTGATAGGACAAGGAGCAGAATGAGATTTATAATTGAGAACCCCGGCCCGGGCGAGGAAGAGCAGTTGTTTTGAAATTCATTGTGTACTTTATGACTGCGAGATACAACTCTGTGCCCCCGAGGCACCGGAGGGCTGTTATCTGTCATTTAAAAGGGATGGCTTCAATTTACATGACAGTTTTACGTGGTAATTACCAGCCATGCAAGTTCTATTTTCTTTTCCACGGTGTGTGGAGATCAAGGTGTAAACGAGGAGGGACGAGACTCTTGTCTCTAGACTTCATATCCGGGGACGATTAAGGTCAAATTTGGACTCCCCCATGTCAAAATAGCCCATCATTTCTTTGCAATTTGCAATTCCTTGCGGAGAGATTCTGTTTTTTACCTCAGGCTTTAACACACGACGAACCACATTGTTTTTCTAACATGATCAAAGGGCTCGGCATTTAATTCTGATGAAGATGGGGGCTCATGCAAAAACAAACCCCGCACACAGACCTCAACATTACGCCATTAATCATATTTACAGCCTCAGATGTGACCCTGCTGCACAGAGCAAGACTGGAGGCATTAAACTGCTTCTGTCATTTTACTCTACGCTCGGCATTCATTAATCTACACGTTAATACTCACCATGGCAACATTTTAATTACGACTGTAAAACAACGTCAGTGTTTCCGCAGCACTGAGATTACGTTGAAAGTCCCTTTGTGGGGTTGATACACACAAACATAAGAATATGTTTACATGCAAACACACAAAAACAGCACACACACACACATACACACACAAAACCACATTTACGTACATACACAATGCACAAACACACACACACACACACACACACACACACACACACATACACACACAAAACCACATTTACATACATACACAATGCACAAACACACACATACACACACACACACACACACACACACACACACACACACACAAAACCACATATGCCTACACAACATACACACACACAGCAAGCACTGCTACCTGACTTCGCTCTCTTTTATGTGACCCTCCAGCTCCTCCACAAACTTCTCCCCCTTCATCCAGTAGATAATGGGTCTGGATTCGCCGCTGTAGCCGAAAAAAGCCCTGCAGTCCAAGCTGAGAGGCATACCTGTGGGGGGGGGAGAGGGGGGGTCAGCTCTCACACTCAGGTCTCTACACTGACACATGCGGTCAGCCCCTCCCACTCCAACCTGCCCCCACCCCCCCATTCCGCATGACACAACTTGCCCCAAATTCCACCGGTGGCAGACACCCTTCCTTCATCCGCACTATGTGCCACCTCAAGCCTGCCGCAGAGGAGTGAACATCCCGTAGACCTGGGCTGTGTTCAATTCCCGAGCGACATTAGCTACACGGTGCGCCGTGGTCACCCTGAAAGCTCGGCTGCATTGGCACAGCACCAGTGGGTCCTTTCAGAAATGCCATCTACTGCTGTAATCCCCGTCAGTGCACAACCCGACGCTGAGGAGCAACCCAGGGAATCAAAGCGCGGGATTACTCTGAAGCCCCCCTGAAGAACAACCTGGCAACCTTTTACACCCATAAAAGAAGTGGGAGAAAAGGAATTATTTAAGGAAAAGCACTTGTGAATCGTTTACTGTCACCCTCGCTTCACACCTGTTTTCCCAACATTCCCGCTCTTGCCCCCCCGTGGGTGTTTTTCCAAGTGTCGCTTTTTTTTTGTGGCTTAGATTTCGAGAAGATGTTTTTTTTTTTGCGCCACGTTCAGAGAGGTGAAGTTAAATGAAGTGTGGCAGCGAATCGTTTGCAGGTGGCTCCAGAGGTCTCGTAAGGAATAAAAGTGGTCACACACAGAGGTGGTTTTTGGTCGTAAACATTAGAATGAACACAGGTTTCTGAGCCAAGCGGACAGTGCAGTGAGGTCTGAGGCGATCGGTGCAGCTGCCTGCAAGCTCTGCTTTATCAGAACTGGAGACAAGCAGCACTAATGTTGAGATGAGATAGTGCTACTGAGACCACTAATAAAATGGCCGCTGCATTCCTGCTTAATCTCTGAATCATGGACAAATTGTGCAAGCATTTAGGAAGTTTAAAAAAGTGTGATTTTGACTTGAGTCAAGCTGTAGCGAGTGATAGGGAAAAACGTTGTGCTCTCCCAACTACCATCGACTAGGCTTCTACGCCGAATCTGAGCCTGGAACGAGACGATTCCCTCGGCTATCCCGTATTCTCGTCGCATTTCGACTGATGGAAAATACCTCTTCCTTTCCCAAGCATTCCGATCCTGACATCAGATGTGCGGATGAAAAACTATTTTAAAAACTCATTCCTGCTCCTCAACATTTCCAACATAATGGTGGTAACAAGGCGTCTCAACTGAAGAGTGTTTTCCCAAAACTCACTCAGCCCACTTTTACCAATTTTGAGGAAATAAACATTTTTGTAAAGTAAAAATTTTTGTGGAGTTTTTTGTATGAAAAATTACATGTTTATAAGAATAATAGTGTAAAAGTTAAAATGCAAATATCTAACCATTTTTCAGAAAAATTACACCCACCTTGAAAAATATGGTTTATCAAAACTGGACTTAGTGAGGTTTGAAAAAATATGCTTCAATTGACCGTCAGCGATAATATTTCAGATGACTAGAGATATGATTCTTTACCCTGGACAAGGGATGACTGGATAAGACATATCCACAGCATAAGACATATCATGAGATGCCCTTCAGTGATGTCCACTTTAATAAGTCACAAGGAGAAAGGTTACACTTTGAGCAATTCATACTTATACAAACATTTAAATAAGCAATTTTAAAGTATGCCACATTTAAGTACAGATAATTTATTATGAATTTAAAACTAAATAAAACAAAAAAAAAAGGTTTCTGTTTCTTTAGATGTATGACCTGAATTGAATGAACAGACGTCACTTCCAAAACCCAGTGAAAGTATTTTTCCCTTTTAGAAACAGTGGAGGTTATACAAGTGCAACTCTAAAGCGGTGAAGCACACTTACGGTGTACACAAGATAAATGTCTCCAATATTTCTACTGTTACCATATTTTAAAGAATGCACGGAAGCCTTCTCCTTGTTATACCATGAATAATACATATATAAACTGTACAGATCGTAGCAATTACACACTAAATATACAATCAGAATATAACACACGGCACAATCATAACAGACAAAGCTCAGGCACTCTTTCATTGCTCCTCATTTTAGTCTCTTATAAATAGAATTCCCATTTCCATTTGTGTCTAAGTGGGTCCTGGAGAATGGGAACTACAGCCTTCCAATAAACGGGCTTACTTTCCTTAATATACCCATGACATACGATAACTCGGGTGCAATGATGAACGGGTAAAAAAAATAAAATAATGAGTTTAAAACAGGTGTGTTCCCCTGGATTCAGAAAACACCTGGGAAATGTATCACAGAAAATACAAATAAATGTTTAATAACATCTCCAAAAGGATGGCTGCAAATGAATACGCCTTTGGTATGTGTAATCTTGAGCAGAGCGATCCCACAATACAGTGGAGGAATAAATACACTTCATGACAGTTGCACTCTTTGTTTAGTGTGTGGTGCTTAGCTAGACTAAGACATAATTTCTCAGAACTTAGAGCACGACGTTGAGCCAAGTAAACAACGTAATAAAGACAAGACTGGTGAACATGTCTGTCCCTTAAAGGTCACCATACATGAAATACACTTGGAATAAACCCTCCGTGTAGACCGTTTGAGAGCAGTACTGTGTAAGTCTTCTAGTTATTGCTTCATTGCCCTTTTAAAGCGAGAGAGAGAGAGAGAGAGAGAGCGAGAGCGTGGACAACTGGTACCCTGCCTCCTCTTCTTCCAATCACCTTTGTTTAGGAGAAAACACATGCATTTCCCTTCTAAATATTTGGCCATCCAATTACCTAAATTGAATTCGAGCGAGTGCTTACTTACTGCGGGAGAATAAATTGTCAGTGCCGGGCGAGGAGTCTGGGCATGTTTGTAAATGGAGCATTTCGAACGCGCTGAGAAGGGCTTGACGGTCGGTCGTAATAACCAAAACGTGTTGAGAACACGAAACAAATCTTCAGGCCCTAATCAATTACTATAGGAAACAAGGTATTGTAATTACAGAGACATTTGGCTGTTTAAAGCGGGGGTCAGCCAAGGCAAGATTCACGATATCCGGCAATGGAACGCTTCTCTTTTCTACCATCAACAGATTGCCTTAAGTAGACCGTGGAGCCAATCACTTAGACGAATACTTTATGGGGGCCCTTTAACCTCTCCTGTTGTTAGTGAGTGGGAATGAGCATCACTACTTTTTACTCTTTAAAAAAAGAATATAATTCCATTTTGCTAAATTGGGCCAATTCTGTTTTTTAACAATAAAAACTTCCACTGTATTTTTGTGTATTTCTTTCCACATAAAATTGAGTAGAAGGTAAATAACTGAACAATGAACACATACTCATTCACTTCATAGGATTCCACTATAAGTTAAACATAAGGTATACGAATTTACTTTTTGCTACTAACAACTACTTGTCACATATATCATTTCAATTATATTCTCATCCCTTTGCCCATAGTTAGCACTCGCCAGAGAGCTTCAACTGTGTGAAACTTCAACTGGGGTTCTTGCTCATGGTTTTGGTACATTAAGCCTAGTTAAGAAGTTTTTGGCAGGCGTTTTAGAACGTCCCTCAATATTGCTTTTATATTTCTACAACAGCCTCACAGAACCTCTGTTAATGTACTGTGACAAATGCTAATTTTACAAAATGGCTGTCAACCATAGAAACAAACCGTTTAAGATTACCATTACAGTGTTATGCTTTAAATTAAAGTGCTGTACTGAGGAAAGAAAACATCATTGCTGATGCAAACCACCCACTGCATGACTCGTTATGAAAGGCTACCTTCAAAGTAGCGTTACCACTACCCCTGGCGTGGGACCATCCACGTCAAAAGGAGCTTTATACCTAATACTCTAGGTCCCCTTGCCAATCAAACCTTTCAGGCCATGGAAAAGCACAGGAAAATCATTTTCACCTTTTTTCTCCTTGCAATGTTATCTGTTCAGTTAATGATTGGTCATATTGCCTGGATGCTAAAAATCCACTGCTAGAAACCAGGAGGGAGACAAGAAACCAGGAGGGAGACAATCATTTTTACAGTAGCATCCCTCTGGAGAAACGGGCAAAAAATAATCACAATAAAGCTTTGAATAGTGAACTAAATTCCTACAATTTACTTGCTACAGACAGAACTGCACATTATGTTTTTCCGTTTATTTATTTATTTTTAAAATGCATTTTTATTGCTAATAACACAACGAGGCATCAGCTGTATTTTACGTTTGGCTTCAAATTTATGCTGCTTTACTACTTACTTTTCATTGCTGCATGGTCCTGTCTATTTTAAAGGGTTAATGTACACAGCGTACAATGTTTACAATGGCGATGTTACATCCTACACTTCATATAGCCTGTTGATAGAACTCTGCGCAATGTTTTAAAAACACCCACGACCCTGCTATTCTCCACCAAAGACACAAACAACCGCACATTAACTTGAAAAGTGTCATTAGGGTGTTCAATCATCAAAAGACCTTGAAAAGTAATTTCATATAGGCAGCATTCCAATGAATGTACTCGAGAGCTTTTACCTGAAAAAGCCGCAACTATGGATTAATATGGAAGGCTTTCAACCCATTTACCTCGTAATATTAATTTTTAAAATGAGCACACGGTCAGAAAGCAACATTATAATTTTGGTTTTAGATAATAACCTCAGTTAAAGGTAAAGTGTTTTTTTTTCTTTTAAAAATTTTGCAAAGTTGTACTGTTGTGGCCGTAACAGGCCAGGAAACGCTTACCGCGGCTGAAATGTGTAGCGGACGCATTCATCATCATCACGGCTGGCTCTGAAAGGCTTTTTGGACTCCCACATTCTCATCTCGGCTCTCTTTGTAGTCGTTACCTGCTGCTGCAGAGATAACTATCCTTTTCACAAAAAGACTTCCGTCAGAGTGGGCCCCCGACTGGGGCGGTGTCCGGACACTTTAGCGTTTGGTGTCTCCTCAGCTGTGCAGTGCGGAGGGGGGTCCAGCCACACAGAGGCTGGGGGGGGGGGTAACAAAGTCTGATTTGAACCAATAGTGCATGGCAAACAGTTTTTTGGATGGGGTTCTTAGGGGGCAGGAGAGTTTGTATAACCACGTTATGGACACAGCATGCCACATGTGGTGGGTGAGAGGGTGTGTGTGTCTGCGTGTGTGTGTGTGTGTGTGTGTGTGTGTGTGGGGGGGGGGGGGGGGGGTTGGATGGGGGCATCACGGTGAAGGAGGCCGGGTTGTTCTATAATCTATCAACTCAGGTGAGTGTCATGCAGGAAATGAGCGTGCCTTGTTCTGACAGTGACGATGCAGCGCAGTCAACAGTCGGATTTCGCCGAACATGTTTAAGGCTGCACAAGCAGCGAAAAGCAGCGGCTTCTTACCGCTGGCCAGCCGACGCAACGACTGTCTGTCACCACCCCTCGACTCTCTGCCGTTCCCCTGGTCGGAAATCAGGCCTCGCAAAGTAATCAGATGTGGCTTGTTCAGCCTTAATTAGCCGTGACTGGAGATCTTAGACTCACAAGCATCCTGTATGGTGGAAAGTGCTGAACCACACCCAGGGAAACACAAGCATCAGCAGCCTTCCTTCTGTAAGTGCTGTCCATACGCTGTCTCGCTCGCATCCATAAAGGAATGCTGCCCACACACGGGCATGCACACACACACACACATACATACAAACACACACACACTCACGGCCACAAACGCACACACACACGCAGACGCATGCACAAACATGGTCTCTTGTGTCACGGCGGATTTCCTTTTTTCTCGCCGTCTTTTCGACAAAAGACAAATCAGATCAACGGAATGATAAACGAGGCCACCCGGGGTGTTGCGTTTGAAATGGAGCATCACACGGCCTCATCCTCAAAAAAGGCGGCGTTATTTTCGGCGGAGCCTGCATTATTGACACGACGATTCTCTTCACCTTGCGGCAGACGGATCGTTCCCTCCATCATTTTTTGAAAGGCGCTGATTATCAGAGCATTAAGCTACATGCAGAATATAATGGAATGCTGAAAGTGGAGCCAATTCACAGGCGGTTATGTTTGAAAATACACGCAAGTGGCCAAAGGAGTCAGGCAGGTTCACAGGTCTTTGTGGCGCTAACTGATACACTGTTGAAGGCGTGAGCAGTGGTGGAGTAAAGTAGGCTGTATACTCGATGAAAGAACTTTACGGAAAAAAACCCCCAGCAGCGAACATGTCCCTGAACACCATTGTCAGTATACTCAATACGCTCTCCGTGTTCTTCGTTTTATGTCACTCCACACCACTGGGGGGCGCAGAATGATTACGGGGCCGCTATTACCAGAGTCAGCTATCAAATGCAGAGGTCTGAGATCTGTTAGTGAATTGGTGGTCTGTTTGCGAACTGTTCGCCCCTGGGGGCTTGCATACTCCGTACAAACTCAAAACACCGTGTTTTGTTTTGTGTGTTTCTTGTTCGAAACGCGTAATTTTGCTCTGAAAGTTCTGTTTTTTGTTTTGAGTATACTGGTGCCGTAAGTCTCTGTACAGATGGAGTATGTGTCTGTTGGCTTGGCTAATGCTCTCTTGGGCTGTAGGTAGGCACATAATGTAGGTGGATTAAGTGTCTGTGTGCTTGGCTGATGCTCTCTTGGGCTGTATATAAGCACATAGGCGGAGTAAGTGTCTGTCTGGGCTAGTTGTACAGTATGTTTCAGCAGAGGTGCAATAAGTCCTTGCACAGGTAGAGTAAGTTTCTGTGGATCTGGGTGGTGTCCGTCTGGTTGTACTGTAGGTGGACTCACAGGTGGAGTATCCCATAAAAAAAGGTAATACATAAAAGGTATTTTTTTGAAAAACTATAATTGTAAGTACATACTTTTTATAAAACTAAATTACCCCTTTTTAAGTGTACTTGAAGTATTTCCTGGAACTACACTTCAAGTATACCAATTATTAACTACTTCAAAACTTTGAATCCTAAATTACTTTAAGTATTTTAGTTTGCCACTGGAAAGTGAATGTGTACACCACCTGGGATTTAGTTCAGAAAAAAGTGTCCTCATGGCCTACTTTAATAAACTTCTTTATTGTAATGTCTGTGAAACTGAGAGGAAACCGGAGTACGTGGAGATGGGGAGAACTCCACACCTTCCCCTGGCAGGGATTCGACCCCCCCGGACCTTCTTTCTGCCCCCCACAGCAGAGATCTATCCTTCTTTACCAGGCACTGGGAGCAGAGGCCACACTGGCACACCAGAATTTGGGGACAAGTCAGTGGAGTGCATCCTTGGTGGAGACACAAAAGACTGCAATCTCAGCTATCTGTACAAACAGCTCTCAACAGAGGCAGACAAAGCATAGACAATGGAATTCAGCTCCTCTGGGCCTATTTCAGCTTACTTCTCTCACATTAATAAGATACAACAAAGAAAGAAAGAAAATATATAAACTGTCACAAAACAATAAAGAAAAATGACCACACTTTGAATTGTACTCTTTTTTGAAGGCATTCCAGCTGTAGTGTGCTAGCAGAATCCAAAAGAGAAGACTACAGGACTAAACAATCAATTATAAAAAGAAATATATATATATTTGACAATTATGCTGACGTTTTACAAAGCTCTCAAACTCGCCATTAAAAATACAGGCACGTCTCCATACAGTAAACATGGAGACCAGGGTGAGCGGAATCTTTTCATGATCTACAGCATAAACCTTTCTACCAGCCCCTTTGCTGATATAGCGATGAAAGTGATCACCTTTTTGCATACTGACCGACTGTATTTCTTTTCATTTGATACAGTCTGTCACTCTGTAAAGTCTTCCAACATATCTACTGGAATTACCGCTTCCTTCTGAGAGCTATTATATAACACAATCTTTAGGTCCTTTGAAGAAGGGTGTTTCCAAATGGTGCATCCAGGATTGTGATTCACTGATGCGTCCTAAGGCACAGACAGAATCCAGATTGTGTCAGTCTCCTATGGCATAGACAAAATCCAGATTGTGTCAGTGTTCTTAGGCACAGACAAAATCCAGATTGTGTCAGTGTCCTAAAGCACAGACAGAATCCAGATTGTGTCAGTGTCCTATAGCACAGACAGAATCCAGATTGTGTCAGTGTCCTATAGCACAGACAGAATCCAGATTGTGTCAGTGTCCTATAGCACAGACAGAATCTAGATTGTGTCAGTGTCCTATAGCACAGACAGAATCCAGATTGTGTCAGTGTCCTAAAGCACAGACAGAATCCAGATTGTGTCAGTGTCCTATAGCACAGACAGAATCCAGATTGTGTCAGTGTCCTAAAGCACAGACAGAATCCAGATTGTGTCAGTGTCCTATAGCACAGACAGAATCCAGATTGTGTCAGTGTCCTAAAGCACAGACAGAATCTAGATTGTGTCAGTGTTAACGGTGGCCAGGGAGACTCTGAGGAATCCAAAGCCGCAGGGCTAAAATACTGGCATACCTTTTAAATCAGCTGCTAATTAGATTGGGATATCACTGGAAAATCACTAGCACTGTCAATTGATTTCAGAATTAAATTATGAGCCGTTCTATTTGTCAAATGAACTCAGTCAATCAGGGTGGTTAAGGTCCCAGATAAGGTGATTGCTCCAAAACAGAAAATGTCAGAAGCTGTCAGGCCCTGGGCATTGGGACTGCAGCCCTCCGGACTCGACTGACAGCCCATAAAGAACATTCTGGAGCCTCTTCCTCGGCCTGGGCTGGGGCCTGTAATCGATACCAAGAGATCTGTGGCTCCATCACTGGGATAATCCAGGATAGCCTCCCTGAGCCGTAATCTGATTCGCTCTCTGATCGTCCCGCGCTATGTCTCACGACGGAGCAAAATGAATGACAGCCAGTCACTGATTTGAGTCTTCATTAGCATAATTGTTTTGACAAAGGAAACTCTACCCTACTGTAAATATGCAAAAGCTAGTAATGAAATTAAAAACCTTTTGGGTATTTTGTCAGCTGTTTGCTCATGCGATCGGTTGATAAACTTAACACTTCAAAAATCCCCAGAAGCTTAACTTATACTTATAAAGTGCAAGGTTAGACAATATAAAAGTGAACTTTGGTATATTTAAATTAAGTTAAATTATATCTTTGGAGGGGAGGGGTGTGTGTATATATCCTTATACTTCTCCTGTTCCAAAACAAATATCAATTGGGATTAATCTGATAGTACTTTCCCCATTTATGAATTCAGCATTTGTTTAAATAATCTCTTTTCACAAGCCTTTCAGCAGCCTAAGTAATTCTAACTTTGTCTTATAAATGACAGGCAGTCTTTTTCAGCCTATGGCTGTCTTTCCGTAACCGACTGTGTTGTGTGTACGGTTATGTTTTCCATAGCCAAAAAACAAAAACAGAAGAAAAAGAAAACATCAGTAATATGGAGACTGCCTCCCGAAGATAATAATGGTGTTATGACAGGAAAGAAAATCCAAGTAAATAATTATCTGATTTACATATTTTCCTGTGAATGGAACAGAAGTAAAAATACTCTAAGATTAAATTATTTAAATATTAATATGCCTGATTTACATACGGTATGGCCACAAGTGGGAGTCCATGGACAGTGAGAGGCAACATGTTCACCCTTCATCCGTAGACAGGGACAACCAGCACAAATGTGTAGTGCTGTTGGCTTCATAGACATTTGATCTTTACGGAGCTTACTCTCGCCTCAAAGGTAACTGTGAATCGTGTAGACAGCAATATGCCTAACACCACAGATCAAAAGCCGTTGTAAGGGGGTTTCTGTTTATGCTAACGGTGTCTTGAATTTGTTACACTGGCCTGCATATGCAATCTGACAGGGAAAAAAACTGCTTATTTTGCAGACTTAAAAAGCGTAGTAGGTGGCACTAATGTGCCTGCTTGGTGTCTCGCCTTCAATCACGCTGGTATCAAGAAAGGCAAGGCTGCAGATGGGGTGGTATTCCCCAGAGATTTGGCTAAAGGCACTGAAGTAGAGCTGCCAATCCAAAAACAGTGCCGTTTTTTTGTGCATGTTGAAACACAATCCCCAACTCAGAAAAAGCATGCACTTGTGTGTGTGTGTGTGTGTGTGTTCACTGACACGAACACACAATAAAACGGTATTTGACAGTCGGATGATTAAATACTTAATATCCTGACCTTCCCTTCAAAAGGTTTTTTTGCGCATACATCTTAATCTGAAGAAATCCATTAACCCACAGAAAACATAAATACTGTATATTTTTGTAAACGCAGGCTTTGTGTGTGGATGATTTGCTTATAGTGGCAGAATGAATAACGCAGGTTACCACGTTCCACGGGTCAATAATGGGGCGAAAGCTCAAGAGGATTGTCGTCACGCGGCGCACAACGTCAAAAATGGGTTCATGAAAGAATATAGACTATCCAGTTATTTTTTTCCTGGGATAGCCATCACATAAATCACAAGTGATTTGATTGACCAACATGTCGAAGAAGAAATGACCTCGCAATCTGTTCTTTTATGAAAGGTTAACGGCAACATTTGCACAGCTGCCTAGCAAATATCAATACCATAACTTGCACATTAAATGTCTGTTTGTTTGTAGTGCTGTGCTGCAGTAATCACTCAGCACTTTGTATACTTAACTGGAGCACATCGCATCATTATTCCAGTTTACCCAGCGATACTCAACATCATTACTTGCACGTCTTGACGAAACGCAGCTATTTAAGACGAACAATGCTATCTAACCAAAACGAAATATCAGAATGGGGTCATTATTTAGTTTCTTCCAGGTTGGTTAAAAAGTAAACATTACTTAAAAAGTTTGAAGTGGAAAGCGATGAGTGTTCCCCAAGTGAAAAAAAAAACATAAAATAAACAAGTATTAAGCAAAGAGCTTGGCGAAATCCAGATCAAAGGAGGATGCTGTAGAATATTTCCACTGCACAAAAATGTGTTTGCAAAATCAGACAGCCATAGGCTGGCATATACCACTGGTCATAAATGTTATTAGCCTTGTGCTTTATTATGAAAACCATTTTTCATAAATTGTGCCCGCAGAATCCATCCAGACCCCTCCAATAAAAACCTGTACAGATTGTCCTCTTATTTAACTGCGTAGGTGGTGTCACCACATCAATCATCCATCAGATGCCAGAGAATACCTCATTAGTATAAAATCTATAGACATTAAATAAAAGATGAGAGAGATCCAGGTGGCGGAGGGAGATCTGAAGAAAGGCTTGTCTCCATGTGAGACACCTCCATTTCAACTTCATAGCCAAGCTCTTTAATTTAGCATCACATTCAAGGAATCCAGGATATGTTGCTAAGGAGATTTCTGCAGAGGTAAATTGATTTTTCCCACAACAATTATTTAGTGCATGAATTCTGCTACTCTGCAAAATTTCCTCCGGGGAATAGCAAGTAGGTGCCAAATGGTAGGGGGATAGAGAGGGAATTTAGGCTCATAGCACAGCAGTAGTGTGTCCTAGATTTTCAAAGTGTAGAGGGTTATAAAAGACAAAAGTTAAAGTCTTCACGCTTTAACACCCGACACAAGGTGAGCGAGGCTCTGCAGCAGTGGTGGATTAACCCTATAAGCAAAATAAGCACGTGCTTAGGGCATCAAGGGAAGGAGGGGCACCTCAGAAATTTTTCATAGCCTTCTTACTGTAAGTTTTGTTTAATTTCGAATTTTCGATAAATAAAATTTTATTTTATGGTTTATTATTGTTTATATTTTGAATTACAAATGTATGGGGGTACCAAAATTTTTTAGTGCTTAGGGCCTCTAAGGGTCTTAATCCGGGCCTCTAAGGGTCTTAATCAGGGCCTCTAAGGGTCTTAATCAGGGCCTCTAAGGGTCTTAATCAGGGCCTCTAAGGGTCTTAATCCGGCCCTGCTCTGCAGTATTGTTGAGACAGAATGATGGAGATATTTGTTCATCCTCACCTAGAAAAATAAATCTATTAAAAAAAAAAAAATGTTTTTTTAACAACACTCTTGTAATGGCACACAAATCAAATCAATATCAATGAATGGATCAATACAAAAATCTGCAGTGGTGGGCTTTGTGAACAATGGGTAGAGCGAGCCCAGATATATCAGCCAGCAAAGCTGGAAGGGATAATAGTTTTCATACAATCCGAGGCATTTTCCATTTTATGTAAAACGGAAAATGGAAGAAAACAGCGTTTTCATGGTTAAGATGGCGAGGTATAAATAGACAGAAAAATCAAGACTGAACACTAAGACAGCTTATCTGATTTTCTCATCATACGGTATCATAACGCATAAAATGAGGTCCGTGCAATGCATTGCCGAAAACATTCCTCATTATTTATCGCGTTTCTCTAACAATAGACTATGATGGAAAGCTGTTTAACACACTGTCAAAGTGAAAACATTTAAAATACAAATGCCTGGCTGGAAGCCCAGGCGTCTGGGGACAAACTCATATTTCAAAACGACTACATAAACATGATGCTCTCCTCAGTTGGAGGGCAGCGGTTGACAGACTGCACTTGTTGCTGAACTCTGGCCATAAACCACAGCATAAATCATTAAAGTTGGTTTGGCCCGCGATACGTGACAGATGTGGGCGAGGTCAAGCGAAATTTCCGCTCGTAAACCGCGCATCAAAATTCGATAGATATTCAAATCTCAAGAGTTGCTCTTCTGCATGCTTTTGACAACGAGTTCTGGGTTTCAATAAAGTCCTGCAAAAAAAAAGGGACGCTTTCGTTACAAAGTTGGAATTAATTGTAACCAGAAGGTTACAAGTTCTAATCTTGAGTGTGTGTGTGTGGGGGGTACCTCTCTTGTGTAAGGCGTTGCACTTCCAGCGCTATAAACGGATGATATGTAAAATAAAGTGTAAACTAGTTAGTGAGGGATAATGGCAATTTCTCAACAAATAAACAACAAAATATGCAAATATTCATATAATATTTGTAATGAGGGCTGGCAGAGGTTAACACCCAGTAGATGTTTTTATTTTGTACACTCACTCACATACTAGGTAGGTTCTCCCTGGAATCCCTGACAGGGGCAAATGTGCAAAAGGGGTGGAGCCTTGTGCATGAACTAAATCCCATTCTCTGGACTAGTGGACTCGTGGACTCAAAGGCACATTCTCATAAAGTCCATGAGCGCTTAGGGCTGTCCCATTGTGAAAACAGCATTTTTTGGCAAGTGTCCTTACGCGGACTTTTCGCACCCTCTACCCACAGTTTTTGCAAGTCCGCATCAATGCAGACTTACCTGCCCCAGAAAATACGCCAAAGTCTGCAAGTCTCCACGAGGGCTGTTTTGGATTCGGTCAATGTCTTCTCATGCAGCTAGAGAGTAAATATCTGTAGGCTACTGTGCAGCCCCCGTCTGTGAAGCTACACTCTGTGCAGCCCCCGTCTGTGCAGGAACAGTCTGTGCATGTGACTGACGCTCAAAAACCACTCCCGGCTCGGTAAATCCAGCCACCAGTCTCTTTGGAAAAACATTCCTCGTGAGACTATGTTCTATGAGACTGAAAAATCATACTTAAAAAAAAAACTTAATTTACCAGGATAATGAGGAAGTCTATTCAAACATTGCGTTTCCATGCACATGCATACAATGGTATGTGTGCATGGCAGTGCATTTTCAAAAATACGGATACACAATGTGGCGAGAACAACTGTCAGAAATCCATTTCAGCAGGCGCATTTTAGATCTAGGGCGATGGATGGAGAAAAAGAATGACAGATGCATGGATTGAGAGTTCCATATTTGCATATTCTTACACTTATTCAATACGTTTCTGCCTTCGCTATGACCCGAAACCATCAAATGACAGAATGTACCAAAGGCCAATCCATTTTAATTTTCCATTTTTCAAGCATCGTGTTTCTGTGGTACAGACACTGTGTTATTATTGGTTGATTAATCGTCAACAATAATAAAAAACATTACATTTCATCAGTTCAGACACTAATGCTACTTGTTTGAGAGGTACTAAAGATCAATTTATTAAATTTGTACATGAGAATAGGAGCTTTCAAAATCCCCCTGCTTGTTATTCCTGTCTCCAAATGAAGACAGTTCAAGATCACACTTAGTTAGACTAATAGTTTTCAACTGGAAGGCACTCCTTGGAGAATTATCATTAACATATCTATTGAAGACAAAGGAAATTAAAAATAACTGAGCATCAAAAGAAAAACATGACATATATATATATTATAATAAAATGCTCTTTGTTAGATGTCCTTGACTTGCGACAAATTTTTAATTTCAATGAATTGAAACTCTGAAAAACAATCAAAACAGTGGAAGGCTAAGCAATGTGAAATCAAATACCTACAAACCCCTTATAACAGCAAATGAAATATGCCACTGGAATTCACGAGGGATCAACCTATAAATTCAAGAAACTACCACGATAATATCAAATATCCTACAGTGAAGAGGGTGTTACCTAAAGCGACACATTTAACAGAAATATAATTAACACAGACTTCATAACAAGTATTCTGAAATCTTCCAGACTAATGGGGAGCCAAATCAGGATTTATAATGGCGATTTATAAAGAAAGTATAAAGATTTAATTAAATATAATATTGTCTTGTCATACACTGTCTGTGCAAAAAGACTATGACCATAAGAAAGGGAAGAGAATAAAACGTCACTGTAAAAGTAGACTCCAGAAATCTTGAGATATGGAAGCTAAATCTCGTGTATCAAATGAAACATCTATTTTTGTCAAACTCTCAAAACTGTCCAGCATCATAAAGCGTGAGACGTCTGCAGCTCTCTTCAGTTTGGGCAACTCTGCCTGAAGTCGCAACAGCTGCTGAGGTGGCTTTAAACGGTACCCCTTACGTCAAACCCCAATACCTGCAATCCAAGAACAGTCTAATTCCTACCGAAGTCACGGGTTCTATAGAACCACCAGCCACTCAGCTCCTCCGCCTGCTTAACATTCTAAGTTCTGTCTCCCGATTGTTGAAGTTGAAACATACAAATCATCAAGAGGGATGGCAAACTACTGCAATACAATATTTTTTGCCTTTCCTCCTCTTTGCTAGTATGCCTTGGATATAGGATATAAGCTAGTTTGACATTTTGAGCTTATTTTCCTCGTTTCTTTGTTACAATACAGTGAAAATTGACATTCTGTTCTGTCATATAGCACTGGAAACGGCTGATATTATTAACTGGAACATGCTGTTAAGAAGCACAGGGTACAGATCGAGCGTGGAAGATGAGCATTTGGAATGGTCTACAGAATCTGAGGGGTCAACTGAAGAGAACAATTGTTCACCTAGCAACCACAAGAAGGGAAGATGACACAAAATCTAGGCCTGATGCATGTTGAGCGTCGATGCGTCATAAGCCTTGTCCTACGCCCTTGCCCAAATTAACTGACACAGGGTGGTGTTTTTACAGGCTCATGACCTTAAGGGAGTTATGCGCATCACAATAGGAAGCTAGGATGATCTACTGGCTTCCTGATAGCATGTCTCGTTAATGGATATGAATAAGCCTCTGTGCTATCAGCAGATGTTTCTCTCTGATCTATCTGAACAGGAATGGTATGGGGCTCTTATTTTTGTCAGGTGGTAAATTTACTTGCTGGTGAAAATGGTTTGATCAGCTTTAAAATGAAAGCAATTTATTTGGTAAAAAATGTTTAATAAAGAATTGTTCAATATAGTAACTATAATAGGGAATAGTGTAGACATACTATAGGGAATCATATAAACATATTTGCAGTATTACCTTGTAGTTGATGTCAAAGCCAGATTATGTGGAGAGATATAATGACCTATCTATGAATATAGATATAATGTCAATTTGTTTCAGCCTTGAAGTAGAACCGATACTGGCAGCACAGAAATATCAGATTCTGTGAAAAAATACAGTATGTACGATTGGCTATTTATATGGTTTATCTGAAACATGTTTACTGAGATGACAGGTATGCCATCCATCAATTTGCAGGTTGGCAGGGCATATCCCCTACCTATACAACACTGCAAGTCAGGCACTTTTTAGAGTTTTTCCACAGAAATGACTAATGACATTATTTTACCCTGCTACTTCATTCGCAGTGAGGCTGTTATAAGCTGTTAAAACGTCTCATAAAACTTCCCCCTGAAAATCAACCGTTCTTTTTACAGTTTTACTTTCTTTTAAATGTGTACAATTATAAATATTTTCACGCTTGAATTCGTGCCACTTTATAGAAATACGGAAATACTTTTGGAATTCTGTCAATTATAGCTCCCGCTGACCATTGAACAAGGCAATAGGCTTGAAAAAAAAATCTTTTCGCCTTGGGCAAGTCAAACTTCTCGCCACTGAGTCGCCCGCCGGGTTGTGTTCAGAAACTGAAGCAATATGAATGAGAAAGCAGCCATGGCTACAAACACCGTGAAGAATTATAATCCTGTTTGCCGCTAAAAGATAACCCGATGCCGTCTCTGACGAAAGTGACTCTTGTACTTATTCACCCCTGAGCACTCTCCCACTTCAGTGGCCATCCAGGTCAACCAAGCAATCCTTGAGCACCTCAAAGCACAGGTATTCTACACGGGACATGGGCACAGAACGCTTCATTCAGGTCCCATCCCCGAGAACTGAAGAGGTTGAGTCAACTGAAAACAGCAAGTTATGCAGAAAGCATATTCATCTCTGAGAAGGCAGGCAGGTAAGCACAGTAAGCCATACCCAACGCCTGTATAGTTATGAAGAGATGGAGTCAGAATAACAAAGTAAGAGACGACCTCAAACCCCATGAGTTCCGTGAAAGCACAAAGGAGAAGCAACACAAGCCAGTAGACCAAGGCAACCCACCTCCATAGTTTTACTGGAAGGCGCATCCATAGGATACAAAAAGCACGTCTGATCTGTGGTGATAATAAGCACTGAAGGGTATGTGCCCCGCCGGCATACGCTGGCTACGCCCACAAAGTTTTCCGTTTTCAGTCTCGCTCAGTTACGGCGCCATGTTCTAAACATGAGAGTAAACCCATAAATATTCTGAAAAAAAAAAAGCTCACTGACTGGTTCAATTTTCTACTAGGGCCAGATAGAAAATGCAGTCTGCCCTGACATCTGTCACGAAAGAGAAATAAATACCTGTTGGGTTTGTGGGCATTACAAAGTGAAGTGAGATGAAAACACATAGAATCACTTAAGGCCAAACCCACCCGATTAAAAGTGAGAGATGAAGGCGAGTCGGGGTGAACATACCACGGCACTAAGCACTAGAAACTCCTTGACCTAAAGCAAAGTACTTAGAAAGTCTGTCATAAAAATGTATTTGAAACTGCAGCTGAAAGAGAGTCTTAGAGGGGAATGGAACCGCAGTGTTCTGTATAAATTAACCTTCTAACTAGCTCAGACCAAATGAAAGGCTTTCTTGATAAAGTTCCCCCTGGCTATCTTGAATTAAGACCCCGCCACTATTCTGTGCCTGAATGAAGTTCACAGGTGACGTTCTGAATCTGTTAGGTCAAGGACTTAAGAACTAGGTCAAAGACTCAGAATACATAATCTTCTCGCAATCGAATCACTAGTCTCCAGGGGCTTTTCCATGACTTTAAACTTAATAAAAATCCAATTTCATTCGAGAGCCTTTGGTTTTGGAAGAGATTGATGTGGCATTAGGTTATTAACTTGGATATGGTTTCAGCCATGTTGCTGTACTGGATTTCACATTGAAAGAAGAGAAGCAAGCTAACGGCAAAGCACAGTGACTGCTGTAATAATGTATTGTTTTGCATCTTTGTGAACCTGGCAGTTGTTATGCAACCTTTGTTTAAGCCTGTATTTGCACTACAAGAGGAGGTTCAGAGAACAGAAAACACCTCAGGTGATAGAAGGTAGGAGGATTGGCGACATGCGGCACATTTCTTATACTGGGAGCAGGAGGTAACCGTGGTTAATACGCTGATAGCGGTTGAGCCGTTGTTTATCTGCCAAGGTTCCATTTGATGCTATAACTGCTCTGCTGCGCATCACCCGAAACTGACCCGCTAAGGCGAAACTATCCCCTCAATGAGGCGCCTCCAATCCAATTCAGTGGAAAAAAAACACACCTCACACCCCAGATGAACTGATTAATCCCTCAGACACCACGGTTTCAGCCTAATTCAAGCATTGCACATAATGAAAAAGAAAAGGAAAAAAAAAAACGACAGCCACCTCTAAATTTAAAGTGTGACCTGATGAATGTGGCTTGACATTTTTTGGATGGGGTTTTTAAACGGGGCTGCACAATAACCTGAAACACTGCACACTTTGCCTGGAGGGCAGCATCAAAAAGAAAGAAAGGAAGAAAACCCACCACAAAAAACCCCCCCAAAAAACAGTGTAATTATTTGTATTCTGCTTAACGCCCCATCTGTTAAAAACCTGACTTCAGCTAATGATGATTTTTAAACCAATTTATCCATGCCCAATATGTTGCCCAATATGTATGGCCTTTCATTTATTATATTTTGCTTATGTATGGTGCATAGGTGTATTGATCCTTATTATGTATTATCTTTAAATGTAAAATCACTGCTGGTACAGTAGCCTAAATACTTAAAAACATTCATAAAGCAAAATAATAATCCTGATTGCCAATCTTGTGTGCAGTTACTACTACTAAGCCCCATTGTGGCAAAACATACTCATTTTTTTTACTCATTCGCCCTTTTTAGTGGCCACTCAGGTCGACATCACCAAAGTGGCCACTCTGAAGTGCCTAGGGCTCCACGATAGCTCCATTTGGGATTGAGCCTTAGTGCACTAAATGCATCAGGCCCATCCTCCCAATAAGCTCTGAGCAGGCAGTCACATGATTAAGGTAAGCCACGCCCCCCCCAACGACATGCAAACAGCAAAGCTTCACAACCTTACCCAGATACATCATGCAATGATGTGCTGCTGTCAGAATGACATATATTAGTGCTTCATGCTGGTCTGACAGAACAAAAACACAAGAGAAATTCATCATCGTTTCCAGATGACAGGTTCTTCTGCTCTCAAGACAAGTGGCTATTTACGCACAGAGAGATTGTGATCAGCGCTCTTGTATGAAGAATAATATGAAGAAATACACAATGAAAGAGCACATGTCATCTCTAGTTGTTGGTTCTAATCCCTTTGTGGAAATGCAAAGTGTGACAGTTTATTTTCTGTTTCATCAGCTGTAAACCAAAATGGCTATCAACCATAGAAAGATATAGGGAAACTTGTCATCTAGAATGGGCCTTTGGTCACCAAGGTTATTGAACTGAAGGCTCTATATTTGGTGGGTATCACAATTTAATTTACAGGGTCACTGTTAAAAATCTAATTTCATCACAGATAATCAAATAAGTTATCCCTATTAAAGTTTTAACACTCTTTAATCTTTAAGGGCACACATTCAATGTGAATGGCCACCACATAATGACTTGTTAAGTGCCGGGTGTCACAACCTGACTACGATTTCTCAGTAGAAAAAGCGGAGAAAATCAAAAGCGAAGCGTGTTAAATAATTTTCTTAAGAGGCTTTTTTCTTCCTCTTCCGATGAACCCCAGCACGGATACTCTTCTGCCGTTTTAGAACACTAAAAGGTGCATTTGCATTTTAAAAGAACAGCCGTGACAGGCCTGGATGTGTTGTGAAACAAACCATGCTAATGGCTTGACATTTTCATTTTGGCTCATCTCCTTTCAAAGGGGAATCACTGGAGTGTCGGAATCAAGCGCCACGCGGCCATTTCGGGTCACCTCCGCTGTGATGTAATACCGCTCCCGGCAGCCTTTGTAGAGCGCGTCGACGGAGACGGGGGACACACAATGTACTATCCTCTGAACCGCGAGGTGGCCCATGCCCTCCCTCGCCACCTTCCCGAAATTTAATACCCCACTCTCTGAAAGGCCGCCCTCCAAAAAAGTTCTCTGCCTCTATCATAGGAGGTCATTTAATTGCATTATGCTTCCTTTCCTTCTGTTCATCACAGGTGACATGATTTTCCAATTTGTACGAGATTTCCCTCTGTACCTGGGGGATGTCGAAGTGACCGTAATGATGTTACTGTGAGGTGATTGGTATGAGGCCTGGTCCACACATCAGAGCCGACTCAGATGTGGAGGGGATGAGGCAAGGAAAATCAGAAAAAGGGGTGAAACATCTGGTCTTCTGACTAGAAGGGTGTGATAAGCAAGGCAAGCCATGCAATATAAAAAAACCAAACATTTTCAAAATGTTCTCAAGAAAATAAAAATTTGCCATTTTAAAGATTCTAGGGGGATTCTATCCAGGATAAAGGAAACACCTTCAAGCAAAAAACACTATAAGTAAAAAGATTATTCAAAAACCTATTCTAGTCTTATGCCACTTCAAAGCAAAAACACTTTATGCTCCCTAGAGAATTTTAATCACACATTTTTTTGGAAGATCTCACCTAGATCTATAACTAAACTGGAATAGAAACATGAAAATTGATTGATATACTTGTAATATCAATGAAACACTGTTTCCCCTTATTCTTATGAGATAACCACAGATTTGAGCACATATACAAAACTGGCTTAATTACCGTTTTAATTCATTACTAAATTATATTTTCAAAAGGTTCTTTTAGAGCCTAAAGTTTTTTTTGAGCCTGAGATTCAAGAAAAGTGCCATCTGTTATTTTATTTGAAAATGTGACAGAATCTGCTTTTTTTGTACCAAACAGCATGAGGACGAATCGTGTCTTGTTCATCACCAGGGAAAAAGTTTGAAAAGTAATTTTTATCGAGAAATACAAACTTGCAAACAGTATTCACATTCCACGTAACTGTCTAGCGCATCAGAATGATGTAATCCCACTGAAACACATAACATCCATACCATCCATACATTAAGCTCTGCTGAAGAAAGAAATGCAGCGCTCTATTTTGGGGGTAAAAACATTTATTTATTTAAATGTACTAATTAATTAGCATTGTGCATTAGGATAAGCAGTATAAATAGTGTGGTGCAGGGTTCTCCCCAAAGAATGTAACAAAGACGGGACGCCACTCTGTTCCCCCACCTGTGTCATTCTTATCAGAAATAAAGTGTAGCATAATGGTTAGGGAACTGGCCTTGTAACTGAAAGGTTGCAGGTTCAATTCCCAGGTAGGACACTGCTGTTGTACCCTTGAGTAAGGTACTTAACCTGAATTGCTTCAGTATATATTCAGCCGTATAAATGGATAATATGTAAAAAATGCTAAAAAGTTGTGTAAGTCGCTCTGAATAAGACCGCCTGTAATGTAAATGTATCACAGCCTACTTTTTCTTCGTACGGGACTTGCGGTTTCTACAGGCTGCAAACTGAACAACTGCAGTGTTGCTTTAATGCAGGCATGTAACTTTAAAAAGAAAAATCCCCATTACAACCCCACCAAAAGCCCCCCCCACTCAATTGTGGGGAGAACCCTGTTGTAGTGTGATTAACTAAATAAAATGCTTGAGCATTAGCCATCACCCTTGCTGGGTGCTTCAGGTTTAGCACAGCAGCTCAGCATCAGAGGAATGGACTGCTTTTGTTTGCTTGTCCCTAATAGGGATTTTGGCAAGTGCACTCGTAAACCGAGAGCAGAAACACCCACATGTCAGGCAGTGACAGGGCAATGTGCACCTAACCAGAGTCTTCAATATTACAGAGAATGTCTATCTGCCTAAGCCCTTCAAATACTCAGGTCCTATGTTCTATGGTCTAGCGCTCGACAGGGCGAAAATAAAACGCCTCCCCCTTTAATGTATTTTTTTGTTGTTGCCCTTTGTTGGTGCTGTTTAGCTGTATTTTGGATGCCATGCATTCATTTGACTGCAGTGGTATCAGGGAGCCTACTAAAACTATTAAAAATGCAGTTTACCATTTAACCACATATTGATTGTACAACATCATCAAGCATCCATTATATAGGCTACCTCAAATCACAGATACCTTTTCACGTTTGAGGGCTCATCTCAAGATTGAAAGATCATTTCAGTATTTTCACAAGTGCTCTGACAGGGACATGAATGGTATTCTCAAGTGGTAGTTTTGAGTGGATTTACGATCGGATTTGGACGACTTTTGTTTACAATTATTCTCATCATTTCCAAAGATGATATATTGATCAATTGTAGAAATTTAAATCAAATTTTGGAAGATCAGAAGCTATTGTTTGTCAGTGTTCTCTTCAGTCCTGTGATGTCACTCCTGTCTGCCTGGGAGGAATGGGCCATCACAAATATTTCCTTTTTTGAAACAAAATCTACACCAAAAATATATAATAAAAATAAAAAATGGAATAGTAGAATGGTAGGCGCACACACACACACACACACACACACACACAGACAGACAGACACACACACACACACACACACACACACACAGTATATATCTCAAAACCTGAAAAAAACCGGAAAACTCTTGGATCACAAAGCCCTCAAACCGGGGACATGGAGTAACATTGTATGACATAATTGTGCAGGCCATAGACATTTGATAATCCATATTTTAGTTTGCAATCTCAAGACAATCCAAGGAATAAAATAATTGAATTGCTGTTGGATTTCCGAAAATAAACTACCGTTCCCTTCCAAATGATATAATATGAACCCAGCACCAGACTTGTAATAATGAACATCTCTGACAGTCTACAGTAAGAATATAAAGTTTAATAATGATCTTTTTGTTTTATTAAACTAGAATTGTTATGTGAAACATCTTATTTCCTTTTTGAGGTTGGAGACCATCAAAAAATAAGAAGCATAAACATTATAAAGCATTATATTGCCCGTGAAAGAATGGTACTGTGCTAAGTCATAATTTCTTACGGTGTCAACAAAGGTATCCGATTTTGTACTCTCTGTGCTTTCATTTTACACATTGGCCACCGTTAATTATGACAAGGTCAGGACAGCCTAGGCAATTAAAGTGACACAATGATATGTCCTTCTGACCATTCCTCATTGCTCTTGTTGAAACAACCAAAAATGCAAAATACATTTTAGACACAGTGGAGACAATTATATTATCTTTATTTATGCCCTGAATTTGGAAAATCTTCATTGAAATTGAATTACAGAAATGCCATCATCTCCAGTCGGTAAAGAACAGCAGCAGCTTTAATTGGCTTGACATTAGTCTTTAAATGACTCTCAGTGGATCCTAGTATGGTTTCCTCGTATTGTACTGCACACTGAGCACATATGGGAATTATATAATAATAATCTGTTGCATCCCGGCAGGATTACTATGCATTGTTGAAAGAATACACTGTACCATTAATAATCAATGTGTGATCAGTGCGATGCTAATGTATGTTGAAAAGGAACTACATGAACAGCGTCCCTCTCCTGCAAGATATAAGCTTCTACTCATACGAGAAAAAATATTTAATTGCGTCTCTGTACAAATGTTTTAGTTAACGATAATGATCTGAATTAAGGAGTTGTATGCTATTGATAATACTGCCTCAATTAAAAAAATGATCAAAACCTTAATCTAATCTTAAATTTATCAAATCAATGTATTAATGACAAAAGCCCTAGTACGATTGTATAACTTGATAACTGCAGGCTATTTCAAACAATAAACCCATCATGGGTAGGAGTAGTTTGAATATACCCATTTTAGTGTGAATAAATAAAATGTATATTTGCTTTCCACATTAAAAAGGCGCGGGCTAAGATGCCCTAGAAAGACAGCACTCCGTGAGTATACTGGAATACAGTATATCCAAAACTGCTCCAAAGTTAAAGACAGAGTTTAAACTATTTTGTAAGAATTATGACTGAGAGATAATAGGAAGCAGGGTGACTATATATGTTTTAAGCAGGGGCTATCATTTATTGACAGTAAAATGTCTCCAGTCAGTTTGTCAGACTTTTATTTAGCAATGGGCTCAGATATTGTGAATGTCCATTGCCAGTCATTTGTCAAATATATTAGGTGTCTGTAGAGTTTTACTATAGCTGCATACAACTTTTTTTTCTTCAAAATTTTTCTGTTTGGTTGATGAAACCACCTCATTTTTTTTTTTTAAAAGCAGAAGAATTTATGGTATTTGTCTGGAGTCACTATGGAATATACACCGAGGTACTATAAATATACGTGTCAGTAGTCAATATTTCAAGGACACCTTGATTTGTTTCAAGTGAACCAGCTGTATAACTGAAAAAGTGGACAATGTAGGTACAAACCTGAGCTAGGCAAAAACAAAATACACGTTTCCAGATTAATGCAAAATGGAATTAAGTTTATGTTTAATCAAATTAAGGGACAATGCACAGTTGAATTGCAAAATAAAAGCTTAATAAATGAGTTTGCATATTCTCCCTGTGGCTGTGTGGGTTTCGTCCGGGTACTCCAGTTTCCTCCCACAGTCCAAAGACATTCAGGTTAAATTAATTGGAGAGTCTAAATTGTCCTTGGGGTATGAATGAGTGAGTGTATGGCGTGTGGGCCCTGCAATGAATTGGTGACCTGTCAGGGTGTATTCCTGCCTTTCACCCAGTGTATGCTGGGATAGGCTCCAGCCTATGTCACTGGTCTAATATTAAAGACATACTATGCAGAATTTTTAGCCTTGTTGTGGTCCTGTGTTTACAATCAAAAAAGTGTCCTCCTCCATCATCAACCACCCCGCGCAGAATTTGATACAAAAGGTACCCGACTTTGTCCATCTAGCTTAGGGTGACCAGATTTCTGGAAGCAAATCTGGGGACATTTCTCAAAAGTGACAACAATGATTTTGATCATTTGTGTGTTAAATGTTATTTGTCATTATTATAACTTTAATTTGAATTCATTAGAAAGGCAGAACAGTGAAACAAAAAAAATGAACTCAAACATTTAACTTTACAAAATAAAATATCAATAGTAGCAATACTGCTTTTTAGCTCCTAATTGTGATTTATTTGTGTGTGTGCGTGCATTCTTTGTTCTTGGGATAACACTTTTTACTGTCTGGAACCTGGAAAAGTGTGTGTGCCTCTCTGGGAACTGTTAAAGGGGAACACCACAGTCAGAACATAAATATGTTGATCCGTGCCCAAGTAATATAACTAATTTTAATAGCATAATGTATGGAACAATGCTTTGAGTGTATATAAAGCTTTGCTGCCTGGTCCCCTAATAAGTATATAGTATGGGACTGAATTATTTAAATTTCTCTACGTAACAGAACTGACTAAATTAACTCATTCAAACCTATGCTAATGACCTACGCTAAATAGTTTCTGTGGAAAATACCCGGGAAGATACAAAGTTCCAAACTCAAGACTGACCAAATGTTCAACATTTATTAATTCAGATTTTGTACGTGTGGGGGCTCCATCATGGCATCGAAAAAAAGAATCTGCCACTGGTACTGCTGTAGGCTATAAAAATAGACCAAGGTGTCCAACAAGATTCGTAAGGTGTCCAGGTGTAGGTCAGATGAGTTGTCTGGCTGGTAATCTGGCTATTTCAGTGCATAATTGGCCCAGGTCTGATCTACAGTCACTGTGAATATACATTTCACAACCAATTAGTAATCCATTGTCGTTAGTCCTCGACTTATATTGTGCACATTTCGGACTAAAGTTAGTCATATTTCTCTAGTTCTAGGGGGAAAAATGCACAGGGATTGTGTGTGACGGACTCACAAGAAGACAATTTGTGTGATGTCGAGATCATGAAATAAAAAACCAAGCTTGTTGAGATAACAAAATAATAAATAAATAATGAACTTGAGAAAACAACCTTGTTCTGTCAAAGTCACAAAATAATTATTTGTGATCACGAACGAAGTATATAAAAAAAAAAATGTACCCGTGTCCTCTCCGGTCTTCCGTATGAAAATACCTTTCTAAACTTGCAGTGATGTAGTAATGTTATGTAGTATAACATTAGCTAGCTACTGAATAACATTAAGGTGGTTAATGTTAGGTAATCTTATCAACAGTAAACAACTTGCATTCCTTTGATAAGCTAAACTCACAAACACTGACTACTGTCAGCTAACGTAAAAATACATGACAATGTATTTAATCGATTGTAATGTAACTTACCTGCCAATAACCTGCTGTCTGCTGCAATAGCTATCTACAGTCTACTAGCCGATTGAGGGAGAGGGAGAGCGGGAAGATTTCCCAATTTCATTACATAGGCTGCCAAATCTAGCAGTCCATGGCAACAACAATAATCAAAAGGTCATTCTGATTGGTCTAAACAACTTGAACTGAAAAGTATCTGATCTGCAGTAAAATTACACGCACAGGATGACAAATCGAAACAGGGTGTTTTAAAAAAAAATTCGTTTGGAGGAAAAAAACGGAGACATTTCCGGAGACAGGTCGAGCCGGGAACAAGGCATCGAAAACGGGGACGTCTGGTGACCCTAATTTTTAATCTAGCTACCTATTGTAGCTAGCTCGATGGTTTTTGAACGAGCCCTGTCGGCTTGTCGTTTTGCTTCACCACACTTGTACTTTACCTCCGGCATTGCAGTAGCTAGCTAGCTACAAATGCTAAGCTGAACCCTGATCCCTGTCATCCCACCCTACACCCACCCCTCTTTCCTCCACACAGAAAAGAGCGTCATTTCCAGAAACTCGCCTGCTCCAAAAACATTATACCCAAATACATAGTCGAAAATACATCAACAGCCACTGCCACTGTTATTTTGAAGCAATGAAACATTTAATTTTCTGGGCAGGTAGTTTCATGTGTGTTTCAACATGGTCACGGGTTTGACCCCCTGCTTGATACAGTGAAGTTGTAGGGTCAACATCTACAGTTAATGTCACTGGTGAAAGATTAAATAGGGAGAAAAATATTTAGTGAGATCTTGTGGGGGAAAAAAAGGTCATCTAAAATAGTTGTGATTAGTGTATTCTGGGGTAATTAACCAATGTTTTGTATGGTGCAAGGGTTCTGTCCTCTGGGATGGTGCAATGTTTTACCATACTCTCATTCCCTGGCTTTCACAGTATATAAACGCTAGGAACCCATAGTACGTCTCCATTGTGAAGTGGGTATGCAGCAATTCCCTCTTGACAATGTGAAGCTGGTTGCATTGCCCTACATCTTTCTCTCTCTCTCTCTCCTTCCTGTTCCTCTTTCTTTCTGTGCTCCAATCAGGGGTGGCAAACATGCAAATGAACATATTTATGTGTCTCACAGCTCCCACAGATGACAAACGATAGCAAGCGGGGAGCGGGAGCGTGTTCAGGACTCCATCTCCTCGCTGTTACTCTGTCATTATGACACGAGCCTCTTTTTCCACTCAGCAGGCATCCCTCTTCTTCTGCTTCCTGTCACTCTGTGTATTTATGTGAAACATAAATACCAAGACTCTGATGGAGTGTCCATCTAGTCCTACACAGGAGAAAGACTTATTTGTCTCCAACAGTATGTGTGTGTCACGCATTAAAACATATACCGAAGACAAGGCCAAAGAAAGATTCTGATTCCACCTAGCCACTGAGGGATGACAGAAGCCATTGACACAAACTGACAAGTTTAGATATAAAACAATGATTCCCATTTGTCAACGTCCTCTGGATCAGATTAGGGGATACCGCGATCAAATAACAGGGCTGAAAGAAAAAAATTCCAAACGTTCGCATTAAGCAATTTCACGTTATTGTTTACCTGAGGTTGCACAAAACCCTGGTTGATATTCTTCGAGCCCATCCCGGCCCTCCCTCCACCCCCTTCAACGAAATAGCGTCGACAGACGCCTGCCTTTCTCCACAAGCGCACTATGTCCATGCAATGTCGAGATTTCGACCTTTCATTTATGACATTGGTACGAGGTTGCTGCAACATTACAGTTACAACGTTACTGGTAATTACGCTGCGAGCAATATTGCTGAAACATTAAAAATACAATGTGTTATTTAAGTTCATTTTGCAACGTCCGTACAACGTATCATTTCAACATTGCTGTAACGTTGCTGAAACGTAAAAAAAAAAAGGCACGACGTCGCTGGAAAGTTGTGACGATGTTCCGACAACGTTTGTAACCCAGCGTCTTGGTGACGTCACTCTGGAATTTCACTATTACGTCGCTGAGAGGTTGTACATTGCAGAGTTGCAGAGACATATCGGCAACGTATCAACTGTGTCCGTGGGGTCTTACTTAGTGCTCCCTCTCCTACCACAGCCCATGCAGCGAAGCTAAAATGCCGCCTAATATGGGTAATTGTGCTTTAATGTGAAAGATCCACAGCAGGAGAAGCACCTCCTTCATCAGCTGCCCCGGGGCTGGCAGAGGAGGCCCTGAGTCAGAGGTTCTCCGTCCCTGCGGCACTCCTCCACAGAACCGCGCTCCGCCAATCGGCCACCCGGCGGCTAATAATAGGCCCTCCTAGTCTAAAGGTTACAGGTTAAGGGGAGTCGATTTTCACGGAGCTTGGAACCCTTCCCCCACACACACTGTCTCCTTGGCTAATAAACACTGACAGCTGCGGCCTAATAGTCCAGCCGCCAGAGCTCGCGACAGCTCCGCGAAACAATTAATTATCAATTTTGCGGTGGCTACAGGTTCTCCTCCAGGATCCACATTAGAATGGATGCCATCTTGCCATGCAGTTTCCATAAATATACAGTATCTATATTTGTTAAGCTTTACCACAAGATCAATTGAGTCACAGTTTCAAAAACAATTAAAATAATGTGATTAAAGATGATTATTTCTATAGTTTACCATTGCAGAATATTTGTTTGCAATCCATGCGTTCCAAATTTTAACTATGACAATTTAAAAAAAAGTATTCTATGGTGAAAGGATGACAGGGTGAAATAGACACTGCAGTCACGGGCGACTTTCGCTGTACTTTCAATATTCTAACATGCGGTTCTGTATGAATGACTGGGTCTGAAGTGGGAAAACAAGGTCTTCAAATACCCAAGGTTTCACCTCTCCATCAACGGAACAGCAGTAGAGTCTCCCTTCACGCCACCGTTCATACAAATGGCTGAGCATGAAGAAGCTTCCTTCATATCATGTCCAAAAATCTATATAAGATGCTTGTTCACATTTACGGCTGCGTGTAATACAACACAAAGTGAGACATCCAGCATCATTTAAAGAGCATACTCCATTAGGTTTGATCAGAGGACTAATTAGGGAACAGTCAAGCATTCTTAATCGTTTGAAATGCCTAATGTAGATACTCAAGTCCTTTTAACTGCAGGAAATTGCTTCCTTATTCTCTGCGAAGGGTACTTGAGCATTCTCTCATTAGAAAATCATTTATGAATACATTTCAATATCCATATGCGATTTTCATGTTAAGAAATTCTGACTGAATTAATCATTCTAAATACATGATATCATAAACTGGTCATTCTTTGAAATACATCCTTACTTACTTACCCGTAAGGAATATAGGCCATTTTGCTTCTCCATTAATAAACATGAATTTTTCGAATTTTGGCAAATACATCCTGAACATATGTTTTCTCAAATGAAAAAAATAAAAACCTGAAGATTGCTACACTGCCTGTTTCTCTGGCTCCTAAGTTACCTGTGTGCCCGAATGCATTTCTCAGTTTATTAAATGGAAAATTGGTTATTTTAGAGCCAGTAATGGTACACAAGCCCCTTTCCCCATGCACAGTAATGGAAATATTTGGTTACACAACCAAACACAAGTACAAGTTAAAATGTTCTGTGGTAAATCTAAAGAAGCTCCAGTGTAGCTGAATGGGGGCTGCAGGTGGAGAACATGACAAAAAAAACAAACAAAAGAAAACATTATTAACAATACCGGCAGCGTCCTAGCAATGATTAAAGCACGTTTCCAGGAACACTTACACAGTGCTGCCAACACGTTCATTGGTAAAAGGAGATTTACATCAATGCGTAGCACTTGTTCCAAGACGGCTCAATAAAGCAGATTTCAGCACATAAACAGGAACAATTATTACATTTTCGTGGTGAGGCTGATCTCTCGATTTCCTGGATGAATTATGCGACGCACACCACCACAGGTCCAGGGGGAACCGGGCCTTTTTAAAATTTAAGGTACAAAATCAGCGTCACGTATCGCCAAACGCACACGTCCTCTGTAAATCCACGGGTGCACTGGGCTAATGCCTCTCTCAGAAGGAGTGAAGTGTATTGTTAAGAGCAAGGAGCAGGCTGGATGAGAGAGATATATGCTGTGTTATACAGACTGTTCACTCTATTAAGTTTAATTGGTTTGGGGATGCACAGCTCGTCGTCCCATCAGAAATATAATAACCACACGGAAAAAAGGTAACGATTGAGAAAGTTCCAGGGGAAAAGAAATGGGACAGATATTTTCCCATACTGCCAACAAAAGACAAAGCGATTGCAGTCCATAAAAAGATAGCAATAAACATACCAGATCCATATATTTACTATGTGAGAGATGTGTTTTTGGTGGGGTGGGGGTATGAATACATTTTTCGTAGCTCTTTGCACTGAGATATTGCACTGTTTCTTTCCCCCCCCCCCCTCCCCCTGGGGTTACAGAGCTGTGATTGGAGTATACAGAAAAAGCATCCCTCTTAAACGTTAGCCGAGGATGATGGGTATTTCCCAACAAATCACTTACGGAAGCCTCGCACCGCACATTGCAGTCTTACAGGAACCATAAGAGTAAAACCCAATCACTCCAAGAGCACACTGGGAAATCTTGCAAATAGCTGCACACGGTCCAAATTGTAGATAGAGGTTGCTTTGAACTGGCGAGGAGGAAGCGGAGGGCGCTGGATAGCTCCTTGGAAGTATTTCACAACCAGCTGTTAGGCTGGAGTGTATTATTTAAATACAGCACAGTGAAGGAGGCGACATTTCCTCAGCACTGCAGGGGATCGGAAACTCCATCTCCTCAGCTGTCTCCTCATAGTCTCCCTGTTGATGCATGCGGAATAATGGCCTATAATTTAGTGGGAGTTGACAGCTTAAATATGCGTTTCTCCGAATTGTTTTGTTATTGTCAACTGCCCTGAGCAAGGAGTGAGATTTAAAGAGTGTTTGTATTGCACACAACACACTCACATGGCACACATGATAAACTGGCTCCATTGAAACCTTTTTTGGAAAGCAGTTTCCTGCAGCGTGCGGCAAGTCTGTTCCATGGAAACATTTGGGAATCCATTTATGGAGTCATCGAGTTAGATCCTTACCGTTGACTCAAGGGTTACTGTGGAACCTATACTGGATATAGACGCAAAGCCTGAGAAGGCTGGTTATGGAAATGGCTTCATGTTTGGGAGATTTGTGTGTTTGTCGGCGAGAACTTCCCCCAGGTTAGAACAAGCTTATAATTAAATATGTAAATGAGGTCTTAGGGAATCCAGCACCCTGTTTCCTGAGAAACAATTATTGTGTGCATTGCACTTTTCATTAGTTCCAAGATTTATGCATTGCAAATTGATCCTGGGGCAAATTAGGCTGATTTTAAGTTTCTTAATTATTTTGACCCAGTCATTAGACAGCTTTAAAAACACCCACAGCGAGAATTAAGCATGACAATTAGACACTTAAGAGTGATTCCCAAGTGAAAAGTTTGAAGTTACTATGTCAGTTCTGCTTGTCAGTAATCCGCATCGCCATCTATTGCCACATTACAATATACCCCAATATACAATATACCCCACTTAATGCACCTCTGGAGTTAACCAAGCAAGGCAGGCAGTGAACCCCACTCTCTGGGGTGAGTGAGAGGGCGGCGACTGAAGCAGCTTAGATAAATCAGTGAGGAATCTCAGCTCATCTACCGTAAGCAGAGAGACGAGCGAATGAGCCGTCGCTTCCAGGGGGAGACTTACCCGGCTGGATGTCTATTAGACTTGGGTGCCTCTCCGTAGGGAACAGGACCTTGGGAGGCCGAGTGGTGAGGAGAGCTAGGAAACAAAACAGCCAGACATGAGACAGGAGAAATGGCGAGAACCAAAGCTTGCGTCGCAACAAAGCCAACGTGGAATTTTGACTCAAGTCAGCTATTTCAATGTAGGGACGGGACATTGGGTGAGGTCAAATGATCCCGGCTGGGCTCCAGTCTCTCTCTGGAAGAGAATAAACTATATTTCTCTAGTTCTAAAATTGATATTCTGTACATTATAGTGTCCCATTGATTTAGTTCACATTTGTTATCAAACTGGATTAAATACAATAAATGAACAGAGAAAAGTCCTGAAGGGTTATCAGCCTATTATTTTCATCACACATTATTTAGAGTCAAATGGATTTTCTCAATCTTGCTTTCACTATCTCTTTCTTTCCGTCACACACACACACACACACACACACACACACACACACACACACACACACACACACACACACACACGTAGTAGTGATACATTCTGTCGATAAGAGCCTAAGAGCTCCAAAGGGGACACTGCAAATGAGAATCAATTTAGCCCTCAGGAGTGTCCTATGAACACGGCCGTTAGTAAACTGTGGGCTGGAGGAGTCAGTCCCAACATCACAGGCCAACTTGAAAATATAAAAGTTCCACGGCTAAAATGCATAAAACATCATACCACAATGTGAATGCTTCCGAGAGTGTATCAGAATGTATCTGAGCTTATGGAGTCGAGCTTCGGAAGCGCCTTGTGCATTTAAAAGTCAGCGTGCATTAAAATGTGCATACAGAATAGAAGGATATGAATGTATATCACAAAGCAAGGTACTAGGTCATAGACAATGGAGAAAGTGCCTTATTGATTTACTTCCTCACAAAGAAGAAGGAGAGGCTTGTGGGAAGCTGTGCTTTAGGTTTCTAAGGCAGGTCCAACATAATACTCCTACTGCATGCATCATATCCGAATACATAATAGTTAAAAAGTCTAATAAGAAACAAAATTAAGATTCTAATGCTCATCCCATTGTTACTTATCCTTATTTCAACTGGCTCATCCTAAGACATTGATTATTTCTTCAACTAGTATAGTCAGAAAATACAATAAAAATGATCATAATTAGAGTTCAGACAAATTTTCTTTCAACTGTGTCAATGACCAAGTCATCGGATGTTAAAGCATGTATACATTCTGTGATATTATCTCACACTTAACTTTCAACTGGGGATAAGAATACACAGTACTTACAAGACACACTTTTGGCCTGTGTTTAATGCAAACAGATTCAAGAAGCGATTTTTATATACTCAGTAGTTTCTAAACATTTTAAACATCCATGTATGTGCACTATATAGGACAACTCATTTAAAATACAACAGAGAGTTTAAAACTGACAGAGGAAGACGGGCAAGAACAAGTTTAGGGGTGACCATGATCTATAGTGTAGGTAGGCCATTTTCTATAGCACATTCACACGTAAACACACATACATACATACATACCCACACACATGCAAACACATGCCTGCACACATGCGCATGCACACAGAAACACGCATACACACACACGACCATCAGTGAGTGCCCCACAGTGTGCGCGCGTAGCGTCATAGTTTATTCTAAGTACCCGGGGAAGGAGAACAGAAAAACCCTCGACATAACCTTCAATTCAAGGAGAGTGCGGAAATTGTACGTTATGAAAACTCTTATCTTTTGGCCCCTGCTTAATTTCGCCTTGCCATTGTGTGAGGAGTGCAGAGAGAGAGGGAGTGAAGGATGAGGCAGGGTCCCGTCATCCATCTTGGGGGGACAGCCGCAGCTTTAGCATGCAAATGAAAGCTATCATTCTTGTCAGCGCCCGAGCCGGAGCGCGTGCGCCTGCAGACTGCAGCACTTAATATTCTCCCGCCAGTCTGACCACCCCGTCGCAGGCGGCGGCCTTTCGGCGGACCTCCCGCTCCATCAGCGCACCTGCAGCCGGACGCCCTATCTCCCGCTCCACCTTGCCCCCGCCCGCTCGCTCGCGCCCCCTCGTCTTCCGCTGCCTCTCCATCAAAAAGATAACGGCCGACTCCAGAAATATTGCCGTGGCGCGCCCTGCTTTGTTTGCCGCTGGATACGGTTCATGCGAGGGAGCATTACCTTTTCGCTCACCGTAGCCGGAGGCTAAACCAGGATGCTAATCGCTAGTAGATCCCTTACCACTGACACAAAGCAGCCTTTCTTTCTCCTGAAGCCGCTTTAATGTCTCCGTGTCTGCCCGTTGTCGATCATAGCATAGCAAATCGATTGAAAGTCTCTCCGCGGTGTTTGTTCTACTTTTATCACTGATTGATATAGTTTGAACTGCTGCAAAATGTTGTGTGTTGATTCACTCAATGCACTAGATGAAGGCATTTAGATTTCAGTGAGATATATAGCCCATGTTGCTGTTGCTAGCCTGGAGAAGCATGCTTCATGCATTCGATGCAATCCTCAAGATAAAAATATATTTAGCTGGAATTGGCTTAAAACTGATTTTTGACCTTCCAATGAAATCAATTAGCATACTGCCCTCCTAGCCTCTCAGAATGCTGTGTTCTCATGTAAAATTCAATATAGATTACTGGCGCAGTGTGTCTTTGCGTTCACATTGCAAGCTCGCCTCACAAGGATGTCAGTTTCAATTCCGTTAAAATGGTGAGCGCCGTTTAAATTTTCATTGGACGTACTGCAATACTTATGCAACGGACTGTTTCTGGAAAGACTTCCTTCCTTCTTCTTTTTTGCTCTGTGAAAACACAACACGCCAGCGAGAGTTTCCAGTGCAAGCGCACGGCCTTAACTCGCTCAGACAGAGTGCGAGCGCCCTAGGTGTCCGGCCTTCTCTGAGGACCTTCTCTCCCTCTCAGATCACAGACACACACTGTTAACTGCAGCAGCATACAGGACTAGGCAGATATGCACACTAAGGCGAACGTGGCAGCTCGCCATAAAGCTGGTTGCGTACCCACACAATAGTCTCCATGCACGGATGGCAGTCAATTAAAAAGAGAAACATTCCCAAAGGACGGGGAAACAGTTTTGTTAATTTAATTTTAGAAATAACTTCCAGACGATTTCACAATTATGGACATAAAGGATCAAATGGATCAAAACTTGGGCCCATAAGCAAAAAAATAACTTGATGGTGATGGGGCCATTTTTGAAAAACCATAAACTGTGTTGAAACTTAAAGCTGAACAATGTACGGTATCAAACACAATTTTATTAAACTATAATCCACATTTGCAAGCTTCCAGAAAAGAAAAGGGGACCAATATACGGCATGTTAAAATAATTCAAATAGTATTTTAAGGGCAATAAGAAAAAATGCATGATGAAATATTGTGAAACTATTCAGTATCTCAGTTCGTGCACCAATAATTAAAATGGCTGCTAACACTGTATCCATTATATAACGGTACAGTTCCTGAGCTTTGTAAATCGAATTTCAGTTCAGAAATTGAAAACTGTCATTATTAATTGTAATAAAATTAATTTCCTGAATTCACTGAAATAAAATGGAAATGATACCAACCCAGATGGCGAAAACAGATAAGTAGAGTTTATTTGTTCCAGCGTGTCTTGTAAAATATTCTTTAGGTGGAAGCTTTTGACAGGAGCGCTTGGGAATGAATCAGAGACACAATATTGTCAGTGCATATTATTTCACCGTAATTGAGCCCTGGAATGGCTTCAGAGAGCATCATCAAATGTACCACTGGTACAGATTGTTCTCTCCCAGGCCCCAAAACACAACCTGTCTGCATTCAAATTGTCATTTACAGATAATGACCCTCTGTATGGAATGTGCCGTTGCTCCAGTTTCTTCTTCAGATCTAGTCGTTAAGTCTCTGTGGTATCCTGGATCTCATTCCTCCAGCACTGGCAGCAGAATTACCTCACTTTGAAACGGTTACGTTCTTTCGGTCTTTGTCAGGTTAAACTATCTGCTTGTCTTGTGTTTTTACATACGTGAAAATATAGAAAGAGAAAAAATTTGTTGGTTGTTGATGCCATCAGGCATAAAAAAAAACATTTTCTGTTAGGGGACAATTTTGTTTTTGCAGAATATGTCTACAAAGGTAACAGAACGCTTATAAAAGAGTTTCTCTCCTGAGGCTCTATTGTGAAAAGTTTTGTGAGGCTAGCCTGCGAGTCATTAAAAGGGACACATTTCACTGTTATGGCTTTAAAAACAAAGGTTTGTTCTGATCTTAAATGATCTGGTTTAAGTTCAATTGGCTGACTCATCATTTCCTTGTGGTGGCTTGCATCTGCTTGAAGTTACCATAAAACAACCTGTTTTTCATTCATGTGACCTAGTCAATGTTGTTTTATTGTGTCACAACCCTTGCCTGTGATATATTGACTACAAAACCATATTTAAGACCTTATTTCACCTAGAGCACTGGCATCACGTCACAGTTTTTGCCTGCTTGAATTTCATGCACATGACCCATCAACATCAAGTCATATATATATATATAGTATATATATATATATATATATATATATATATATCGCTTCAGTATATATCCAGCTGTATGAATGGATAAATGTAATAAGAAGTTGTGTAAGTCGCTCTGGATAGAGCGTCTACTAAATGCCTGTAATGTAATGTAATTACTTGCAGAACTATAAGTTATATTCACTCACAAATGTATGGATTTGAATGCAGTTCCCTAAGGCGTCGATCATATTGCTCACTTTCTAGTATCCAGGCATTTACACTTGTGACACTTAGTTTCCTTTCTGCTTGCAGCGGAAATGATTCTGCACAAAGAAAGATGTTTTTTCTAATTGCCCATAGTCAGCTGAGAACCAGTTTCCAGCTGGCCTGATAATGAAGAACACACAGTGTAATTTCGCGTTTTTAATGCCTCTCTTCATTTAAAGTTCAGAGTAGGTGAATTACAGGGTTGCATGAGTGGGTTATGAAACCATCTGTAATAGACTGGTGCATTGAGGTTGCATTGTCTGTCTCAGCCTAATAACCAGTATTTGTAGAGAAAAAGCAGACCGTTAAAAAGATGGGTTTAGTATAATGGGAAAACCGGCGATTTCATACTGTAACTAACCGTTTACAGATACTGCGGGGAGGGGGTGTTACCCCTTGTTTTTCACGTAAACAATACGCCAACAACGGAGTCATGCACATCTGATAAACCACAGAGCACTTTGCATGGCACCACAGGATTAAGTTATTAAGATTGAGAGTTAACCTGACTCCAGGGAACATTTGATTAAGCTTGATAAGTTGCCATGGTAATAAACCCCTTATCAGCATGTTACATGAAACTGAGTGAAAATAAATTGTCTGATTTTTCAAAGCATGAAGTTGTCCTGGATAATTACTTAATCTACATTTGTGAAACAGGGCCGTAGCATATTGGCTGGAGCTACTGGGAGAAAAACAGGCCGTTTAGGCGGAAAGGGTTCAAAGGTCACCTGAACCCTCGAGAGGGGCCCTGTATGACTGATAAACTGTGCCTGTGTTTCCAAAACCGAATTCATAAGGCTTGGTGGGGAGGGGAAATTCCACAAAACAAAAGATGACTATTTACTAAAAACGAACATAAGCAACACATAAAAAGAAACGTGCCGCCACTTCAAAAAAGGAACACAGTCGTGAAAAATTTTACGACATTCGCACGTCAGCCACGCGAACAAGAAACCGCGTAACGAGAAAAAAGATTTAAAAGCCCCGTCTTCGCTCAACACATTCACCACTTAAGGAATATTTTCTTGCATTGAAAGCTGGAGCCTTAATTTATTATTTTAATTAAAGAACATCTACACAGCAGACTCGGTTGTTTGTGTACACGGAGCGTTCCTCAAGTGCAAGACATTGCAGAGCAGATGGCAAGTCGCAAGCGATCGATTCTTTTAATGTGACTCGTAGTGATTTTATTTTCTAACATTAAAAGTGATGTTTCTACACGGCGGCATTTGATCTGTTGCAAAATCCCGCTTATCTGTTCAATTTAATAAGCTAACAATTTGCCGTATCATTATAAACTGGGTCAAGTGCTGATCAAAAGATGGTTATTGATAAAAAAAAAATCATTACTTTGGATGGCTAAAAATCAAAGCTTTGTTGTTCAGCGCTAAGCCTGTGAGCGATTTTTTTTTTCTGTGACATGTTCAATTCACAAAGGAAGTAGAGACACTCACCATGTCACACACTATGCAGACTCCGCCTTTATTTTCAACCCTGTAGTGTGACCGTGGGAAGGTTTTATCCATCTCAGTTACGTCCTATCAAACAAATTCTAACAGATTACTTTAGACAGGCATCTTCATAGATTAGACCAACAGTGCTGCATCAATATAATAATAATTAAAAAAAGAATCTGAATTCAAACAACTGAAGCCTTTCATAATGGTTCTGACTCTAAAAGCAATTTAAAGCAGTTAGACTTGCTAAATATTGTGTTAAGCTATCTGTGTTAGGGTGAGGTACTTATTTCACCTTTTTTGACACAGATAACATTGAGGGGAAACAATGAACCGTCTCTGACAGGACAAGCATTGCTGGAGAGTGTCAGGAAATTGAACAGTTGAATGTCAAGCCATTCAACCTTTTTGAGCCCACTGGGCACGCTACTCGTGTTGTGCCATGACACGTCACTCCGTTACCATTCTCTACAATTAAACGACATCAACCCCGAGCACAAAATCCTACTTAAGCGATGAAATTGCCTTCTGTCAATCACACGTCTCGTGTCAGTGCAGACATTTTAATTAGAGCAGAGTGCAGAATACCCTGTCATCCATCGATGAGTTATCTAAATGCGCTGTGAAATGTTATGAGGATTTTAAATAAAACTTTGATGGCGAAAAATGCAAATATTCAGTCATTTATTCCAGGGAAACAGGAAGGGAGCACTTATTTTAAGAGTTTGAAAGCCTGAGGTGGGCTGCATGTGGATTCAATGAGTTAATTTACTTTAAAGTGCAGTATTTTCAGAGACCTGACACAATGTTGAGAGAGAGGGGGGGTTCGGCCAGATTCACCACCTGCCTATAATTCGCAGGTGAAATCAAATTAAATCAACATAGCTTATCCCTTCTGAGATTTGATATCCAACTTTATTATAAAAAGCAATGGTGGCAATTCTCTTCTTTTTTTCTTTTTTTTTGTACCCCATCCCCTCCCCACCCTCTTTTTTTCTCCCACTTTGGAATGCCCGTTCACATTCGCCATCGATTCGGGAGAGAACATACAAACACATATTGTTCTGAAGCACGGAATATCCACCGCCACTCCTATCACACCACTACAAGTCAGGCACATTATAGCTGATACATAGACTGATGATAGTAAGTTCATAGATATATTTTAGCTCATTGTTAGGTGTAAAGAGTCGGATGACCCCTCAATAATTTAATTTGGGGGAACTGGCCCTCCAATGTTCACAACAGTGTTCAGTGAAATGAAATACTGTTTGTACTTTAAACTAAAACAATGCCCAATGTCAGCAACATTAAACTCTTTGCAGTGACCTACAACACTATTATTCACATTTCACAACACAAATGGAGCTGCCATCTAAGCTATTTTCAGCTATAATATTTTTTTACCAGGTATTGACTCTGTATATGCAAAACACACAAGTAAACAAACAAAAAACATTGGTAATATTGAGAAAGAAAAATGTATATAATTGTACTTAATATTTGCCTCAAATTACCTTCAAATGGCATTATTTCTTTGCGAACCCTTGGCCATAAAATATTCAGCAGCTTCATAAGTCAGCTGATTTTCTTGCATAATTTGTTACACACCACATAGACTTGCTTGAATGCACACTGATGACCGTGGAACCAGTGCAATAAATGATTGTCCCATATCTGGCAACTCTAGCATGTAAAAATCTACATCAGCAGCTCCCACAAACCCATTTAAAACCACATTATGCACCGTTCAGCAGTCATAAATTTACGGTTCATGTACAAACAACAACAAACTACAACAAAAAAAATTGGTAAAACAACATTTCATGATCAGTTACTGTGAAACTTTGTTTTGGCGGCATAAAAAATAAATTTTTAAGAGGTTTTAATAGACGGCTTGCTAATTACCTCAGCCAATGGAGAGAAAGCTTAAGCTGGCACGCACTTTCATCAAAGCGAACGGCCCCATGCCGCGCTCAAACAGCACTGTGAACAACAGCTTTTCTTACATTAAATCGCAACCCTAAATAACTTCATTGAGAACTTAGGAAGTGCGGCGAAATACACTCGGCGCTTCACATATATTAATCTGAAGAGTTATCGTTATAAAGAACGCTGAGGAACCTGAACATACACAGTCTTTAGGTTCAGCCCAAGCACTTTGTCATTATAATGGTTATGGTTGCGGAATAATTCAGAGAGTATTCAATTTTTCCTCCTCTTAGACCAGGCCATCATTCTAAAGAGCGTTGATTGTATGTGGGGGGAGGGGGGGGGGGAGGGGGGGTGCCAAGGACTTTGGTGCAAAACAATCATAGCACTCATCATTAGCAAACTAATGGAAAAGCATTCTGGGAAAAATGATAAAAGTTCATATTGAGGTGCTGGCTGAACGTTTCTGGCTTGCCTCAGACACGACAGGCAATTATTTACTCATCTAAAAAAACCCTGGCTCCGGAAATGGTATTCTACCAAATAAAACAACTTTTCATTAAATAGCTCAATTCATTATGCCTCTCCCTCCAGTGCATTCTGTTATGACTGCTACCTAAAGAAGGCAAACTGGAAACGTTCAGTACGCTTAGCCAATGTTATTGGGCAGTGAATGTGATACAGACGCTCGGTACGGCATAGTGTTCGGGGGCTCCTCTGAGCGTCGTGCGATATACTATGGGACAAAGTGACACGGAGCCTTGATCTGTGAGCTGAGGCCTGTCATTCAACCTGACAGTCCTGTTTCTCCACCAGATCCGTGCAGTCAAGGGAACACATCCAGGACAAAACCCTTAGGGGGGGGTGGGGAGAGAGCGAGAGAGAGAGCTCCTGGGACCTCGGCCAGGGAAGAGGACTGGAGACATAACCCATTTGACAACCGAGAGTACTGAGCAAAGAAAGAAAGAAAGAGAAAATAAACAAATAAATGGCAATGACTCCAAACTCATGTCATGTCCGTACTGACACTGCCATTTTGATTGGACGGAAGTTGAACAGGGCCTTTTCTGTACTGCCGCAATGCAGGTCGCGCACGTTCTAACGGTGACCTGGCCGTAGGTGGGATAGAACGTGAAAGACACTGCCGCAACATTATTAACAAGCTATTAACCACAAGAGTGCAAAAGGTTATCGGCAGGGGCTAATTACAGCGCAAGCAAGACTGTGCTGCCTCTTATTTCACTTTGGCAACATGTTGGACTCTGCAACATGCTATAATCCTGACTGACAGCCCTAAATGACCTTCAGTAGGTAAGGGTTTGGACTGCACAGGCTCAAAAACAAGATGAAAGAAAAAAGGAAGGAAGGATTGTCAGTGTCGTCTATTTATAAGGTTTACAAAACAGTTAGACTCAAAATAAATGATAGACGGACATTTTCCACCCTCTCTATTTGGTAATGTCTAATGTCCATGAGAGTCCAGGTGCTGAACTATGGCCAAAGCAAGCACTACATCTGGCTCTGGCCACTGGTTCCCACTCCTTCTCCACAGCCAAACCCTAATTAGACGGGATAGTGATGGTGATTGTGGCACTTTGTGTTGGATGCAGCGATGCCTTCTTGATGGGCTGCAGTACGTCCAGCCAGCGCTGAGAGGCCAGGGCTGTGTGCAGTGTGTGGAACGAGGCCCATGGCTCAGTCAGAAAGGGAGAAAAGACAGGGCTGCCGGGCGGCTCATTCGGGTAAGGCACCACGCTGTGGTGCGTAGGACGAGCCCCATGTTCTCGGACCGAATCCACCCCGTGCCAGTGCCGACTGTGGCCGGTAGCTCTATAGGGCGACTTGCAATTGCCGATTGCGTCGCCTAGGCTATGGGAAGGGTCCATGTTCATGACCTCCCACTGGTTGATTGGGCACCCGTGAACTGCATAAAGGTTCCTCCTCTGACTGCGCTCTACGTGAGATTAGCGGTAGTCTGCGGTGTGAAAAGAAGCAGCTGGCCACATCACGTGTTTTGGAAGAGACCCGAAAGAATAGACGGAAAAAATTATATTTGAATATTATATCTAATATCTAATATTAATATTATTAACACCCCTAGAACAACAGGTGAAAAAATCCCACCTGAAAGGAACAAGTTGTGGGGGTGGAAGGACTGGACTCGGATGATGGGAGAAGGGGCGGCTGTGGCTCAGGAGGTAGAGCGGGTCGTCCGCTGATCGCAAGGTTGGCGGTTCGATCCCCGGCTCCTCCTGTCCACATGTCGAAGTGTCCTTGGGCAAGACGCTGAACCCCAAATTGCTCCCAATGAGCAGGCTAGCGCCTTGCATGGTGGCTGCCGCCATTGGTGTGTGAATGTGTGTGTGAACGGGTGAGTGAGAGGCCATTGTAAAGCGCTTTGGATAAAGGCGCTATATAAGTGCAGTCCATTTACCAATTAGAAGGCCACAGAGCGTCTGAAGGTACAACTGTATTCACAATTCATTACATACCTTACTGAACGCATAGGCCTAACAATATTGCTTAATTCAGAAGCATGTTTTTATACTTCCTGCTAGCTGATGACTTCAATCGAAGTCTTGCGCCCTTTCAATAAAACAAATATAGTTTCACGTTATATCTGGGAATAAATGAGAAGTGATTAGTATAAATGTGTGAAACATATTTTAAATCCTGTCTTCTTTCCAGAGTGCTACTGTATGTATAAGAAGATGCATTTGCTCTGCCAAGGACGTGCATACAGCCCAACACCCTTCTTCAGCATCCTGTGTGTGAGCTACAGGCTATATCAGCGCAGACAAATTACCGCCTGCTTTCAGGAGTTCTGAAAATTCTCACACAAAAAGAGTTGCAATTAATGCATGCTTTAGTTAATTAGACAAACTACTAAATTGGCTTAAAACTACTTAATCTCCTATTTTAGCACGTTCACTCCAGGTATTCATATGCATGAACATATTTAACTATGCATCGACAGAAAAGTCGCAGAGTGATTTAATCCCCGCAATTTACACCCTAATAATTTTTACCCATTGCAACTTATTATTAAATCAGGCTGAGATATTGTGAATGTAGCTTTGTAGCGATTGTAGATTGTACATTATTTTAGACTTGACTTAAGTTTCCTTGTATTGCTTCTTTATATATTTTCTTTTTAGCACTGTATATTTTACCTTACTTTTACTGTTACTTGAATGCTCTTGCCATTGTTATTTGTACCTTCCACTATATTTGTAACAGCATTTGCCGCTTTTGGAAAGTGCTTTGAATGCACTGTATAGAATGCACTGTATAAATACAAATTAATAATAAATTGTTATTATTATTATTATTATTAGTCTGAGCGTCGCTAAACCTAAATTTAACCCTCGCCCATCCATCCCCTTCCTGCCCCCTACCTGTGTTTGGCATGTTTGTGAAGTCACCACAAAATGTCAGAACCCGTACCTGCTGATGCAGAACCCATACTCACACAGAACCCATATGTGCCCATGCAGAACCCATATGCGCCCATGCAGAACCCATACTCACACAGAACCCATATGCGCCCATGCTGAACCCATACTCACACAGAACCCATACCCGCCCATGCTGAACCCATACTCACACAGAACCCATATGCGCCCATACACGCGCATGTAGAACCCGTACACGCCCATGCAGAACCAGCTTTGCCACAGTTGTGCTCGAACGAATGCTTTGAAAATGAAATGTGAAGACAAGAGAGTCACACTCCAAAGCCATTATATCTGGAGCCTGGAAAGTGACGTTTCAAACACAAAGAACATTATTTGCACTGAGAACTTGTTGGTGCAAAAAGCCTTTTAACCAGTGTGACCTTTCTTTGGAGAGGCCTGATGGGCTGTAATTTATAGATTAGAGTCACGTGGAGCTTTCAAAATGCCTCACTGAATAATACATCAAAAGGCTTTCCTATTCAAAGTTTCTTTAACAATTGCTAGATTTGTATTTAACTTCGTATCAGGGGCAAAATTAATAAATCATGAATAAACGTGAAGGGAAATGGCAAAGTCATAATAAAATGGATACAAGGACTAAAAATGGTCACCGTATGCTTTAGTCTACAGTAAATCTTCCAATTGAATTAATTCAAAATTCCACAGCTGGTAGTTAATATTTCATATGGACTATGAAATAAAACAACCTTCCTGGCACGCCTCCCTTCTTTATATTTCAAACATGCCCATATGTCTTTTCCAATTGATAGCTCATTACGCTCACAGTTGCGCTATTATTGATGTTGAACCGGCAGAACACTTTAGATTAAGACTGCCATGTCAATAATTAACAAACTATGTGTGAAGTGTGTGCCAATGATTGATCGCACATTCATAATTCATCACTGGGAGAATTTTATTTGCCATCACTTAACAACATGTTTATGCATCATGTCCAAATATGTCACTGTCAATACTACTGGCTCCTAATTGCAGGCAGCGCTGTGAACTCAACAGGAAGTCGATTTAGCACTCAGATCCTGTTTTAGACTAAATGGGCAACTCAGACCTCCCGCCTTTAACTCTGAGGGATTCAGTGCTCGGTCGCAATGAAATCCTGCAATTAAGGTTTTGTATCAGTTATACCCTTAAGGGCAAAACTTGTTAAACAGCTATATAGGTGGCACAAGTTAATCAGGTAATTAGCTAGGTATTCATGAATCTATAAAAAAACAAACAAGCCAACCTATCAGAGGTTAAGAAAAGATATACTGTACGATTTGATCAATTCACAGAACCTACATGTATGTACTGTATGTACATTTGTAAAACACTGTTATATTCTTTTCAGGATATATGTATCTACACACACACACAAAATTAGTGCAGATTAGTGTTTGATTCGATTCTGCACTATGGACTATATACTGGACTACATACTCGATGATAGAACAGATAAATGATCATTTACTGGTATGAGACACACATTAACAGTAACATTTGTATGGGTATCATCTAATGAGTCTATAGCATTCTGGTTCAAAATGCACACAATAAAACTGGTGAAATCAATACATATAGTACCTAGCAGTGTTTACCCAGCCAGGCAGGGGACATTGTTTCTCCTTCTGAAGCACAGAGGGAAACAACGGCAGCCATTACCTTCCGTTTTCTCATGTGGCACAACCCAACACTCTGGAGATGCTAGATACAAATGGCATCTTCTACTGTATGGCCACCTGGTTATCCATCCACTACTTTCATCCTCATTACATGAATACTTGCATTCGATGTTCATTACTAGGGATAGCTGCAACTTTATGGGAAGGATGTGCTTTATCTTATCCGTTCTGTAGTTACTTCGATGACCTTTCTGTATGCACTTACTGTATGTCGCTTTGGATAAAAGCGTCTGCTAAATGACCGTAATGTAATGTAATGTAATACCTCTCCATTAAAACTTTTTTTGTAAAGTTGTGCGTGCATATAAACAGTAGCACTTTGACTTAGCAAAGGGTGTGGTTGCACCAGCTACGTGGTAGCTACATGGCAAAATGTTCAGTGATAAATTAACTCATACAGTGTACTTGTGGTCCCTATTGGACTGCAATGTTAAGAGTTGAGTTAACACTGGACATTTTACCGTGTACTTGCAAGCCATAGTGTAAAAAAACCCAGGACTAACAGCACCATCCCAGAGCATCACTATCTAACAAGACTAGAAAGGAAAGGAAATTCCGTAGTATTAGCGGAGCTGCGAGTAGGACCCTCTTTGAAGCACCAGCTGCGCAGGAGGAGAGCCAGATCTCCCATGTTCACACGCGCCGCGGCAGGTGACGGCTTGTCTTCTCAGAGACCCGCGCGGCTCCTCTTTTTATCAGAAAATTAAAAGCCAAATGATTCGAGATTAGCAGCGCGCCACCCGTCTGCCGCTAAGTGAAAAATTAAACGGCGCAGCGGCCATTATGTGAGTGTTATCACTGCACTCCAGCCACAATGGTGACGGGGGTGACTCGCGGGAGAGGACACTCGTCATTGGCTGCTTCTAATCAAAGTTCCAGGTAGGGCAAGGTAAAGATTTTATTTTATTTTTTTCAAAAAAAACACATTGAGACAGAAAAAAGTAGAGAACAGCAGCTTGGAGAGAACAGCCTCAACTTTAAACGGATGAGTCCACTTAAAACATGAATAATTGTGTCTAAACACCAATTCAAGATATTACAACTGCATACACAGGGTATATTACCTTTATCTTGTCAATACTATAGCATATAGTACAAAAAAGGCATGATTTAGTATGATATACAATTTAGTAATTTAGCACAGGTATATATGAGGTATGTTACTATATGATAAAGTGGCAGTAAGGAATTGCTGACGCGATGCCCGGGCGTGATAAATCTGTCTACGGTGAATCTCCCGGGTGTTGTCACCGGGGTGTTGGTAGCGACACAGGGATTGCCTGTAAACTCCATGTCTTAATACTGCAAATGAGTGAGGGAGACATTGATTCATACTCTGTTAATCAGACACCAGTGTGAGTCCTTCCGGCCGGTGCGCCAGGGCACAGGGGCTGTTTGTCTATATGAGGTCTGTATTGAGCGACTGCCTCGTACAGACTTGCTGACGCGCCCCACCCCCCGAAACCGCCGCTCAACGGTCCGCCTTCACCGGGCACCGCACTCGGCATTGGCATGGGGTTCACACACAGCGATGTGTGTGTGTGTTACGGAGAGTGCTTCTGCGTTTCGGCAGAGCGAATCATCCCAGAGAACACAGGAGGATCAGTGCTGTGCAGAGCCTGTCAAATAAACACTGCAGTGGAATCGAGGATCTGTGACCTCGGCAGCATATGACAGGGAGGTCATTCATGTATGCACACAACACAAGCACACACACACACACACACACAACACAAGCACACACACACACACACACAACACAAGCGCTCAAACATACTGCACACATGCACACACACACACACACACACACACACACACTGCACACATGCACACACACATACTGTACACATACACACACAACACAAGCACACACACATACTGCACACATGCACACACACATACTGTACACATACACACACAACACAAGCACACACATACTGCACACATGCACACACACATACTGTACACACACACACACACACAACACAAGCGCTCAAACATACTGCACACATACACACACACATACTGTACACACACACACACACAACACAAGCGCTCAAACATACTGCACACATACACACACACATACTGTACACATACACACTCACACATACACACACACGCACACACAGCACAACACAAGCGCTCAAACATACTGCACACATACACACACACATACTGTACACATACACACACAACACAAGCGCTCAAACATACTGCACACATGCACACACACATACTGCACACATACACACACACATACTGTACACATACACACACACATACTGTACACATACACACACACACACAACACAAGCGCATTCACATACTGTACACATGCACACACACATACTGTACACATACACACACAACACAAGCGCATTCACATACTGTACACATGCACACACACATATACACACAACACAAGTGCACGCACATACTGCACACATGCACTCACACACAGATACTGTACACATACACACACACACAACACAAGCGCACACACATGCATGCACACACTCACACACACAGACTGTACACATGCACACGCACACACACAGACACACACATGTGCAGCTAAGAGAAAAATCAGCAAATGGAACTTCATTATTATCATTGGTTATCCATAAATCATCCATATATGATCTCAAACAATGTCAGGTACAAATCCACACGAATAAAATTTGTATTATTAGTAATTTACTTGAAAAAAATAACAATAATTAACTGCATTCTGAAAGTGTTCAAATAATAGTTGTAATACATATTTGTTTATCTACAGTATATTTTGGCAGACACATATAGAGTCCTTAATTGCAACAATCGGAGGGTACCAAAAAAATGGCCAAAATAAGCTTAGACTCCAAAGGGTTAAACATACACTTTTCTTTCTCTCACAAGTAATAAAAATAATACATAAAACTTGGGCTTTTCTTAATAATCCACGGCCCTTTACTGGCAGTAACTGTTTGTTCTGGATGGTGTCACAGGATCACATTTTGTAACAATGGAGTACTGTATGATGAAAAAGGCTCCAGACTATGAGAGACAGCAGGACAGAGAGAGAGAGCGAGTGAAAAAACCCCAGAGAATCACTTTATATCTCCTGTGAATGAAAGATGATGCGTTTCGCCATCAAAAAACGGTTTTGATGTTCCTCCAGTTTACATCAACGGCCATTTTGGTGCTCTCGTTGACTAATTGCAGACTTTCTAGAATTTTCTTCCAACTACTTTTTCAGTTTTTCTTTTTTGGCTTGAAGGGATGCAGGCAGATCATGTGTTTTGGCCGTTGTAAATTTAGGAAAGTGGGACAAAGCTCGCCTCACCCCAGGGGAACCAATAAACCTAACCAGCAGTGTCCAGGCTTAAACGGCATAAATAGAACTGACCGTACATGGGCACTGAAAGCATACTGCAGTCTGCTGGAGAGATGATTCTCTAATTATCTCTCCGGTAGCCTCCTAATGATTTTATACCGCTTTATGGCGCGGATAAAATATGAATTATTTTAAAATGTTTTTTTTATAGAGACGAGCCATTCATACCTGCTGCCTAGGTAACACGTTCAAGCCAATGCCTCAATACAGCAACAGAATTATACAACAGGCACAGTTCAGTGTCTAGGGGCACTATAGTGCATGGCTATAAAGATGTGCATACTGGGGTATTCATTCTTCATCAAAGAGTAATTTATTTTTATTGTGAATTAAAGCCACATGATCAAAAGGTACAGTAAGAATGTACAGTACAAGGGAATGTCAAAGACGTCATATAATCCCATACGATTTTGCCGCGCCTGCCAGTCACAATAACGAAACGCTGAGGACAAGACAGAGCAGGTTAAGATACAAGGTTGTGCGTACCTGCACAGTACAGCCCAGCTGGGCAGTCTTTTTTAACGCAATTGTCCACAAACTGGAATTGCATTTGGTTTATTCTTAAAGTGCGTACAGTAACAAGAGGATAGCAAGTTTAAAATGTAATACTTCCGCTGCGTAAGGCTATATAACATTTCCGGAAAGGAGAGTTGAATATCAGAGCAATTATGGCAAACCTTCAGAATAGGCAGAAGTGGCCAGAGGTGCCACAATCCTGAAGCCCTGCGCCTTTAAAATGAGGCGGCCATATGGCGTCCTCACCTGTCTGACAGGGTTCACTCTTTAACAGATTGGATCTCACTGTGGTCCAAGGATAGGTGAAACACCATTTCAGCAATATAGTCTCAGTATGGCCACCACATATAGTACATACTGTCCCCATACCAGCCCGACATCTTGATAATGCCACCGGAATACTTCAAAAGCATACCAATTTTATTATTTCTCACATGTTCACGCATGTATGTAAGTATGCGCACACACACACACACACACACACACGCACAAAAGCACATGCACACAAACACAAACACATACACGGACACACACAGACAACAGGCAATTTTATTATTTCTCACAAGTCCACGTACGCACGCACGCACGCACGCACGCACGCACGCACGCACGCACGCACGCACAGACAACAGGCAATTTTATGCATGGATAGCTCTGATCTGAGGGGGGCATATTTTACTCCACAGTTTTCATTTGTGCTAAATAGAATTTACATGTATTTTATGGAGGCTCCTGAGATGCTGCTCCTGGACCCCAAATAGCGTGTTTTTAGTGGAGAATCTGTCGAAGCCACAGACACAACATGTCAGTCATTCTTCTGTAAACACCTCATATATAAGCAAAGAAATTCAAATCCGGAAAAGCAGAAGAAAATAAGAAATCATAACACTAAGTTATGAACTGCCAGACTACATAATTCCCTGATTTGTTCGAAGATGATGAACCATGAACCACATTCGGTTTTTCACAACTTCGCATTTCCTCTGAATGCAGTTCCTCAAACGGTTTGGCACAACCTTCGAAAGAGGCATGTGTAGTTTCTGCTTCACCCAATCACGGGCGCAGGATTCATTTATTGACGGTTGAGAGAAAAAAAGGGTGATTAGCATTTGGCTTCAGGGAGCAGTACAGCTAAACACAGCAATGAGTCATGAACTGAGAACATGAAACACTTTTTTTCCCCAAGATTATTTTAAAACTACTGAAAGTTAATGCATATGTATGTCACTGACCCAAAGGTCAATTTCATGCAAGTTCCTCAAGGTCAGCAGGCATTATGAATTTGGAGATTAATTTCTGATTTGGCTCAGCACTGCGGTACAGACTTCTAAGGATTGTGGGTATTTCTGTTTTTTCAAAGATGTACCACAACATTAAAAGAAAGCTATTCCTTGCATGTGTGTATGAGGACCACGTTTACTGCAGGTAGGTCACAGCAGGAAGTGCACAGTGACATATCCCTTAACACTAATTACACAGGCTTTCTAAGTCTCTCTAAAGAGATTTCCTTTTTGTGCAGTACTAAAGCCCATTACGGTCCTTTAATGGAGGTCACTTAACTTTACTTGTGTGGATAATTCCATTCCAGGTGACATCGCACCAAGGTTAAACAAGGTCATTAAGTAATAATAATTTCAATAATTGTGTAAATGAAAAAGATTGTAAAAAAGGCTAAAGTGGATTGTAATTGGATTGTTGGCCCAAAAATGAACCCCTCCCATCCTCCCTCAAAGAGAATGCACGAGGACTGACATTCTCATCCGTACACCATATCGGAACGAAACGAACAGAGTCCACGCACAGCTAATCTTGGGACTTAACAGCACAATGGCTGTGTCTTATCATTTAAACGTCAAACCGACACGCGTGTTACATGCCCTCGGTGATTAGCCGCGAGACGCAAGCACATACACCAATCAAGTTGTCAGCATGCCGGTGTTTACGTGTTCGCCCCCCCCGCTGACAGCAGCCTACGCACCCCTGCAACGCAGCAGATACGACTGGGATGATTGGCTTGCGCTCGACACACCTGGGTGGTTGTGGGATTCCTGTAAATGCGGACAGTTAGCTGCCTGGCTCGTGATGGTGTCTACACATCCAAAAGAACCCCCCCCCACCCCCCCCCTTCATTAGGACCCAGTTGCTGAAATTAACCGAGTGGCAAAAGTTTAATTTCTAGCACGGGCTGGCCGCTTCACGCACTGTCATGTCTAATGAGTTCCCTCTGATTATGTATAAAATCAGTAATCGCATGTGAAAGGTGTCTAATTGACTGCAATTCCTCCCTGCGAGAGGCCCATCAAAGGGGGCCCATCTGCGGCAATTTTCATCATCTGTTTTCGGGCGGCCCGGTTCACAAGGAGCTGGACGGACACCACATGCACCTGACCAGGCAAACAGATGGCCGGACATTTTGAAAAGTGCATCAAATTGAGAGAACTGGGCGAACTGGTGGCCAAAGTCACAGCCCTTACGGTACAATACCAGCCCTAATTAAATATAAAAACGTTGGGCGAATTCCACTGCGGCCTTTCACGGCGGAGTGCAGGACAGAAGCACACACAAGCTCACCAGGACAAATGCTTTCTTGGCACGAGAAATATATCATGAAATCATTTTGTTTCTCCATTAAACCCTACTTATATGAGAAGAAAGAAAACCTTCCCAGCAGGGGAATGTGTCTCTATTTCACTGCCAGAGCAGACATTTCAACTTCCCGAACTTCCCAGCTGTCTTCACACCACATTGTGCAAATAATCCCGTTTTTTATTCTGTAGGAATACCAAACTGTCTGTCTCCCATAATTTCTGAAGGTTTCAGAGCTGGTGTGTTGGATATACACCGACAAGGAGATCATACAAAAGAGCCATTCTCTCCATCGGCAAACAAAAAATTTGACATTAACATACATATATATATATATTCGATTACAGGCATTTAGCAGACACTCTTACCCATAGCGGCTTACACAGCTTTTTGTCGGTTTACATATATTTTTTCAGATTTTTTTTACACAGTACAGCAACGGTACTGTCCCACCCAGGAATCGAACCTGCAACCTTTCACTTAACCATTAAACTACACTCCCGCTTATACGTGCTGGCACGGTCTGAATGCTGGTATGTGAACCCCACATACTACAGAACTTTCTAATGTTCTGCAGTGCACATCTGCCTCACATTCTCCCATAGCAGTTAGCCTGTCACCTTCGCAATACTAATTACACCGATGTGCTCGACGCAAAGCTTCCTCCTGCGTTGAAGCTCTATTTAAAGTGGTTCATGCATTGCGAGTGTGGGGAAAATGTCTAGTCTGCACTGGCTGAAACTGCATAGTTTTCAGCTGTACGGTGCTTGCATTCAGCGCCCCTCCCCTCCTCAAGCAGGGTGGCCATGGTAACCATTTTTTATTTTTTTTAAATGGCCCTTTTTCTGATGTCTTCAAAGTAGTAATTGTTTTGTTTCTTATGCGGCTTTGTGCAGGTGATGAAAGTGTAAGACAGCGATGGCCTCACGGTTAACAGCATAATCTTCTACCTCATTAAAGTCTAATGTGAAAATTGCAATGTAGCTTAATGAATTTACAAATCTGAAATGACCCACAAGAGAAATTGAATTGGAGCCCCTGAACAAAAGCACTGACACTAAAAAAAAAAAATTATAAAAAAAATCTATTTGCATAAATGAAAGGTTTTAATAATATGACATCTTCTGCAAACTTTTGTGTTTTTTTTTTTCTGGTCTGCCTGGAAGTTCAGAGGAAACAAAAATACAAAGGGTTTCAGGCTCTCAAAGTCCTTTTCAAATGCCTTCTTATCGCCATTATGACTATGCTTTAGAGAAGCCAGGCCACAATTCTCTATGCTTTTCAGTTTTGTCAGAGTTAAAACATTACAAAACTACACGTTCTCAGTGTTACCAGAACAGGCACTGTGTGAGATGACCACTGCACAGTCCATTTTGAGTGTTAAAATTGAGTGTTAAACTGGGAGGAAGGGAAGAAAGAGATTAGCGCTGGATTGCTTGGGAATTTCACTGGTAAATAACCACATATTTGTCTATGGGAAGCGTTTTCAGTATCCTGGCCATGATATGCATCATATACATATAATAGATTAAATGTTGGATGACAAGAAAAAGAACAAATGTTTTACCATATTCCAGCGAACTGTCAACTTGTAAACATGAATGAAACAAATAGTTCATTCTCTTAACAGACAGCCAGCTGAACAAAGACATCTATTTGCCATATTTGCTTTTGATGTGCTTATCAATCCCACCAGATTGATAATAAAAAGAAATTGATCACACGTCAGTGAAAATCAGTTTACACTAATTTCATCAGAGGAGGGTAATTGTGGTGCCAGATTCATTCATTCCGACGCACGCTCTTGCTTTGAGGGACTGACAACGACAGCGACAGCGATGGGTATTAAATGATCTCTTTTCATCTTTTTAATCAATATGCCCTATTTGTGCTCGTCACATCTTGGCCACATTGATTTATAGCGCTCGGGTTCGTCTAATGGACGCTTTCGTTTGTCCCCGCGCTGAAGAAGCGGTAAATTGGCGCCTCTCTGGCGAAAGCACAAACAAAGGGATGAAGCGAGAACAATGGGGGCCAACAGGGGCCCCAGCCGAGAGGGCGCAGGGCCGAAAAGTGGCCCTCGCCTCTGGGTCCCCTTCAACACGTGTAAGGGAGCAAAGCCTTTCTGTCTGTGGAACGCCATTAGCCCACTCCACACGTATGCCCGTGGGAGGCCGATGGGGCTCCGCGAATTTTAACTACTCGGATGCTCTCCAGATAAATTCCTATTAGACTGCTCTCGCAAGAGTGATTTAGCTCTGACTTTGTTGCATACTCTTTCATGCCTGGCAGTAATCACCCCCTGGGTCATACAAGCACCCCCCCCCCCCTCTTAATGATCTACTGAGCCCCATATCACACCAATCAAGAACCAGCTGAGATGAAGACAATGGGCTACACGTATTTAGCCGCTGGGCTTTCCTCTCGCTTGGACAACGCTTGTGTGTTGCAGTCCTAATTTAGTCTGCGCTTATTTACTCTACGAATGTGTGATTGGAAAAAAAACTAACAGTGCAACATTACATTAACGGCCTCTAACATGTGTGAGAATCTTTAAATCCACAGCTTATTGCTAACTGAATAATTTATCCGACTTGTTGCACACTGTGGCATACTGATTACATGCATAATTACATTATCACGAGTGATGAACCTGAATAATGGTCTGAACGTGGAAAAGATATAAATAAATCTCAGGGTTTTTAAATACATGACTGACTGACCCTAATGCAATGCGACTAAACATTCTGAGCACTGATAATGCTACCTGACCAGTGACCACACTGTCCTTCCCTGCTGCGTAAATTACTTTATAGACTAAGAAAAAGACCTCTTGTGCGGAGAACGTGTGCAATATGGTGTTACACGCTCCCTCAAGGACACGTGCAAATATATACATTATGGGAAAGCCTGCTGATGACCTTTTACCGTCAGTCAGGTGGATGCAGTTGTGTGGAATAACGTCAGGTTCTGGAAGTGATGTTGGCTTGATAGACTCAAAACAAAGCAATCGGAGTCTGACTCAAATGTAACTGCGGTCGCCGCGGGAGACGGGAAACGTTACCGCGGCAGCAGGCTGGACAGGCTGAGAGAGAGGTGCTCGACGGGAGACGCTTCCACTCGCATTACCGCTGCAGTGCCGCTTGTGTGAAACATACCCCTCCGCTCGGTTTCAGGTAATATCAAAAGGCAGACATTTCTCTCACGCAGAGACGCGCGCTGGCGCACGCAGACACCGCTCGACACGCTCCCGCCGAAGACGACCGTCCGCAGAGCGCTTTATTTACAGGTCCCGAATCCAAATAGTTGTGTAATTCCTCCGTTCGTCTCACTGTACGCCAAATTAAAAGAGAGAAACTATTAGCTTTTTTTAATAAGGCGTGCTTCAATAATGCCACACTTCATTACTTCCTCGTCGATTCACATTCTCATACCTGCACCATTGGCAGGAATGGGTTCAAGGAGCAATTTCCAAGACAATGGGCTTGTTGAGTATGTGATGGATGTCAGCGTTATTAATTATCCAGCTCATTACAGAGTGAGAATAAATCTTTTGAATTTTAAAAAAAAATAAATAATCTGGAGACCATCACGCATGTTACAATAGGCCACAGTAGGCTTCGCACAACCTTGTCTGTTACTTCTTGCTTTGCAGTGTGAGATCCCTGTCGCTGTGTGTGATTGTTTGAGCTGTTAGCCTGCCCATAGTCTGGAGCTGCAACCGTCCGACCCACCCCCCACCCACCCAACTAATACTATTACCTCCATAATCCCCAGCTCAGAGTGAATTTCATAAACAACACTTTTATGATGAAAGTCATTTTATATCAGAATTAGCAGGTGATTGCTGCTTTAATAATCCACTTATTTATGAAGTCCTCAGTGCAGTGATTAAGCCTCGGCTCCAATTTGCTTTCTCATTATTTGAGGAGAGCGGCTGAGCCGCCCGGTGTCTTCCTGTTCCTCGCCAGTGAAACGGGGGGGCTGGCTGTGCTCTAAGCCACTGTCTTTCTCTCTCCCTCTCTGTACATCTTTCTCCATCTGTGTCTCCATCACACCTGATCTCTGATTCTCTCTCTCTCTCACTCTAGGTTTCTCGCCCCTTACTTCTCTCCCTCCTCCTTTCTTTCTCTTCTCAGTCTCCATACTCCATACTCCTATTCTCACCCTCCTTCTTATACTTTTTCTTTCTCTCTTTCTCAGAAACAAAAAACCCTTTTCTGCAACTTTGCCTTTGGTGATGGATTCTTACTGACTTTTTTGTTTTTGGCTTCGCCAGCCCCAGTGTTGGAGGGAATCCTATGCTCTCAAATTTTTTATTTATAACATTTTTTGGTGTGTGTGTGTGTGTGGGGGGTCCATCTCAATTCTCTGACTCTAACAGAGATGAAAAGTCGTAGGAGGGGATGTTGGACATAGGGAGTAGGATGAGGACGACGCCATTCGCAGAGTGATCCCAAATTCTCCCTGAGCCCCCCACCCCCACCCCCCCACCCCGTGATACAGGGAAGCAACATCTCCAGTGGGATCTCAAAGGCCCGTAACATCCTCGGTGGCAGGAGTGTTGGGTTAATTTAATTTTCCATCATCTTGTATGGCGCCTCTCGGCTCTCCTTCACTGTTCCATGTCTTCACCTCTGGCCCCCTTCACTGCAGTGCCAGCTCATTTATCTGTGCTGTTCTACCCGGTCTCATGCAGAGAATGGTAATGCCGAGTTGTCGATAAGCTCCCTTCAACAATGGGAAGCAGATGCGAAAGGATGCCCGCGGCTTTTTACCCTGTGTGAGTGTTTTCAAGCTTACGCTCTGAAAATGAGTGCCGAGTTTTTACACCGGCAGAACCAGTCGGATTACAATGAGGCCGGAGCACTTAAGAGAAATCCACAGAGTGAAGATGTGACCTTTTGCGCGGACCTCGTTACATTAATATTTTTTTTTTTTTTGAGAGAGAGAGAGATCTAATATCACTATAAAACAGGCCTCCACTGATACTCTTGAGAGTAAAATTATACTAATTATAAATAACTATATTCTGCAAATCATAACTGAATTATTTTGGCTATAACAGAAAAGGGAAACTAAAAATGTTGTCATTATACCTCAAAACATGTTTTCCACACAGAGCTACCACATAATTTTTTTTTACCACAAAAAGTGGTAAGTGATCATTTCAACTGGAATAGCTGCTGTAATTGTGCAAAAATATACCAAAACAATTTAAATAATTATAAAATAAAAGCAGTTACTTCCGCTTTCACTTGCAGCTCATCAACCACCACTGCTTTTATTTTGTACTGTACTGTAGACACTGCCCAAACGCACTCTCACATTCACATATAAGGAGACAGGAAATGACGCAGTTGGACTTCCTGTGAGGAACTTAATGGGTATGCATGGTAGCTGTTGGACAACTACCTTTTTCAATGAATAACTATCAAGAACAAAAGCACATTCCTGCAAGTGGCAGCCATTTCTTTCCACATTCTTGAGGCACACAATATTTCAGAATACCTATAATTTCCTCGACAGCCAGGTACCTCACTGAACGTTTGGGTTAAAATGGCATCTTCTCAGACAATTGTTCCATTGTTCCACCTTATCAAAAAAAATTCTATAGTGTCATTTCGCCTTGCACACTGACGGGTAATATTTCTTCTGTTGTCTCTCATGGCCGTGAAAACAATGCTCGACAGTAACAAACTAACTATTAATAACAAGGCATGACTTGTGAAAATGTGAATTAAAGTTGAAACAGAAGCTGGAGGAACGGAAGCGTTCGTGGTGAATGCTTCTTCAGTGTCAGAGAACAGGCTGGCCAGTAGGCAGACACACAGGGTACCGTTATCTGGGGGTACCGTTAGCTAGTGGATCCTGCCCCCCTCCTTTCACCCACAACCCACAGAGAGATGTGGAGGGTTTGGATACACTCAAACTGCCTCTCGTTTTGGCCGTCCCCGTTCGCCGGGCATGCGTCTTAATTTAACCACTATCTGATGTACGGGATTATACAATTATCAGGCGGATAGTTTGTTATCCCGAGAAGCACAAGGATCTGACTCCTACGCTCACGAGTTGTCATCTCCGCGCGTGAGAAAAGGCAGAAAAGCTGGGGGATTTGACATTTCTGGCAGATCCGGTTTGTGTGAAAATCTTCGTTTGCCTTCTCATTTTATGAAAATTCAGCCAGATATACGAAATATATCGGCTCTAATTGGCTTTCCAGACTGCTCTCTTTGGAGACGTTGTGATTTAGTTGCTGAATCCAGCAGAAAACTCAAATGCAAAATGGTATTTTTTTTTCTTTCTTTGTCAGATTCATCATTTGAAAATTCATTACAAATCATATTTAAATTCCTGCACTAAAATTTCAGTAGAATGTGTTTGTAAATATGCCAGATACAGCACGTCTGAAAGATTGCACCCTGGGTAATAATTATTGTGCTGAAATTGCCTCGCTTAAATCCTTTTATCCATACTGTACAAAGCTCAGTCATACTTTTACAAGCGTGGCAGGTATTATAATAGAGTGAACAATCATTTTAAATCAATATTTATACAGTCCAGTGCATATACACATTATATTGTATGTGCATGTGCAGGTATTTATATCTAAGTGCTTATATGTATTTTAAAAATTAACAAGGAAAAATCACTCTATTCAGTGGAGTTATTGTGGTTATAGTATTAAGCATCAGCATTGTGCCTTATGTGTTCGCTCTCATGAAAGAATGTGCATTTTACATTGTGCAAGTACTAATGTTTCATTGACCAACTAAAATGCTGCTTTTTGTTACACGCTATGCTTTTCTACCATAAACTGGCAGTATATTTACTGTAAGAAAAGAAAAACTCATAGCTACAAACCAGAGGAAGGAAGGAGACATCAGACTCACTCTTAGTTAAAATTCTCACATACACCAGCTCTTTGTCCTCTAGGGGTGCAGAGGGAGGCATTGGCGAGGCGAGAAGGGGGCGGGGCGGGGAGCCGGAATCGCTGACTAATCGGGGGTCATCGCGTGCCCCTCCTCCGATTGGCCAGGCTTGCAGAGAGAAGGTTACGCTCCCTGCGATAAATCACGCTGTCACCGCGCGTCAGCGTGTATCAATCCGCCCTGTTCAGAGAGAACTGTTGGAAGTGTTACCGTGGTGACGCTGGGGAAGGCAATGGCGCACAATACGACCCTTTGTCCGCCATCCTGTCCGCCCCGCCCTGCGCTTACCCATTACACCGCCCGCTAAAGGAGTACCAGTCCAAATCTGAGGTCAAAGGAAAAGAAGAAACAGTCCATCTGGCTCTTGCTCCGTCCGCACAAGGAGCCCATTCAGGGCCTGTTACTCCAGCCCTTTCTCCACCTACTGAAAAAGAGAATCAGTCCATTCCCCCCTGTACGGGCTCCGCAGGCACACACACGTGTTATACATGTGCACGCTACAGATAATATCCAACCATTACATCCCCAGGGTAATTACAGCTATTCTAAGGATGCTATTCTAGGGCATGCACAATGTGCTGAATAGGACCCGCATTGCTCATAAAACAAGCATAATGGATTTGCATGAAATATAACTAATTTGTTTCACAAAACAGATTGTGTGATATCGGAATGTCAGCACAAACCAGAATATTTCAGATTTTGGGGGTAAAAAAGTAGCCAACTTTAGTTGGAATTAGATTTTTTTTTTTAAAGCAGAGGAAATGATCAGCTTGCTTTTCAGTATGAAAAGGGGGTCTGGCTCTGACATCACAGGTGGTAAACAGTAGACCTTGCAGAAGGCATTCCTAGTTGCAGTTTGCAAGAACAAATATGTTGCGCCCAGCATGGTTCAACTCCATTTCAGTTGAAGATATTCACTGAAATGTACTAAATTAATTGAGATATCATTACACAACATTATTGCTATTTATCAGTTCAGAAACTCAAATTTCAGTTAATTTACTACCGTGAAGTGGAACTCACCCCGACACCTGGTGTCCACTAAGTGTTTCAATCCTCGGGTGCATTTAAAACTTCAAACGGGATCAAATGTGATCATTTTAGCTATTTCAACAATCTATATAACCGTACACTTGTCAACCAATGAGGCTCTCACCCAACTCTCACCCAAATGCTAATGCCTAATTCCAGGGCATTCCATCAGCCACTTAGGCCACACTGCCTTCCCAAACTGCCTCTCACTCGTCCTCCTGAGTGGAATATCCAGTACAGGCTCTTGTACTTAGTGGAGCTGATGTTCCCAATCGTCCAATATTGAATGTGAGCCAATGCCTGTGCAGACTCCAGGACGGTGAGTAATTGGCCACAGAGTTGCCAAGGTGGGGAGGATTTTTAGTTGGCAGGGTATTCACTCAGTATCGCCTCCTCTGATTGGTCAGGAGCCTTTGATTTGCCTGAGCATTATATCGCCTTCATTTAGCAGATGTTCCTACCCAGGGTGACTTACAGCTGTGTCTGCGACTACTGGTGGATTTTAGAGCGAAAATGAGCAGTGGCGGCTGACTGCGCGCATTAAAGATGAGGGTGCACACATGCTCGTGTGCGCCCCCTGGAACTGTTCGAGGATGTTGCAGGTGTGACGGACCATATGACTGTAAATCATTCACAAATTTGGGAATAAAATAAAATAATATTTGCGCACAAATTAAAAACTAGTTTCACTTAAAGCAGATAATATCGTATTACGGCCTCAAGTGAATGCTCACACCAATCATAAAAACGCACAAACATAAAGACGTTTTATGACTAGAACAGACCATTCAGCTCATCTTGGCTCATCATTTTACCAACAGTCTAGAGTATTTTGTACTGTCCCTGTACTGCAATAGCCACTGATGACAAACTACTTATTTGCTTATGAAAATGACCATGAAATACTTTTAAACAGATTAACAGGTACGTCACATATTAAGTAGCCAGTTGTACATTTGAAAAATCTGACAAAATCAGGGGAGACAAATTATAAATAATAAAATCAAATAAGTGGTAACTATATAGAAAGACGACTAAGCATATAATCAAAACCATTTGCGTTGCCAAGTTTTCCATTCAATAATGTCCAGATGTAAATGTAAACAGTAGTTGCATAATTTGTTTGCTTCTGCAAGAAACAGTTGCTTACACATTACAAACCTATTAATGTCAGAGCCCCGTGGTGAGCGGAGGGAAAATAAACTGCAAACTAACGCTAATGTTTCTTATATAAAGAGTCAAGGCCCCCGCATTGTAAATCGTCAGCAGTAAAGTTGATATTTTCCAACTTTGAGCGGGTGACGTGATGCTGTACATCTTGCGGCATGATTATAAACACTGGTGACTGACACCTGCCTTTTAAAAGGCAATCACGACGGACAAATTGTTTCTAAAGCAGGTTTATGGCCATTTTGAAATATGACTGCTGTGATTGCCAGAGGGAGGGGTGCTTACACACTTTAAATTGACAGACATCTACAGGAATGTATTATACCAATATGCCAAACTGTTTAAGGAGCCATGCACGCCTCCTGATGAGTTATGAAGGGATAGACCACACAGATTGATTAATCAGAGGAAGTGGCTCCGATACGAGCCAGAGTAATTAAAAAGGGGAAAAAAGTCACAGACAGTTATGTCTGTAGCCTGCACACTGACAGTTATATCTGTGGCCTGCACACTGACAGTTATGTCTGTAGCCTGCACACTGAGAGTTATGTTTGTGGCCTGCACACTGACAGTTATGTCTGTAGCCTGCACACTGACAGTTATGTCTGTAGCCTGCACACTGACAGTTATGTCTGTGGCCTGCACACTGACAGTTATGTCTGTAGCCTACACACTGACCATTATGTCTGTAGCCTGCACACTGAGAGTTATGTTTGTGGCCTGCACACTGACAGTTATGTCTGTAGCCTGCACACTGACAGTTATGTCTGTAGCCTGCACACTGACAGTTATGTCTGTAGCCTGCACACTGACAGTTATATCTGTGGCCTGCATACTGACAGTTATGTCTGTGGCCTGCACACTGACAGTTATATCTGTGGCCTGCACACTGACAGTTATATCTGTGGCCTGCACACTGACAGTTATATCTGTGGCCTGCACACTGACAGAAAGTCACTTGCACCGAGATGAACAGTTAATTCTGGATGGATCCAAGTGGGCCGTTTTTTTGGGTCAATCAAAAAGAAGAAAATAAGTCATGACTAATATGGCAACCGAGATGCTGCGTTACGGCAGTTAAACAACTTTTAATAAACGGTTATTTAACTTAGATTTTTAAAGAGCTTCGTGTTCTCACGGCAGAGCGGGAGCAAGCAGAGCAGAGTTAACTCTAGGTTGATCTCTTTCCCAGGTTGGTCGGTGAACAGCGAACACGAACACAAACTTTTACATTTCAGGTGCAAAAGGCCATCACCTGATTCTATTTATTTTTCCATTTTTAATTGTATAGCGCTTTTCACAAAGGGCAGCTGTACAGAGATCCGGGCCTGAAACCCCCCTGGGAATACGCCTAAGGCGACAGTGGCAAGGAAAAAGTCCCCGGCTGGCAGTCGGAAGAAACCTTGAGCAGAACCTGACTCAGAAGGGGGAAGCCCATCTGCAGCTGGCTGGCACCGGTTAAGTGACTAAAAGCTGATTACAGCAAATGTATAATGAACAAGATGAGGATCACGTGAAATGTCTTTGTTGCACTGCCTTAAAATGATGGTAAATGGTTCTTTACCTTACAGCCATCATACATATCAGTGGGCAGACCAGCCAAATGTGGCAGGTTCCCTATATAGTTTTACTAGTTCTGTGAACCCTTTTTGGACTGAAAAGGCCAGATCACATATTTAAAATTATTCTGACAGTGAGAAGCAGACAAAACCTGGTCAGGCACACCCATGACTGCAGCTCAAATATTGAAATTATCTTATTATATTTGCTTGCACACTTCTCAGGTTCCAAACTTGATTTCTCACAGTGGAAATAAACTGTTTTTTTTTCTCCCCTGGCAACAGTTTGAATTCATAAGCTAGCTATCTGGTTGAATTCTCTGTGGTATGATGACCCAGACAAATTGTGGGTTGCCCCGAAATGATCGAGCGTGATGAACCTTCGTATTTCCCAACACCTCTTCTGCAGGCAACTCAACCAGAAATAGAGACCTCCGGGAGTATAGAAAATCTCCAACTCCTTTCCTGAAAAGCAATGGCAAGCTCCTCGAGAAGGCTTGCACCCTTGTTAAGAATCAGCCTATTAATAGTCACGCTGAAGTTGAGAGCAGACATTGATAGCCACATACTATTGTTGCGTGGCAGAATCCCTTTTGTACATCTAATTTCTCTGCGAGATCTTGAATGCATTGTGCAATTTTGTGAAATGCGGCGGTCTGAAAGGATAATCACAGTTCTGCCAAAATAATAAAAAAAATGTCTTAGAAATTGTGCCGTACAGACCATGTGTGACATTAGATTGTTAGAATAATAGGAGCTAACCAAAAAACGAGTTACTGCACCCCCAAGCTGCTTTGGAACACAAAACATCGCCACATTAACCTTTCTGGCAACGCTAGTGACTTCTCTTTTTCACATATCCAACTACTACCTTGTATTTTAACAGGTTGATAGACACACAACAATACCAGTAATTGCGGTCTGAATAAGTGGCTGTCAAATAATCAAAAAAGAGCTCTTGATAGCCAATGTGTATACAGTTCCGACACATTACGATTTTATGAGCTTTATGAACTAGCCAGAGAAGCTAGTTAACATTAAGTAGCTTGCCAATGAAGAGTGAATCTGAACAGCAGTGTAACATGCTGTACACACATACAGAATTACATAACCAGAAAAGCTAGTTAACATTAAGTAGCTTGCCAATGAAGAGTGAATCTGAACAGCAGTGTAACATGCTGTACACACATACAGAATTACATAACCAGAAAAGCTAGTTAACATGAAGCAGCTTTCCAATGAAGAAAAGGTGAATCTTAAAGGGACATTTCACCTTAGTGTGACATAAGTCATTTTATGGAGCCTACCCCACTATATTTGCATAGCGTGAACATTTTAAAGCACACGTACAGAATTCTTGTGTGATTATATAACACTGTAAAACTTTAAGACTATATAAGCATGTACTATGTAGCTAAGTAAGGTAGGCTACCATTCACTTGGAGTATATGCTCAGTATCCTTTCTAATGTGTAATAGTAGTAAGATGCAATGCAGCTGGATGAATATATGCCTTCGTGTCCTGGTATTCAAATCCTGGTCCTCGAGGTCCAAGAACTGCTGGTTTTCCACCCTCCCTTTACCTGGGAGTCAGGTGTGAAGACAGTCTGGCCAATCACAAGCACTAATTGCTCAGTTCATTATCTGGGAGAAAGAAAACCAGGGCCAGATTTGGATTTGAGGTTCAGATTTGAATATCCATGCCTTAGTGAAATAGAGTTTTGCATGCTTGAGCCACGGTTTTGTTCAACAGTGAAACGCAACATTTCCATAACTGTTACAAGGTCTTAAGCTGGTAAATTGCTGGAGCAACTTTTATGGAATTTCTGACAAAGGCTGCAAGTGTGAAAAGGGTTATAACTTTATCACCCATATTATGAGGATGATAACACCCAAACCCAACATACAGTGCCATTAGCACAAACTAGCATTCCTTTGATGTAGAGTAGCCCTGTACCAAAGAAGGTTAAATTGGCAATCCGTTAAATTGCCCACCACTGTGCCCTGTGATCTATTATTAAAGCTGTATCTGTAATCATTAAGTGCAATTCACATTTTCCTGTTACAGTTCGTTTTAAAATAAAAAAACAATTAATAATTATTTGAATTAGTCATTTCCGAGAGTCAATAATTCTAAGCTCTAAAGACCCATACTTCAGTAATACTGATGAAATTATATCAACATTCACTAAATCCCAGTGCAGAACCTTGTCTTACAGTGGAGCTCCCCGTCACACTAAAACAACAACCTTAATAATCATTTTTCAAACGTGTATTAACGCGCGGTAATGTTTGCTGGTGTCATTTCTCAACAAGAGACCAAGAGAGCCCTTGGAATAGGCTAATGGTTTGTAGAGATGGATACTATACTAACATCCCATTTGCAAGACACAGTTCTCCTCACTGTTGCAAAACAGGGCTGTCCACTGCAGCCACGGGGTCGCTGATGCTGCATCTATTACTTTGACAAATGAGCTGTACACAAGAAAGTGTTGCTGGATTCCTCCTCACAAAGCTAACCTAGCCCCCTTCCTGTGATTTCAGCAGACAAATGGCTCCCTTTCTCCAAAATGGATTCACTGCTATCCGAGTTAACAGTAAATAACATTTGGTATTAAAATGCCAATTAGAAGAGGGGGAAGGAACTCATCGGTCACATAATTCTCACTGTGTTGAATAGCCTAAACTGAAAAGATTTGTTCCCAGAAAGCACCCATCCAGGGGAGGTTTTAAGTTAGAGTATCCATCTTAAGGGTTGATCTGGTGTGAGAATAATGAGTTGGGTAACTTCCTCCTATTTGTTTACAATGCTGACAAGGGCAGCAGTATAATTGTTGAGGAACTGGGGTTAGATTCTCAGCTGGGGCATTGCTGTTGTACTCTTGAGCAGGGTACTTAACCTAAATTGCTTCAGTAAGTGCTGTATAAATGGATTGTAGGTAAAAAAAATGTCCTCTCTGTCATCTCAAACAATTGTCACAATATGCTTCACAGAAAATCCTGGCCTAAACCCCCCACATGAGCAAGCCAGGTGTGTGTGTGTGTGTGTGTGTGTGTGTGTGTGTGTGCGTGTGTGTGCTTGCGTCCGTCCATCCATGTGTTTGTGCACACAGTAATCTTCCTAGACAGCAGGTAATGAGACCTTACATACCCAACATAGAAAAAAATAAATAAAATGAGTTCTTCATGTGATGTTCATTTCCATCACGCTAAATCTTTTGACCGGATCAGTTGTAAAATCCCTTTACGAATTAAAAAGGAGGAAAAAAACAAGCGATTCAGGCTGTCAGACAAAAGGCTGCAGCACAGGAGCTTTACAGACAAAAGGGAGACATGGCCCTATTCTGCTGGAAAGAAAGGAAAACACAGAAACGTCCCCAGAGGTTGCGATTGGCGTATCTTTGGTTAGAACTCAAGCGTATAGTACTGGGAGAAATGATGGGGTAGTGAATTGTGACAATCGAAGGGATTAAATCGATACATACAAGCCGCTGTAACCACATTTTTTCCCAATCCGGGAGGGGGATGTTGTACCCAAACAACTTATATTAACAATCTGTGGCTCTTTTTCAGAGACTTTTTTAACCCAACAGAACTTGCGACCAACAAATATAATCAACTCCCCAACAGAGGAAACTGGCCCAATTCAATTACTGACCCAATAATTGAATTTATTACGATAATAATTTTATAATTTATGAATAGTAACTGATTGTAGCATGGCTTATTTGGATTTTTTTTGTGCAGATTTAAGAAAAAGAGACACGTACTGCAACCTCCCAATGGCAGTGTGATCAAAATCACTGGGGACCATAGATGCCTGTTTTTGAGAGAGGAACAAGACTGATTTTGTGGTCTAGTGAATGTGTAAAATTTTCTATATATTTTTTCCACTTGTATATTCAAATGACTAAAATGGCTAGAGTTCTCAGAAACCACAGTCAAATTCACAATACCTCACGGCCCACGGCTTTTTAAAACAATGGCCACACACTGGTTAGTTTAGACCAGGGGTCTTCAACTCCAGTCCTGGAGGGCCACAGATTATGGGACTTCCATTCAATAAGCGGCCAGTTTAGGCCTTGGGAACAAGGTGTGCGGACTCTTTAGCCAATCAATGACTTAAATTAGGCACTTAAGTGCAAGATTACATCAAAAAGCAGCAGACGCAGCGGCCCTTCAGAATTTGACTTTGAGATCCCTGGTTAAGATGAAAAGAAAAGAGAATCTTTGTACAGTGTGAACATGTTTATTCAGTGACTCCAGTCCCACCCACCCCTACTCCATTAATAGACGAAGATGACAGCGCTGTTTATCGCAGCCCTGTCATGGTAAATGATGTAGACTTAAAATCATTGCCAATATGCCGTTTGAAAGCTTTAAGTCAACTCTCAGGTCAGCGCTCCCATGAGCTACACAAAGAGCTTCAATAATTAGGCTGCATCGATGTGCCAATTATTCATGTCAAGACTTCTATGAATGGTAATGAGATAGTATTGCTGATTTCATTACTAAACTATTAGTCAATAAGTGTAATGCATGCTAATTTTTGTTAATGCTGTCTTCTTTAGAAATGGCTCAGTGAGTGGGGGATGTCTGCTTGTGTTAACATGACGTGAATTATAATGAAAATAAGATTATAAAGGAAAAAAAAAACAAGAACAGATTGTATCTTTTCACTTCGCTAAAACCCGGGGTGTCCAATCCACTTCATTATACTTAATCAAGGTCTTGACTGAAGACCATGATGAGTTACTTATGTGAATCAGGTGTCATAGCGCTGGGCTAAAACAAAAACCTGCACCCACATTGGCTCATTTTGGATAGAACTGGACCCCCTGCCCCCCCCCCCCCTCACTGTAGCAATGGCTATGTGGTGAGAGGGGGTGCTACATAAGTGTATTACGTGACAATGAAAATATTTGGCAACACATTCTGTGAAAAGCCATGCTCTCTAAACCAAGGCAGCGGTTCAGGCGACTATCAGAAAAAACATCTTCCTTCCAATTAAAATGTGTGAGGGTAACGAAGACGTCTTAACAGAGACATTCCTGTACTGTCGTGAGCCAATGGATGTTTTTGGAAATGGAATTAAGGTGTTTAATTCACAAGCTGGCTGAGGCTCAAAAAGATAGAGAATACCCTGAGAGGCGCCGTCCTCATTAGCATCCCGTGGTAACGTCGCGAGTCCTTGTGCGTAATCCCACTGGATTTACATAGCTTCCTATTTAGAGCAAATAATGCTCTATTTAGAGCAAATAAACTGGAACACCTCGGCCGGCCACTCGTAGGAAATATCTGTAAGTGATATAATGCAATTTGCTTGAGCGATGACTGACTGCACCTTTCCGCCGATTGGGCAAATGAGTCCGGTCATACTTCTAATTATCCGAATCACTGAGTGAATGAAGCTTCAGACCACCGCAGCCTGTCCATTGGCAATCACCAGGGGTATTAACTTGCCCCAAAATAATTAATTTGCCGTGACCTGGGGATTCAGAGGTCAGCGTGACTTCTAAGTCCTGGAACACTTGAGCCATTACTGGAGACGAAGAAACCTTACATGAACCTCCCCCTCCCCTCCATCACACTGTAGTAACAAATCACCCATGAACCCTCAGTCCATAAGGCCCAGATTTTTCTCTCATTACTTTCCCATGCATGTCCAATGGCAATGGTGTGGGCCTCAAAGCAAATCTGAGATCCATCAGCGTCGAGCCGTAATGTCTTCTCCACTCCAATAAATGGTTATAAATGTCATGCGGAAAAAACATATATAATGTTCTGAACTTGCCCTCAGAATCTATTTGTCTACTACCTCAGTTCACCTCTGTGATAATGCCTTTATATCATTCCTGGTTAGAGAAATCAGCGCCACAGTTCTCTCAAACGTCATCAGGGTGTCACTTTTGGAGGGGAATAAAACCGAGGCGAAAATAAAGTTTGTTTCTGCAGATGACCAAGCAGCCAGTCTAGACAGGAAGTGGGGGTATTTTTTATTTTTTTTCTCTCTCGCCAAAATCAATTTCACTACAGTACGTGAAATGTTTCCCTCCATACACCTGAGATGGCTGGAGGGGTGGAGGGGGAGTGAGTGTACAGAGGGAGACATTTGAGCGACGAGTGGCCCGCCCATGTCCCTGGACTCCTGCCCCGCCCCCGCGCGGCCTGAAGGTGACGTGGCGGGGCATCCTGATGAGGCATGGGGCTATTAAACCTGAGGACGTGTCAAGCTGGAAACTAATGTGTTTATCGTCCGCGCCGACATTACGGGGTGTATGAAGACGAACAGGATGCGGCGGTGTCTTCTGACAGGCCGTACGTCCTCGCCCCCCCTCCCGCTGACCGCCCTTTCCCATAGCTCATTATCACATGCCTTGCTTTGCTGAGCCCTTATTCGGAGACAGCTACGCGGTCCGGGCCAGAGTCTCGGTCAACTGTGAAGTACAGCCGCATCGCTTACGGTCCACTGACAAACCGCGTTTAGACGCGCCGCGGCTTCGACCCGCGTTAAAAGAGACGCACGAAGGGACGTTGGAAGATATCAGCTCGACTCGCGTGTAATTTGATATGTACCACAGCTTTGACCTCGCAATAGAGGCTCTGCGCGTCACGCGTCTCACAGCACGGCCAAACACATCTGCATTACTGAGACAAATAAAATCAATCTCCGCTCCGTCTCAGATTCCGTTGGCCTGGAACAAATAGGACTGAGAGAAGTTTAGAGATGGAGCTGGGTCACTCACACTCACCAGGAGAGGTAGAGAGGACTCGAAACCGCCATTCAGTAAAGTAAATCTCTTTTTTTCCCCAACTGAATTGTTCCTTTGCTCTAAATAGATGTGCATAAAACCCTGCATTCACATTTAGACAGCAAGGAGAAGCTGGGCTAGGACGATTCTCATATTATAGCATTTGACTGTCCGTATTTGGACACTGTGTTAGGACAACGTTCATGTAAGAAAATTGTATTATAAGAATGCCAACATTTGGACATATGTCTATATTTGCAGTATGGAAGTATAATGGCAGCTGGGAGTATTGAGGCCAGAACGGCCATTTTCATGACGGGAGTAAAACATTGGCATGAGACACAAGTACAACTTACTAATGATGTATTAGTGAACGGTGCACAGCAAGGTAAACTAGGTACCAGCAATAGAGCTAGAAGAGCTTGATGCAAGTAATAACAACAGTGCTCACACTGTAAGAACAAAGAAACAAAAAAAAAAAAACAGAAAGCACAAGTTATTTTATTATTCTGTAATGGTTCGTGGCTGTTTGTTTTCTTTTCTTTTGCGGCTCTCGTCCTGCCTTCACGATTTGGGAATTTATCGGATTTTTTACACGTTCCGTTTCGTGATTTGCAGCCTTCATTATCGTTTTCACCTGCGCTTCTGTCTGCGGGGTATTTAAGTTCCTCACTTCCGCTTCTCCGGTGCTTGTTTGTCTCACGACATTGCATTCGAGCCAGGAACGAGCGACCTCCTGATATTAAACTTTGTTTATGTTCAGGGGGGACTTGCTATAGCTACTTAATCGGATATAGGATTGTTTTCCATCTGGTAGCGTTTTGTGCTATCTATTTTGTTTCTTTGCTGTTCTCTGAGACAGTTTTTCTTTGTTCTTTCTTTTGGTTTTGCACTCTTCTGGCTTTGAGCTATATTAGCCGAGAGTGTTCTTTTTGATTTACGAAGTTTCCCGTTATTAGCTCATTACGTGAGCTCGGGAGATTCCGTTTGTACTCTACTAGTATAGTAGTGCGCCTGGTTTTGTGGGTTGATTTTTGTTTTGGCTGTTAGCCTTAAGGAATTAGAATCCTGTCTTTTCTTTCTTCCTTTATTATTTTCTTCCCCTAATCCTAATTATTGGTCCTCACGGTTGTGAGCTGACTTGTTCTGATCTCCCCACCTTTGTGTGTGAATCTCCGAACACTCAATAAACATATTCCGTTTTTTATTTTTTTTTGCAACACTTCATATTCAGCATTTATGTTTGAACCTTAAAGTCTTCTTCAGGCAAAACTTGTAATACTAAATGAACAAACCATGCACCATTAAAAAAAAATCATAATATTATAATTTTTTAAAATTTACTTCTGTGTGATCCTACTAGGGGCGGCAGTGTAGTATAATGGTTAAAGAACTGGGTTTGTAACCGAAAGGTTGCAGGTTCGATTCTCAGGTCGGACACTGCCGTTGTACCCTTGAGCAAGGGTACTTCACCTGCATTGCTTCAGTATATATCAAGCTGTATCAATGGATACTATGTATAAATGCAAAAATGCTGTGTAAGTCGCTCTGGATAATGCCTGTAATGTAATGTAATCTGAAGGTGTCATATTTTCACTACATATATGTTTGTGGCATAATGGCCACTACTCAATCCAATTGCAACACATGTTATGTTTAAACATGTCGTGAAAAAACTAAACATGAGTTTAAGAACTAACATTATTTTGTGAGCCAATGCTTTGCACACATGAATTGCTTAAAATTACAGACGAGGTACATCTCATTTGTTTTTTGTACCCAGAATTTTAAGGATACTAGGATACTTCAAACTTTAAGACTCTTGATCAATAACATTACCTAAATCTCACAACTGAAGGTAAAATTGCAGCACCGTGCGAGTGCACTTGATGTCTGATGTGCAGAGGCACTGGCAATGTCGTAATTACAGCATTGCTTCACAGTCCAGATGGAATAATTCTTTGGGTTTACAGATGGCGTGCTCTGGGCAATTCATCTGCGCTTATCTCCAAGCCATTCATAGGCATCCAGCATAATGGGGGAACACTAATCAAATAATTATCCGTGTTGTCTTTTCCCACCACACGAGCTGCTTTCAAAGGCTCTGTTCCATTTAGCCAGCATCTAATAACTGCAATATCTGATAAGTATATTTTTCCCCAATTCTACAAGATGCACGAATAGTAAAGTTTGAAAATTCTGGATGAAGCAGAGACATGTTTTTCTCTTATGTGCAAAGATTTGAGCCTCCAAAAGGTTTCTGATCAACACAGCCTATTTTATGGTGTATTACGAGACAATTAAGCATGCAATTCTTGTATAAATACACATGGGTTCCAAGGCAGCACAGACTGGAATCAAAAAAACCTCCTCAGAGTGGGGTAAACTGATTTCTCACAATTCACGGCATTGACTAATTCAACAGAAAGAACGTGTTACAAATAATTCTAGTAGGGTCATAACATGCATGGCTGTACCACCTTGCACCTCACAGAAAGTATGATTGTTACATTTATCCAGAACTCAATGTTCTCGAATGAGAGCCATTTTACTGTGGAATGTGTTTTAAATGTTAATCATCAAGCAGCCGACTGTAGAGAGCGAGAGAGGAAGAGAAAGGAAGAGAGAGAGAGAGAGAGCTTGTCCCATTTTTTGGGGTTATTGTCATTTTTCTGTGTCTGAATGTGGATGTGAGCCGGGTATTTGCATTCCCCATTCTGGGTGCGGCAATAATGCGGCACTCGCCCCGTAAGTGCCCCTCGGTAGCCGGCAGGGCAGTTCAATTCAAAACCGTGACACATCTGAATACCGGGAGAAAAATGAGAAGGCATTACGGGGCGCACGAAGACAAACAGGATGTAGTGGCACCCCGTGGCGCTGCCATACGTCGTACTGCTCGACCAACATTCTTATTTACCTCCTGTTGACAGCCGCTTTCCTGTCAGCATGGGCTCTTTTCGTATGCACCGCATGCACATATTGGAGAACAAAGGTTTCATGGGAAATGTAGTGCACAGGCATGTAATGTTTAAAGAGTGATATTCCACTGAGAAGAAACTGTTGTGTGGCTATAATACCGTTCTTGCTTTATGCAACTCAAACTAGAATCTCACTATAGAGCAGAAAATATGCATTGTTTTATGTATATCCAAAATATCAATAAAAAATATATATACCGAACCTGCGAGGTGAGCTAACACAAGTTTGTTTTTTTACAGCTTTCTATTACACTATTCTGTGTAAACTGTTAAAGAACATCTTTCTCAATGTGGTGCCTTGTTGATGTTCACATGTAATGGGTAAAGAGAAGTGGACACACGCATATAACACGCACACAGCACACACACATACATGTACACTCCCTCACTCACTCATCTTTGGCGGAAGTTTCCGGACCTTTCATACAGCGTTGGCTCCTGTGGCTCAGAGCCTGAGGTAGTGCCCACCCCTGCCGTATTAAAGCACTCCATCACAAGGAGCACTTCTGTGGGAAGAGATACCCTATGACCGGCCCAATGTTCATTAAATCAGGAAGCTCAGCGTGTCCCACGCCGAAGTACTGCGGAGAGGGTTGTGCACACGCCTTTCCAAAGAAATTGTGCCGCATTGCATTGTGTGGAATGTCCCTGTCTGCCATCCCAATGCCGGATTTGCAGTTTCAGTGCTGTGTGTCGAGTGCTCAGTCAGTCAGTCAATATATATGTTTTGCACCATTTACAAACAGGTCACAGAGGAATTCACCGTGCACATTTTCCAGCGGGAATCAAAAAATAAATAATAATAAAAAAAACATCTGAGCCAATGTGATGAAAACGGGAAAATGATTCCCTGACGCCTGAATGCGATCCCATTGGTTAATGTGATCCAGCTTGGGTCCAGTGCTTTGTGTGTGTAGTGACTGCGGGATGAGCTTTGCGTGTTGTGATTGTTCTGTCTGCACGCGGTGCCAGTGCGATGCCGCACTTCGGTCAGAGCGCCTCGGCCGCGTTCAGGGAGATGGTAGGCGGGCAGGGTGAGTGCACTAGGGACTTGATTTCACACTGCAGTTGGCAGCTGTTCCTTGGACCCTGCGTAGGGGCCCCTGGGGCCCGCCGTTCTGGCCTGGAATTCCAGCTTTCAGCATGACACGAAAAAAAGGGGGTGTGGCATGAACCCAAAATCACAGGATTAAAAAAAATAGAGAAAAAGAATGAATAAATAAATCCGTATCGCGACACGGCAGAAGCCAGAGTTTATACGGCAGGGCAAGGTTTAGGCGCCCAGAGAAGCTCTGGAAACGCTCGGATGATAAACAGCACTGTTTAAAGTCCTCCGCTGTATCCCACTGTGGCTCTCCACAATATTTCATTTACTCAGAGTCATCCCTGAGCCTCAGAAATAGCTCTACAGACTACGGCACGGCAAGAGAGCAGCCTTCCTTTGGTCTGCGTCAGCAAGATCTGTGCCAGTTAGCTTTGTATGGTCTAGATCAGAAAACTTTATTCAGTCTATGTCAGTCAGCTTTATATACTCTAGTTCAGAAAACTTTATTCAGTCTATGTCAGTCAGCTTTATATACTCTAGTTCAGAAAACTTTATTCAGTCTATGGCAGTTAGCTTTGTATGGTCTAGATCAGAAAACGTTATTCAGTCTATGTCAGTCAGCCCACGCGCACACACACATACACGCACACACACACGTGCATGCGCACACACACACACACACGCACACACAAAAACACACACACGCACACACAAACACACACACGCACACCCGCACACACAGACAAACACACATACCTGGACTAGCTCCTTAGAGCAGAAAAATACATTAACAGATACACCCCACCCGTCGACATGCGCGCAGCGTAAAAAGCCCGTCTGGCTGGGTGACGCTGCTGGCAGTGCCTACCTGTTACTTTCAGCTCCGTGGTGCGCCGCACCACTCTACTGCCATACTTCACTTCGCAGGTGTAGTTTCCCCCGTCCTCCTCCTCCACCTCTGGGATCCACACGCTGGTGGTGTTCACGATGATGGACCTTCGCCAGGTCTTCTGCTGACACTCCTTGAGGCGAGAAGACGCAAGTGTGAATAGAGCTGCACATTACCAGACCATCTGCTTCCATTCCTGTGTGCATATGGTTTTGGGTCCTCATTAGGTTAATTAATTGGTTGAAATCAGTCATAGGTTACCTGGGGTAGGGTAGTGTCACTGAACCAGTGAACAAAGGAGCTCAGTTTGAATTGCATCACCGAACAGATATGGATTATACGCAAAGCGTGGGCTGTTCTTGATATACAGTAGAATTATCCTGCAAAAATAAATAATGCCTATCTATTCCTTATTTGCCAACACTATTTCCATCCCATGTTTTGAGCTAAAGGATTACTGTCGAGTTTTTTTTGTGTGTGAAAGAGCTACTGAAGACTGACCTCAGGTTAGAAACATGAAAGAATTCATAGAGCTTCTTTGAGGGTTCAGATAACATTGTCTGGCTCTTAAACTGCAGGCAATAGAAAAGTACTGCACTGGGAGGCTGCCTGAGACACGCAGTCAAAGTCAGGTAACATTACTGGTGTTACTACAGCGACAGAGCTAAACCAAAGGGGGTAGGCGGAGCAAGAGGTCCAACTTCGGGGCTGAAACGTCTGCACTTGGAACTCAGGAGGTAGAGCGGGTTGTCCGCTGATCGCAGGGTTGGCGGTTTGATCCCCGGCTCCTCCTGTCCACATGTCGAAGTGTCCTTGAGCAAGACACTGAACCCCAAATTGCTCCCAATGAGCAGGCTAGCACCTTGCATGGCAGCTGCCGCCATTGGTGTGTGAATGTGTGTGTGAACGGGTGAGTGAGAGGCCATTGTAAAGCGCTTTGGATAAAGTGCAGTCCATTTACCATTTTACCATTTCATTAGACAGACAACAGGCACTCATTGAGTTTTTACAAAACAGTTTGCTAAACGGATCATTATCAGACAGATTAAATCAAAAGTCTCCCTTTTCTTTTTCGATTATATAATATGCCTATGTTGTCAGGACCCAGTACTACTACTTACAACTCGTTATGATTTTGACTATCCAACGAAAACCAACTTTAAATCCGGCGTCAGATGCACGCCACTCTAAGCATACCTTATGTAACTTTAGTTGCTAAGCCAACTGAAAACACTACTGCGCATGCCTGATCACTTCCCCTTGTGCGGACAAAAACAACAACGTGGAAAGCGCCATCTTGTCATATATCTAAAATCTTTGGCTAAATCTTTTTTGCTGCAACTTCATTAGCGTTAGCATTACGTTGCAGCTACTGCATTTCATTACGTTGCGGCTACTGCATTAGCGATTATTACCTTAAACCACGTCATCGAGGGCTGCTTGTATGGAGCCAGGTAGTCGTCGATGTCGGGGCAGGTGATAATTTTGCTCTTGGTGATCTCTGCCTTCTCCAGGTGGCGTATCTTGCTGTTGAAGCAAAGGCCGTCATCATTGTCCTCCACCGTGAGGGACATGGACACTTTCATGCAGTACGTGGAGTTTCTGAAAGCAAAAAGGAAAACCGTTTTTACCGTTTAAATCCTAGAGTGTCGGCTCAGCGTTATCTACAAGCACAAGAAAGCATCAAATTTCAATTGGAAATCGTTCTGCATTTGTTTATAGTTCCACTCAAATCTCTGATGAATGAATTAAACGTTTGCGTGCTAACCGCAGAGTGGTAACCGTAAGAGCTGGCGGGTGAAGCTACCACCGTCTGTCAGCCCGCCCGCGCCGGGCCACTCGGCTAGGATGACACACGCAACCGTACTCGACCGTGCAGTGGAAGAAAGCACCAAGGTCTCCTTGGAAATGTATGAGGTCATCAGCCATGTAGTTTCGTTTGTCAGCCTCTCGCCCGCTGAGCACTGAACCTTGCTGTACAAGTGAAGCTAGTACTTTGTCAAGATTTACCATTCAGTGTGAAACATACATTTGGCTTGGAGGTAGACACCGTGCATCTCTGCTTGTTTGTTTGTCTCACGGCTATGCTGCGTAATTCCTGGGATGGGAGTAGCTGTCATAATTACAAGATGCTAGGCCTCCTCAAGTGGTTGAAAATGACTTTGAAATATAGGTAGGGTACTGAAACCTAGACACAAATAAAAAATAAAGGCGTGCACAGAAATGCAGAAATCTTTAAAAAAGCAGTGACATGACCTTATTTTATTATTATTATTATTATTATTAGTATACATTTTTTTCCATAATAAATAATTAATTAATTACATATATCAATTTGATCATAATACTAATAGTAATTTTAATCATAATCATAATGCATTCCATTCCACTCATAGCTTCACGATAATGTGAAATATATTATTCAATTGAATGTCTTTATTGAACATGTTTGTTTGTGTTTTGTGGGTCTGCCCCACTGTCTGTCTGTTTTTACTGCTGGCAACTACAACTGAAGTTCCCTCACAAGAAAATAAAAGTTATTCTAGTCTATTATATTCTATAACCCTCAGCTATAAATATAATGTATTATTAAATAACATATCTCATATTAGTAATGAAGGGGTACCTGATTAATGAACAGTTTAAAAATAAAGCAACAAAAAGACTGTACAGATGTTGCAATCATCGATGGCAAAAGACTGGGATATTTTTGGTGAGCTTCGGTTGAGACAGCGAGGAGAAGCACTCCATTGTTCAAGTGTCCTGTTTGCAGTCTTCATACATTTTTTTATTAATTAAAAAAATACATTTGTTCTCACTGAAATTATTCCCAGATGAAAAATGTTAAGTAACACCTCTCTGATTTAATGATATGCTTAATGATGAGGGTAATATTCAGATATGCTGCCTTAAGAGAGAGAGTTTGGAGGATGTGTGGGTGGCAGTCAGGATGAGATCACACCCCACCTCTCAGGGATCTGCCCACACTTTGGACTTTTAAGGGGGGAAAGACGGCGATGAAATTGTGTGATTTATTCACAAATTATGAATCTCATTCTTTAAGCCCGTCAACAGGCTCTTGAACATGCAATTATTGGAAAATGAGCCGCCGTGGATTGCAGGGCAATTATGCTGAGAGACCAAAGTATTAGTCAATGAAGTTCAATTACTGCCAAGAACCTCTGCTGCCATCAATGAGGCCTGAGCAGACACAGCCTTGGCTCTGATTTAAGATATTTAAGGAGTTTACATAAATTCACACATTATGCCTGTGAGCATAATTCAAGTGTGAGATCATCAGTCTGTCATGGAATGAGGATCGCAGAATTTAATAGAAGCTTGATAAATCACGTCCACTGAATGTGGATGTAGCAGTAGGTGATGAGGATGATATAATGGCCAGAGTGTGCCACCGTGGGACCGGTACCCAAGGAAATATTGAGTAATATGCACCCGGAATAATCCAGACACCCTTAAGTTACACAAAAATGGGTTCACTTTGTTTTTTCAACTGAATGAAGACAGAGAATAGAGTTTTCTAAATCAAGATAAATTTGGTAAAATTTTAAGGTGTAACTGAAAATAGCTGTGAAAAGATATATCAGAAAGTGACAAAAAAAAAAACATAAACCGGTTCAATTAAGTGAACTGTAAATCCTTTTTTTTTCAAACTACACTTTTGAATTTGAAAATATGAAAACAATTATTAGACAATAAAATATGCAACTTCCAGAATACTTTTAAATAAAACCAAGCCAGGTTAAATGCTGAGGTTTGTCCAAAAAGGGCCAAAAACCACCAGAGGGCAGGGATACTTACTACTCTGGAAGTTAGTGGCACAAACAGGTGATCCAGTGCAGTTAATGTATCAAGCTGTCAATCACAGATAGAAACCATGCTGAGAGAGTGAGAGAGAAAGCGAGAGAGGGAGAGAAAGGAAGAGAGAGAGAAAGAACTAATTTCTTTGGGGTTATTGTCATTTTTCTGTGTCTGAATGTGGATGTGAGCTGGGTATTTGCATTCCTCATTCTGGGTGTGGCAATAATGCGGCACTGGCCCGTAAATGCCCCTCGTTAGGGCAGTTCAATTCAGAGAGAGAGCATATGGTAGCGGCTGTCCTACCCATCGCATCAAGAAATTGTTGTACGTCCATATCAAACATATATTTACATATTAATGAGTTTCATAGTTCACTAGCACTGCCCTCAAAAACTCCTTAAGGAACACTGATTGCATGATATCCATTTGCCCTTAGTAAGGCCAGATTCATAAATACAGTTTTTACAGCACACAGACTAAATACCAGGCCATAATCCTGATTGAATTTATTGTGAGCTTTATAAAGATATACTATATATCATAAAGATAAATCTAACAAATAATAATGTGATTTTTTGGATATGTATGAATGAGGTTCTTTCAACTTATCTAAAAAATCTACAATATCCCTATGATCTCTCATACTGTAAAGACAATATTTTTCTGGATTTTAAAAGAAGCACTGTGTAATTTATATGCTACACTAACTGGGAAATGCAGGAAATCTTTTATCTGGAAATTAATTTGTAACCAACATGAATTAACAAATATTTTATCTTTTAAAGATAAATATCTGCACATGATTGTTCAGCGTGAAATACTCAAAGTACAGAGAATGTTTTCATCTACTGGGAAAGGGAAATAAAGTATTTAGTGACAAATGCTACTTATACAAACAGAGACAAGTTTGTTCCTTTTACACTGTTCATATGGGAATATGTGGAACAAAACAAGATGTATTTTTCTAGTTTCCTATTTGGGAAATTGTTCCTTAATTCCATGTTTTCTTTTTCCTTTATGTGTATTCATTGTCCACACTTAATGTTTATGATTAAAGCCACCTCACAGATCGGCAGTCTCAAGCAATTCACTGCTGGATCAATGGCTACATTTTAACGTTCAAGGTCAAACGGGTGCAACATTCGCAAGCCCGTCCTTTTTGGGGAACAGCAAATCAAAGCCTTGCGACTTTGAAGCCCTCAAAAAAACCTGCTTACGCTGCGGGCTCCATTTTCTACGCACCACGTGGCGCTGCCATTAAATGCCAGCCGGCGGCCATTGTCCTGTGGTCTCCGCAGCAAAAAAAGAGTTAACAACAAAGGTGATTTCACGAAGCCGGGCAGAAAGGAGGGGGAAGGCCTGTTCGCAGATTGAAGCAACTTAACAAGTGGTCACATTCCCATACGCGCCTTGCGCTCCCCTGCCAGTAATTACGACGGGAGGCGATTCAGCTGCGCTCCGCTCCTGAGCACACTGTCATACACAGCAGAGCACAAAGCCTTCCCGGTCTGCCGGGCGCTGTGTGACTGAGCTCTGCGGCCTTATACGCAGCCGGTTGGCCGACACGGAGAGCAGCCCATTTCCCTTAATGAACGCTGAGGAGAAACAGCTGTTGTTGCTGGTTGTGTGTGTGTGTGTGTGTGTGTGTGTGTGTGTGTGTGTGTTGGGGGGGTTTGTGTTGTTCGGTTGGGGACCGCCGGGCCCGAGACTGGTTATGACGCGTACCCTGCAGTGGGTGCCGAGGGCCTGCTCCGGGCCTGGTAGATGACTAAAGAGATTGATATTCAGATTGAAGCAATTTGCGGCGCTTCGGCTGCTGGTTTGATTAAGAACGGCGCCATTATTTACCTTTGTGAATAAGTAAACAAAGAAATAATGAGGTTTTGGGCTACAATACAGAGTCTGAATGGTTCTGCAGTGCACTGTATCAGACTAAAATATCCTTTCTGAATATCATTACAAAGGTAGGCGTGCTACGCTATATAATGGCAGCAGCCGTTTTTCAGGGATTAATCCATAAAATTATTTTTTTCATTTATTTGGGCAGTTTGCGGAATATAAGCTAAGCCTATGTTGATATACAATTCCTCGACTTTTCACCTCCAAACAGGCAAGAGAGAGACCGGTGTTTCTTATTCAGTCTGGCTCATTATTAAGAGCTGTTTGAAGCATCGCAAGTGAACTGTGAAATGGGGAAACATTTTTTCAGAACCACGGGCAGTTGTTGCAGGGGACCCCCAGGGTGCTGTTCAGTATCCCCTATTGTTTGTACTGTGTATGAACAGCGTTTACACATGCATGTCCCAGTCGCCGTGTGCCCAGTGAAGTATGTAGATGTGACCTCACTCATCACGGAGCTATTTTGCAGGAGAGTTCATGCAGGGGTATGTGCTGTGGTAGAATGGGGCGAAACAAATTGCCTTTCTGTCACTGAAAAGGTATGAATGTAAAGACTCAAGTCATGGAGCTCGAATTCGGGCTGAGGGCCATTTCCTCTATGGCGAAGTAAATACCCAGGATGCAATGCATGGCACCCACACAGTGCCACATAGTGGGTTTTATTGTAGTTATCTCTAATCTGCCATTGCATCAAGACAATCAGTCAATTTTACTGAATCGTGATGACATAATTTGTTTATATTGAACTTTTATTACAAGGTGGTGCAGTGGGTAGCACTGTCACCTCACAGCAATAATATTACTCTGCTTTTCTCCCACAATCCAAAGACATGCCAGTTAGATAAATTGAAGACCTAAATTGGCCGTAGTTATGAGTGTGCGCGTTATTGGTGCATGTTTCCTGTGATGGATTGGCGACCTGTCCAGGAGGTATTCCTGCCTCTTTCCCAATGCATACTGGGATAGGGACCAGCCCCCCTTGACCCTGACCTGAAATAAACAAGTTAGATAATGGATGCATGGATGGACACAGCCATGCGTTTCAGGTGACCAGGCAATAGCCTCACCCTTTCAACCTTTCAATGACTGTAGATAATGGTCAACCGGTTGAATGTGCGGAGTCCTTCAAACTCATGGGTTTTTCAAATTACTTCTGATTTATCCTTGGACGCTCATACAAAACTTCTAAGGAATTCAACCTAGGGATAATTACCTGTGCTAAGTTTGCTGGCCCAGAAAGTCTGAGTCTGTTTGTCCTTCATATGGCCAGTAATAGAGAATTCCAGTGCGGGCAGGCCTTAAACGTACTTTACTCTTACTCCCCCAAGCTCCCCCCCACCACCCCCACAACATGGTTTCTGATCTCCATATCCTGACTGTGTGATCTACTAGAAAGCCGACTGTGGTACTGCAAGGAAATAAAAATAAAAGTTATTTTAATTTGTTTTTAATTAGCAAATAACTGAAGCAACTTATGTTTTATTAGAAGTACTACTCTCCCTATCCACAGTTATTATTTCAGTTTTGCAGAAATTATTTTATTAACATTTGGAGTATTCATCAGAATTGTGTCAAATTTGATGAGATTGTGTAAAGGCCCTCAGCACATGTTGAAAATGGGCCTGACAACTGCAGATTGAAGGCTCTGCTATGCCCTTAGTTGGTCATAACTAGTCATAACTTTCAGGGTCCTCAGGTCACTCCTGTGTTAATGCCCCTGAGAACAGAGCATGCACTTGGAGGCCACCAGCTGTCTACAGAGAGATATAAACGTCCCACCCGCTCAGTCCTAGCTCTTCTGTAGTAGTATGTGGCCTGAATGAGGTAATATAGTCACTGCCTCTCTGGTAGTATTGAATGGATGCATGCATTTCAGCTGCTCTGCTTGTTGTCTCGTTGTGGATGATGACGGCGATGACTCAAGATGTACATGTTAGTGATCTGAAGAGAGTATAAAGGGCAGTGAAACTTTCCAGCATTGAGGCTTTTCAGTTCTTGTGATTTTTGAGGATAAAAGTGTGTGTGTGTTTGTGTGTGCGCGTGCAAGCCTGCATGCATCTGTGCGTGTGTGCATGCATGCTTGTGTGTGCGTGCGTACATGTGTGTGTGTGTGTGTGTGTGTGTGTGTGTGTGTGTGTGCACGTGCTTGTGTGTAATGTTAGGAGGAGGTAAAGCATGTGCTGTAGGCTGTGTTACTGTATGACAGTGGATGAGGTTTCCAGACGCTACACAGCCAGTAGAGGCTCTCTGTGCTGTAGGCTGAGTTACTGTATGACAGTGGATGAGGTTTCCACACTCTACACAGCCAGTAGAGGCTCCCTGTGCTGTAGGCTGTGTTACTGTATGACAGTGGATGAGGTTTCCAGACGCTACACAGCTAGTAGAGGCTCCCTGTGCTGTAGGCTGTGTTACTGTATGACAGTGGATGGGGTTTCCACACTCTACACAGCCAGTAGAGGCTCTCTGTGCTGTAGGCTGTGTTACTGTATGACAGTGGATGAGGTTTCCACACTCTACACAGGCAGTAGAGGCTCTCTGTGCTGTAGGCCGTGTTACTGTATGACAGTGGATGAGGTTTCCACACTCTACACAGCCAGTAGAGGCTCTCTGTGCTGTAGGCTGTGTTACTGTATGACAGTGGATGAGGTTTCCACACTCTACACAGCCAGTAGAGGCTCTCTGTGCTGTAGGCTGTGTTACTGTATGACAGTGGATGAGGTTTCCACACTCTACACAGCCAGTAGAGGCTCTCTGTGCTGTAGGCTGTGTTACTGTATGACAGTGGATGAGGTTTCCACACTCTACACAGCCAGTAGAGGCTGGCCAGCTCCCTGTACTGTAGGCTGTGTTACTGTATGACAGTGGATGAGGTTTCCACACTCTACACAGCCAGTAGAGGCTGGCCAGCTCTCTGTACTGTAGGCTGTGTTACTGTGTAAATGTGCCGGAGGTTTCACGCCTCCAGCCAAGGTGACATCTCTCCATGGAAGATAACCGTCATGGAGCGCCGCTTGTGACATGCCTGCAAATGAATGCGATGATTCAGCTGTGAGCGCCCGTGTCTTCTGGATGGACAGCGGCTCGCTCGCTCGCTCGGGAGAGAGAGAGAGAGAGAGAGAGAGAGAGAGAGAGAGAGAGAGAGAGTGCGCAAAGCGAACCGAGCCTTCAAAAGACGGGTCGGTTCCACCACCTTTTGGCTTAACCAATGCAAAATGTTTTACTTAAACAGCAACACCGTTTCTGAGGGGTATCATTTGTTTTCTCCTACAGAGCTGTTTCATGGTTCACATATATAATGAATCTTCCTTCATATTGATTTTTTTTCTGTCTAAGACTTTTTGTTTTGTGTTTTTTTTCATGTTGTGAATCTTAAAATGACTATGAAATCATGAGCATAACACATTTACAGTCCTGGCTTGGAATCTTTTTTCTTCTTCTGACAATATGACCTTGTTTATGTTATAGTAGACGACAAGTAGACACATTTTTATTTTGTTTTACAATTTAATTTAAAAACAAATACACAACTCGCTGAAAGATTCAAAGTTAAATGTTAGGCTGCAATGAGTAACTGGAACTAGGAGTTGCAATAATACTCACACACACAACACACACACAACTTCGCTCATCCTAAAACAAAAAACTCAACTAAGGTACTGTTAAAGAGGCTTAAAAGCTGTTTAATGTCACAGGTGAGACATGTGTTTAATATATAAAAAAGACTGGTGAGGCAGTGTTGATTCAGATCCTGCCAGGCATGGTGGCTGCTCTCCTGCCCTCTCTCTCTCTCTCTGACTAGCCCCTGGACGGCCAGATTAATAGAAAGGTTAAAAAACTTGAGCGCTTTGTTACGGTGAGGTCTATGACACCCAGCCGATTGCAGAGAGGAGAATTATCTCATAAACGAGCAGAAAGGACAGGTGGCGCAGATTACTTTCAGGATCTCAAGGGACAATCTCAAGTGTGCGGTCTGAGTTTAAGTAAAAGAACACGATGGCAGCAGAAAAGTGAAAAATAATAAAGGTTTTTCTAAAATAAATAAATAAATAAAATCCCTGGGCTGATTTAGAGGCATCCTTCTGACCGAGTGAAATTGTGCTTTGTTTTTCACAAGCCTAAAGTGTAAAGAGTATAAAACATAAATGTACAGCAGACATGTCTGGCAATCTCACCCTCTTCCACTGCTACAAAGAAATAAAAACAAGGGCCGGGGAATCCATCAGTGCGATAGCGGAGCTGCCCGCACTGCTTAACAGGTGTCTGGGGGATGCTTCAGAGTCAGGGGGGGTGAAAGGTCAGAATAGCCTTCGTGTGTCTTATCACACGTGTGTAGGGCTGCAACGTCCCCCGGTGTACACGCTTACACCATAACGGCCCACAAGGGGTAAACCAAGGCTCATCCACCATTGATCACATCCTCCGTACGTTCAAAGAGGTACACTAACTGTGAATGTTATGCTTTTGGCCACAACCTGGAGGGTATTTCACAAAGAAAGATTACTGAGTTAACTGGATAACTGCACTGAGTAAAACCCGGAGCCCTCCCAAATCTGGAACATGGACTGAAGTAAAAAAAGCTGTGCCGGGCTCCGGGTTTTACTCAGTGCAGTTATCCAGTTAACTCAGTAACCCTGCTTCTCTTACTCAGTAGAGTTATCCAGCTAACTCAGTAATTCTGCTTCTCTTACTCAGTGCAGTTATCCAGCTAACTCAGTAATTCTGCTTCTCTTACTCAGTGCAGTTATCCAGCTAACTCAGGAATCCTGCTTCGTGAAATACCCCCCTGAAATGAATATGAATTCCAAGAGAAACACTATGTACACCTGAAACACATTTAGGTTGAGTGACAGTAACAGAGAGAGAGAGAGCGAGAGAGAGAGAGCACACCAAACCTATATGTGTTCAGTAAACTGAAATTCTGTAGTGTTCTAGTTGCACAAGAGTGCATTGCTGGAGGGTAAGGAGTTATTATTTTTAAGTCTGGGGAGAAAAAAACGAAGCAAAACAGACAACACATTATCCCCCCTGCAGGTCACAAGACCCTCACAGAAAATAGATTCCTCCATTCCAGTCCCACCCTGTCATCTCGGGCACAGCAGCTAGTGCCAATGCTATTTTACAGCGATTGTCTCTCAGAAGCATGTCACATTTCTCTGTAAATACCTCGCGAGTCAGCACTGCGCTCAGCTTTTAAACTCTTTTCTATGCTTTTATATTCTTATATGGCCTGACTATGTGAAAAAAAGCCTTATCATTTCTAAATGGTGAAATCAATATTTATACAAATACAAATACTCTAATAAAAGCTGAGAATCTGTAAAATATGAAATTCTGGTGTATAGAACCAAATAAAAAAAAATGTTACTTACATAAGGCACTGTATATACAGCATATATGTCCCAGCATATCAGCATGACTTTACATATTAAAATATGAGGACAAATCTATTAATTTACCTAATAATTTAGATAAAATTATTCAAAGAAATTTTTTTTTTTCAAAGTATGGGAAGTATATTCCCATTAATATTTTATTCACAACTTTCTGTTTCACTGGAGTATACATAGGAGGTGAAACACAGGCCAAAACCCCTTAGTCACCAACAGGGGAAAGGCCGGAGAACACATAACTGAAATGAGACAAAAGGTAGTTGACCTTCATAAATCAGGCTATGACTATAGAGAAATAGCTTAATGCCTGAAACTACAATAGCTATTTCCACCATTAGGGCAATATTTAAGAAGTTTAAAGTAACTGGAGCAGTGATGAACCTGGCTGGACGAGGACGCAAGTATAGTTTCCCCCCACGCACAGTGAAGAGAGACAAACCTTTCTTCAAGAACAGGCCGGTCTCATGCCCAAGGCGTCATAAAGGGACGCTAGGGCAGCAGCCTACGGTGTCTACGGTGTCATCCTCAGCATGTTGACGCACTCGGTCGCGAATGTACGAATCCTACTATGGCGAAGGCTTTGCTCATGAATATTCACCGTGAGCATGCCCGCTCAGTCTTCGCCGTGTGCACGTGTGATTCCCGTACCCCACCCCCAACCCCTAAACATAACCTCACAGGAGTTCACGTAACTCGGGCTCATGCCCGAACTGTTAAGATAGTGGGCGAGCCCGACCACAGGAGTTCACGTAACTCTCTACCGGATGAAGAAAAAAAAAGCATAATATTGAAGTGCCACAAGCAAAGAAAAGTTATGTGGCCACAAGCGTCAATATACGACGCAAAAGACTGCATCAATATACGACGCCAAGGGCTACCTTTGGCGTCACATAGCAAAGCTTGGGCAGAAGCGTCTCTATGTGACGAGTATGGTTGATACCACGTTGCCAAGGATCACAGTTGGAGAATGGCAGAAATTGGTTGCATCCAGGGGGTACCAAGTCTCCAAAAGTATAATTAGACGCCACCTCTATGCCAACAAGCTAGTTAGAATGCAGGAAAGAGCCTTATCCCCACTGCAAAGTATGGTGGTAGATCTGTGATGTTGTGGCGCTGTTTTTTCTCAAAAGGCCATGGGAACCATGTTAGGACACATGCCATCATGGACTCCATCAAATAGCAACTATGCTCAAACCCGCTCTCAAACCCGTACTTATTGTCAAAAAGCTCAATTATCGTGTCATCTGACAATCGCAGCCGATTCCAATATAAATTCCGGTAACATTTAACTAACTCCAGGTGCTTCCATTTGTGGTATGACAGCAGAGGCTTTCTTCTGGCAAGCCTTCTAAACAGCTTGTTGGCATAGAGGTGGCATTTAATTGTACTTTTGGAGGCTTGGAGATTTTGATAAAATATCTATTTTTTTATGAAGAATATTTTTTCTTTTAATAATTTTGCCTAAATTAAATATTAGATGTTTCTCATATTTTGAGTGTAAGATCATGCAAAGACATTTTCATAGCCTTTTGGGCTCATACTTTCCAGGTTTGCCATTAATTCTCGTGGGCGTTGTTTATACATACAGTTTTTTGGCATTAAATTTAAATTCAAATTCATTCTTCCAGCGCTCCATACTCCATATGCAATGAAGCTAAAATGTTTTACATAAATGTGTCCAAAGTTTAACAGCATTTCACTGTGGGGAGGAGGGAGTCTAATCACGATGACATTTTGCCCTTCACTTGAAGAACTTGAGTTTAAGCAGGAATGGAAAATAATTCATCTTATATTTCATCGCGAGCTCACCTGTCCCTGACATTAACAAAATATACTGTAAGAATGAAATTATTTTTTCATCGCAAAAAATTTAGGAAAAAAATCCGAACGGTTAATCCGAACGGCTACTGATAATACCCGACAGTGGTTAGGACAGGGAGCGACTCAGATTGAGTTTTCCCCCACGCAGAGCACCTGTCTCAGCACCTTATCTGAAAGAAAACGATTCAGCTTGATGGCTATCTGCATTGGGATTCATGGCACCTGTCCCTGCCAATGTCCAGCAGAGTGGGGAAGCAAGTGTAATAGAAGCCGTGGAGAAACTGACAGGAACTTGGTTCTAATTAGACTGTCAGCGCAGTGTGAGGGAGAAAATGAGGCAGCGCTTATTAAGGAACCTTATTACCAGCCAGGAAAAGCATCAGGTTTGTCTTTCTTCTTCTTCTTCTTTTTCTTCTTCTTCTTCTGTTTCTTTTTTGCAAGAATTGCCCTGGTTCTTTTCTGGAGCTTGAAATGTAAGGCTACTGTTTCAACTCTCACTGACAGTGGTTCAGCTTATATAGTTGGCCAGAGGGCCCGAGCGGGGGATGAGTTTCTTCATGTTCATTTCAAGTGGAGGAAATTCCACAAAGCAAAGAGGCCACTGAATGTAATCTTTCATTATTAACTGAACTGAATAATTCGGCTATGCATAATCCCAATCAGTCCTTCTCCATTTGGATGCTATCGCCATAAATATTATAATGATAAAAAAACAACAAAAAAAAGCACCTCGCTACAATAGGGATATATTAATGAACTTGAAAGAACCCGTCCGTCGAATTTTACACACATTTGAAGAGGTACGTCTCTTCCGTATGATCCCTGAGCTTCTTAGCCATGAATGTCACTTAGTCAGTCAAGCAATTTTCCAAGGAGAGTGGAAAAAAGAAAGATTGAGAGAGAGAAAGCGATTCGGTAAAAGGGAGAGACAGCGACTGAAAGAGAAAGAGAGAGAGAGAGTGAAAGAGAGATAAAGGAAGAAAGAGAGAGAGAGATAAATAGAGAGAGAGAGAGAGAGAGAGAGAGTGAGAGAAAGAGAGAAAAACATAGTGCCAAATAAAGATTTCACCCTCATAAATGTTCCATGCTGCTGGGAAACTTGAGGCGTGCGGTACATGGCAGAGGCTACTGATCCGTGGGGGGGGCAGGCAGGCCCAGAAAGGTGCGCCTACCTGAGGACACAGGTGTAGAAGCCGTTGTCCTCCAGCTCAGCGGACCGGAACCAGATGGAGTCGTCCTCCTTGCTCAGCCTGTGCCCAGAAAAGACGATGGGCTCCTCGGAGTCACCCTTGTTCTTGTACCAGATGAGCCGCAGCTTGGCGCTCTGGGCCATGGTGTAGTTGGTCCTGATGTAGCTGTAGAAGAGGGCGCACTTCACTCGGACCGGCTCGCCCGCGAGCACCCGGTACTTCTTCAGGTCCACCGACCAGTCGATGCAGCCGTCCACTGTGAAGGAAGCAAATTGTAATGGATTAGTTGTTAATTAACACCCACCGCCAGCCAAATGCTGGTAAAACTTTGATTGTGGCTGGTAGGATTTCTACTGTAGCGGCCACTTTGTCCGATAACCAACCGGGTTGTGTTATATTGTAAAAGGTAATGGCTGGTAAAATGTTGAAAATGGTTGGTGATTTTTAGAATCCACAAGGCACTCTGGCCAGTGGGTGAAAAAGTTAATTTCATGCCCTGTTTGCAAGACCCCATGATGCTCGACGTTGGCATAAAAGAACCACCCTGGCTGAAGCTGGGGTCAGATGTAAAAATGAGCCAAAAGCTTTTGCACACTGCCTCTACCTGACATTAGCGTAGCAGGCTCATCTCCTGTTCAGTGTTTATATTTGGACTTCTCATTCGCATCGTGATTACCACAGGCAGTTAGATGACCACTTTCATTATGTTAAGTCAAGTAGTGACAATTCCAGTTCAGGAAGCAATCTTGCACTAATTGGAAACTGTATTCATATTAAAACATTAACACCACTTATTTCTCACTCACCACTCAGGACTCATGTGACCCATCTCAAAAGAAGCTGTTAGAGAACTGTAACGCTCTCCAGATAAGTCTTAATAAGTTTCATAAAGGGGCAATAGAGTTTTCAAAAGAAGCTTGTTAAAAACTTTTTTTCCAGCACGTCTATTGTGCAAAACACAATGCAAAATGCGATACATGAAAAAGAGCAGAGCGCGAGGTTACTGTACACAGATGAAATATTCGGACTGAAGAGTTTACTGCTGCTTTGCTCTGCGCTTTAACGCATTTTTATGCTAGACGTTCAAAACTATTTTTTAAACAAGTAAAAAAAAAAAATCACGATTTCCAATTGGATAATTTTAGTGTTTTGAAACTTTTTAAAAAGTAAATGTAAAGGTTTGCTTTGAATCAGCAACATAGCAGAATAGCTCTTAGCAGACAGACTTTTAAGTAGTTTTCTATATTCAACCAGCAGTTCCACTCTAAAAAATAAAAAAACATTGCTGGTTTTTCGGACATTTTTTAGAGAGCTCATTGGCCTCAAGAACTCTGAATGCACATCAGTATGAACCATTATAATTTATGAGCAATTACAGAAGTGTGTGTATGTAGACCCCGAGTAATTTGTCTTTCTGCTCACTGTCACATAAATAATTTTTACATTCGGAAGCTGTCCACTGTAATTTATGTAAAGGGCTGTCACTAACCCCAATTTATGGTATAGATTTGTTATATACATTTATTCTGACCATTTTGTCACACACATTCTAAATTAATTCTGGTCACGCCCAAGGAAAAACGAACGGACAAAAATGGACATCCGTCAGGCGCAGGGAGGAGGAACGAGAAGGCGGCGGAGGGCGGAGTTGGCCGATGAACAAAAGGCATTGTGGGATAGCTTGCATGTGATGGAACGTGCGAGTCGGAGTACACATTAATCCGGCATGCTGGGTAAATGCTTTAAAGGCTGGTGCTGAGTGCACCGGCTACGCTGCACGTTACATAAAGAAGCGCTGGTGAGGTGAGGCGGCCATAAGTCACCCCAGGGTCCTTCTCCTACTGCCTGTTCTGAAAGGAGCGATTCGTTCATTGGTTCTCGTGTCTGGCACGGCGAAAGGGCTGGAGTGCAGACCCGGTAATTGCAACACCCTTGTATAAACGCGGCGAGATGCATTGTTCCTTTCAGACCGTTTCCTCGCATCCTTGGGCACGGATGCGGACCCGATTTGAACCTTAGGATGGAAGTTTCTGGAAGGAGATCCATTGGGGGGCAGGAGCGGCGGTGGGTAGAGTTTATCGTTTGTCCCGTGCTTATAGGCGCTCAGAAGCTGTGCACAAAACTGCCCATCGATACAAGCCATGAGAGAGAGACTTCCTGATACCACAATCAGTATCTGATTTCATGGAAATTAATGGTTTTATACTCCTTAAAATTCATTAAATCACAAAAAACTGGTTAATGAACAATAACATTTTGAAATAAATGAACTTGCAGTGACTTGTGAAGGCCAGACTAGTTAATTAAGATAACAACATGAGAAATAAACACACACACACACACACATATACACACACACACACACACATATATGCACAGGCACATACAAGCACACATACACGCACACACACACGCACACACACATATGCACAGGCACATACAAGCACACATACACGCACACAAACACGCACACACACATATGCACAGGCACATACAAGCACACATACACGCACACAAACACACACACACACACACACACACACACATATGCACAGGCACATACAAGCACACACACACACACAATTAACTGCTATAGCAGATAAGGTTTGGCTTGGCTGTTTCAGACCTCACTGTTGCTGCTGAAATCCATTGTAGAATCCATTGTAAAGGCTGGCACCTTCTGCAATAATAATAGCTTGACCCAGCTTCTACACATCGGCCAAGTCTATCATGAGGCAGTATAGCAATTTCAGCCATGACAGCTGAGAGAGGGGAAAAAAGTCAATGTCAGAGCTATAGCCCACCAAATACTTTGTGCTGATGTGCCATTTCAGTCCCAACTTGCATTTGATAGCTTGTTTATTATTTTCTGAAAAATACTGAATGAATAGCTTTCGGTGGACATGTATCCTTACACAGGTATAAATGGGACCAGAGGTGCAGCGGTTTCAATATGATTCCAGAAATGAGTTACATTGAGGCGTGGGCAAAACCAATCTTATCAGAGAGAAATAAATATGGAAATGTGAGAGGGGTAATGGCTGTTTCTGTGTGACGGAGGCAGTTTATCAGCGCACAACTTGTAGGGCATTTTAAATAAATCGACTTGACCACATAAGCCCCTACAGACCACAAAAAAGATTAGAATTTATTTGCCCTGTCACTCTGGTAAACAGTTGCTAAGGTATACTTGATGGGGTATTAGGCCATTTTGTTTTGACGTCTCTTGAATTTGAATCTGTTTAGCGAACATAATATAAATCATACCGCCCTCTAATGCGATGGAAACCACTGCTCAATGACAGCTAAAGTATGTAATTGTATAACTAGGCTGCATTATTTTACAGTGAAAACATTGAAAAGTGTCCCCAATTATAGATATTCTCCATTAAATACTGACTTCCCTGAAGCATTATAGAAATAGCAGGATAAAAATAAACGATGACAGTGGAGAAAGTATACCAATTAGGGAACCAGGGTTATATTCAGAGAAGCCATTTTTTTTTAAACATTCATCTACAATGAAATATGTGTATATATATAAAATAAAGTCCCATAATATTTGTCAAAATATAGCAGATGAGGTTAGGACATTCAGCACATATTGTATAACTATGTTTTATAAATCTAAAACAACAACAAAAAAAACAAACAAAAAAAAAAATTATAATAATAATCATCATCATCATCATCATTATTATTATTATTATTATTATTATTATTATTATTATATTATATTATTATAATAATTGACAGCAATAAATATTGCAAGAAAGCTAACCAGAATAGATATGTCAGGCAGTCATGCCACAGTAGAATGTAGATTATGATAACGATACGCCGAGAATGAAACTATCACAGTGTCCACTTTGTTAATGAGCGACCTCTTAACTCCTCGGATAACTATTCCATACAGCTGTGTGACGAAATCCTTGCTAACGTTAGTGTGGATTTACGACATCCATCCTGCTAATCCTTTTTAAGATTTTAAAGGCTTTTCTTGGGCTCCTCTATCATTTTGTATTGTGGTCACAAACACTGAACACAACACACTGCACATGGTCTATCTCGGCCATTGGGCAACTTCAGGACAACATCCTTTGATTTATATTATGTTCTTTCAGCTGTACTCCAGAAACCCAGAAATCCATTTCTGGATCATACTCAAAAACTGTATTTTTTAAGTTTTTGATCATCCTATAATACTACTACTACTACTAATAATAATAATAACAACAACCATAATATTAATAATAATAATAATAATAATAATAATAATCATAATAATAATAATAATAATAATTCAATTTACATCGCACATTTAAAACAACACATTAGCAGCCCAAAGGTAGATGATCTGAAGCAAATATAGAGGCAGAAAGCCTTGGGGTGTTAAAGCACAGACACAGGGCTGGATATTCTTTGTCTGCTGCTAGATGATGAGCCTAGATGGGCTGAATGAGCTCTTCACATCATTATGGCCCCTTAAGTTCTTTCGTATATATGACAAAATACCGGGCTGGTACGGCATCACATACAGTACTTGTGGCACTAGCTGAAACTGCGCTGCGGGGCAGGGGGTCCATTCCCAAGTGCAGCCACGGGACAGTCCAGCGCCATCATCTATTTGAAAGCGACAATCAACTCAGTTTCATTCTGTATTTGAAATCCAATGCTTTTTCACAGCAGGGACTTTCATAGGACAGAGCTCTGCTACAGTACAACAGGACTGGCCCTGCCTGGCAACACAAATACATCCCAGAGTTTCCATGGCACCAGAGGTGGCACATGTTTTGTGGTGCGGGCTCAATTGGCACCTTTCAGCAAAATAAATGTTCTGGGGCTTACGTCAACCCCAAACGAGAATGCTGGCGTGCTTTGGTTGATACTTTACGTGAATATACACAGTTGGCGTACTTGGTAGAAAGTACGTTTTCAAAAGAAAAGGTGCACAGCAAGGTCTGTGGATGCTTGTGAGCAACCGTATCATTGTATTCAGAAAGAGACATTGGTGTTTTTTCGGTTATGCAAAAACATCAAAATAAACGTTTTTAGCTTTTTTTTAGGGGGTCAACTGCCCCTTTAAATGTCCCCATCTTCATTTTATTAATACCAAATGTAAACACAACGTTAGGTTCGGTTATATATCAGCACAATACAATAGAGCATAACCCAATACAATATAGTACAGCCACTTATCACTTAGATATAACTGTAGCAGGGCTGGAGTGTTATGAAGAACATATTTTACATGATAGGAAATAACCAAGCAGACAACACACTTTACACAACAACACATGCCCATATGAATGCTGTACGCGTGAAGTTTTCCTAGATCTGTGAACCTCAGGTCAGATCTATCCCATGAGATGATAAGCACAACATTATAAAGCATTCATATGTAATTATCATGTAATGCTTTTGTAATGCTCATGAATGCATAATGAATGCTTTATGAAGATGCAGTTAATGTAAATCATAACTGATTATCTAAAACAAGTCAGCACGACACAATACCAGATAGGATAATATGACAGAATACATGTGGAAAAAATATATAAATAAAGTGAGCCACTGATTTGAGTACATTGCTATTCCTGGCTGCATTACTCTCCTGCTGTGGGGTTTGGCTCTGTAGCCACCGCACTGTGATGAGAATCTGATCGCTGTAGATTTTCAGTTGGTTAACCGGCTGTTTTTTTTTGTTTTTTTGTGGAGACAGATGTACGCACCATACATATGCTCCTGTCAAAAAATGATTACAAGGAACATTTGCAGATATTATTATTTTTTAAAGATTTCAAGTTAATTTGTCATGATAAGAGAGCTTGAGATAGATTTTTCTCTGAATTCTATTATAAGCCTTTAAAAAAAATACCCTCCATAACTCTTTCGAGAAAGGGCCAGTTTTTGATGCTGAAAATACGTAATCAAAGCACTATATTAAAAATATTAGAAAATCATGAAAAATACATTGTTGATGTAACATCCATATTTAAATAATGCTAATAAGTACATTATGTAGAAGCAGGCTGGGATGGAAAAGGTTACAATATCTCATATAAAATAGCAACAGTACTGATCTAATCTTGAGTAATTTCTCAGTCACAAGCTTTATATATTACAAAACTTAATATCATACTTATTTACTAACATTTAGTTATGTGAGACAAAGCCAAACATGCATTTCGAAAGAAATGTTTATAATATAGTTATGAATGTTTTATTACGCATTTATAGATTTTTTTCCTTTTTTTCCTAATTTGGTAGCCAATTGGACCTGATGTAATTCAATTCTCCCCATGTAGCAACCACTAGAGAATCGCCGCTACACAACCCCGTCAGCCAGTATAGGAAGGAGAGCGCCATGTCCTCTTCAGGGCGTGACTCCTCGAGCCCCCAACCGTGATTCCAACTCGCCCAGGGCCGTCATGCGTGTGACGATTCTCACCGAGTCCCTCCCCCCACCCCGTGAGCAGCCGCCAATTGCCACTCCCTCAAGGCACCGGATCACTCGGATCTGGCAGGGATGCACCACTTTCTTGCATGTTATCATATCGTTTTTTCTAGTGGTGGGCATAGATTATTTTTTTTAATCTAGATTAATCTCACTGTAATCTTGGAATTAATCTAGATTAATCTAGATTAAAATGGCTCATTTGAATTCTGCCGAAGGCATTCAAAATATGTGTGCTACCCAAATAATGACTAAAAGTAAGTCTTTGAGAACGGGTTTCTCAAGCCAGGTGGCGCATTAGACCAGGGGCTCATCTCCTGTTTCCAAAATGCATCACAAACTGCTTGGGAAGTTTCTTAAAAATAAATTTTCCCTGAAGCAAACCCGGCGGCTTCATAGCTGCATCCATGTTAGCACGTCACGTTTGATGTGGTCATTTCACAGTAGGCATACACACAGGTTCGAAGACTCGTTCTCGCCCCCCTACTGTGATGTTCTGGAATTATGTATGTCTGTTTATATTATTGTTTTCTTTCATCATTGCATTCCCCTCTGTTCGTGGGTTGTCTGAGTCGCATTCGTGTGTTTGTTTACCCTGTCTTGTGTATGCACTGTTTAGGTGACTTCGGGATTTTCCGAGGGGTTCGTGTTCTGCTACTTCCTGGTTTTCCTTACGCGTAATTGTATAGATTACTAACTCGTGCTAACAATCACTCGGGTGGTTTATTAGTTAAATGCACTTACTAAACCAATTAACATAAACGTTTACTAACGAACTAACGGTCTGTCTTATAGTTAGGTATTAACAAGATTAACCAGTTTGTCCGCGATCTCTGTTATTCGCCCCAGCTGTTTGTATGTAGTTTCACCTCTCGTGATTACTGAGCACACTCCGCTCCTCTTTGAGCCCGTTGTTTGTTATGCATGTTTCCGAGTCCCTTCCATGTCTTTGTTATGTTTCCGTGATTGTTTCATTGCTACCTCATGTGTTAACCTCACGTAGTTTGTTACCCCTCCCTTTCCTATACGTATATATAGACCCACATATCTGTTTGTTCCCTGTCAGAACGTACCCTTTATTTCCTGTGCCTGAGATTGTGAAAGCCAGAGACTTATTGATTACCTGAGACACCCTTTCCGTACGACCCGAGATAGCCTAGCGATTTTGTTTGTTTGCCATTTGGTTTCGACTTCTGATTGTTTTTTTACTTTGCCTTTGCCTGCCGTTTTTGTACCTCTGCCTTTGATTTCCGGTTTTTAGACTTTTGATTCCTGACTACTCTTTTGCTTTCCGTTTTTGTACTGTATATATTCTGATATCCTGGCTTTTTGACCTCACCCTTTGAAATAAAACTACGTTTCTGCTTATCCCTGTCTGCTATTGGGTTTTCTGAGTCCAGACGTAACACCTACAGTGCAATTCGGCTAGGTATACATCCGCGCTAAAATATCAAGGTGAAAGTCATCATAGCTTGCGTAGTATAGACCCAGCTCCCAACCCAACTTTGAGAATAGATTAACGGCGATATTTTTTTTATCGCCCGATAAGAGTCTCACGCTAACGCAGCACGTTAACGCCGATAACGGCCCACCACTAGTTTTTTCATAAGATTGAAAAATAAAATCGTTTGTGTCGAAAAAAGTAAATCAATTCACTACTCAAGAAGAGAAGCAATTAAAGGGCCTTATTGTGATGTTCTGTTATTATGTATGTCTGTTTGTTTATTATTATCATTCATCATTGCATTCCCCTCTGTTCGTGGGTTGTCTGAGTCGCATTCGTGTGTTTGTTTACCCTGTCTCGTGTATGCACTGTTTAGGTGACTTCGGGATTTCCCAAGGTTTCGTGTTCTGCTACTTCCTGGTTCCCTTACGCTAATTGTATAGATTACTAACTCGTGCTAACAATCACTCGGGTGGTTTATTAATTAAATGCACTTACTAAACCTATTAACATAAATGTCTACTAACGAACTAACGGTCTGTCTTATAGTTAGGTATTAACAAGATTAACCAGTTTGTCCGCGATCTCTTATTCGCCCCAGCTGTTTGTATGTAGTTTCACCTCTCGTGATTACTGAGCACACTCCGCTCCACTTCGAGCCCGTTGTTTGTTATGCATGTTTCCGAGTCCCTTCCATGTCTTTGTTATGTTTACGTGATTGTTTCATTTCTACCTCATGTGTTAACCTCACGTAGTTTGTTACCCCTCCCTTTCCTATACGTATATATAGACCCACATATCCGTTTTGTTCCCTGTCAGAACGTACCCATTATTTCCTGAGCCTAAGATTGAGAAAGCCAGTGATTTATTGCATACCTGAGACAACCTTTTCCGAACGACCCGAGATAGCCTACCGTTTTTGTACCTCTGCCTTTGATTTCTGGTTTCGACTTTTGATTGTTTTTTGACTTTGCCTTGCCTGCCGATTTTGTAACTCTGCCTCTGATTTCCGGTTTTTGACGTTAGCTTCCGAACTACTCTTTGCATTCCGATTTTGTACTGTACCTTTTGATATCCTGGCTTTTTGACCTCACCTTTGGAAATAAACCTCGTTCTTGCTATTCCTTGTCTGCTATTGGGTCTCTGTGTCTGAAACGTAACAGTACGTTCTGACCAGAGATGGACCCAGCAGACAGCTCCCGGATGAGCCACGCCATCGAGCAGCAGGGTGCCATACTGGGTCGCCACCAGAACCAGTTGGATTCAGTTTCGCAGCATCTGCAAAACCTCACCCTCTGTGTTTCGCAGCTGACGGCTACGATCCAGACATTTCAGCCTGGCCACGCTCCCCAGCAACCTTCTGTTCCTGTTCCGGTTTCTGCTCCTGCTCCCTCAGCACCCCCTCCTGTTCCGGTCCGGGAACCTCGTCTTCCTCCGCCGCAGAGATACTCCGGAGAACCTGGCGGTTGTCGGCCCTTCCTCACCCAGTGCCAGCTCGTCTTCCAGCTGCAGCCTACCACCTTCCCCACTGAGCTCTCCCGGGTGGCTTATATCATCACACAGCTATCTGGTCGAGCCATGAAGTGGGGAACGGCGGCCTGGGAGGAGGGTCTTCCGTGCATCCAGACCTCAGACGGGTTCGCGGAGGAGATGAAGAGGGTCTTCGACCGTTCTAAACATGGGCATGAGGCGGCAAGGGAGATGATGATGATGCGCCAGGGCAATCTCACTGTATCGGATTTCGCCATAGAATTCCAGACGTTGGCGACGTCCAGCAGATGGGAGAGCAGGGCGCTGTACGACGCATTCCTCATGGGACTGGCGGAACGGATTAAGGACGAGCTGCTGACTCGGGATCTTCCGGAGAACCTGGGGGACCTCATCGCGCTCGCCATCCGCGTTGACCATCGCCTTCAGGATCGCAGCAGGGTTCGTCAGCAAGGTACTTCTAATCAGGGAGCCTCCTGGAGAGCCCACATCAACGATACATCCATTGCCACCAAGAAACCGCCGTCCCGGGCACCAGAGACGGAGGCCATGGAGGTGGATCATACTCGTCTGTCTAAGGAGGAACGTGATCGGAGGATGAGTTCCAGAGCCTGCCTCTACTGTGGCCAACCGGGTCACTTTGTTGCCAAGTGCCCGGTAAAAGCCAACGCCCGCTAGTGACCAGAGGAGCACTAGTGGGTGTTATTCCAATTGATCACTCCTCTAGGAACCGCACCTGCCTTCCTGTGACGCTCGAGTGGGCAGATCAATCGAGGAGGACATCCGCCCTCGTCGACTCTGGAGCGGAGGAGAGCTTTCTGGACGCTGGGATGGCGTCCAGATGGGGAGTTCCTCTCCTCAAGCTGTCACACCCACTAGCCGCCAAGTCCCTCAGCGGCCAGAGATTCGCCAGCATAAACCACATCACCGCCCCACTCAAGCTGCGGATCTCAGGCAACCATCGGGAGGAGCTTCAGCTCCACATCATCGATTCTCCCAACTCTCCAATTATCCTGGGACACCCCTGGCTGGTCAAGCACAACCCCACGTTCGAGTGGTCGACACATGAGATTTTGGGCTGGAGCCCATTCTGTTCATCTCATTGTCTCCGAGAAGCCCACTCTCCTCTTCCGAGTCCCCTTCCGAGCCCCCCCTCTTCCGAGATGTGCGAGGACCTGTCCCGTATCCCTTCCGAGTACCTGGACCTCAAGGAGGTGTTCAGCAAGTCCCGAGCCGTTAATCTGCCTCCTCACCGTCCCTATGACTGTGCCATTGAGCTACAACCCAGCGCAGTTCCACCTAGAGGGCGAGTCTTCTCTCTCTCCCGACCTGAGCACGAGGCCATGGAGAAGTATCTACGGGAGTCTCTGACGGCAGGAGTCATTAGACCTTCCTCCTCGCCCGCTGGAGCGGGGTTCTTCTTCGTGGGAAAGAAGGATGGTTCCCTAAGGCCCTGCATCGACTACCGGGGTCTCAATAACCTCACGATCAAGAACCGCTACCCGCTTCCTCTCATGGCGTCCGCGTTTGAACTTCTCCAAGGGGCGTCCATTTTCACCAAGTTGGACCTCCGCAACGCATACCACCTGGTGCGTATCCGTGATGGGGATGAGTGGAAGACGGCCTTCAACACACCCACGGGCCACTGGGAATACCTGGTGATGCCATTCGGCCTCACTAATGCCCCTGGCGTATTTCAGAAATTGGTTAATGACGTGCTCGGCGACCTGCTCAACAGGGTCGTTTTTGTGTATCTGGACGATATTCTTATTTTCTCCAAGACCGAGGCCGAGCATGTTACCCATGTCCGCCAGGTGTTGAGACGCCTCCTGGAGAATAGACTGTTCGTCAAAGCAGAGAAGTGCGACTTCCACTGTTCCACCACGACCTTCTTGGGGTACATCATCTCCGCAGGGAGTCTGAGCATGGACCCCGAGAAGGTCAAAGCCGTCATGGAATGGCCTCAGCCGGAGAGCCGGAAAGACCTACAACGATTCCTGGGATTCGCTAACTTTTATCGGCGTTTCATCCGAGGATACAGCTCATTAGCCGCTCCACTCACTGCTCTCACCTCTACGAAGACGTCGTTCTCATGGAATTCTAGAGCCGGAACAGCGTTTAAGGAGCTGAAGAATCGCTTCACCACCGCTCCCATCCTGATCCACCCTGACCCCAAGGCCCAGTTCATTGTGGAGGTTGATGCCTCCAATGTCGGAGTAGGGGCGGTGCTGTCCCAACGGTCCGCTAAGGACAACAAGGTGCACCCGTGTGCATACTTTTCCCATCGTCTCACACCTACGGAGGCGAATTATGACATCGGCAACCGGGAGCTCCTGGCAGTCAAGATGGCTCTGGACGAATGGAGGCACTGGCTAGAGGGAGCTCAAGAACCTTTCTTAGTCTGGACCGATCATAAGAATTTGGAATATCTGCAGACAGCCAAGAGACTTAACTCCCGTCAAGCCCGCTGGGCTTTGTTCTTTACCCGCTTCCACTTTGTGCTCGCCTACAGACCGGGATCCAAGAATGTTAAGCCCGATGCACTGTCCCGCAGATTTGACACACCTACCAAGGAGGAGGACCCTGACACCATCCTTCCGGTTAGCTGCTTCGTCCACGCCATGGAGTTTGACGTAGAGACCACCGTGCTCAATGCACTCAAAGGCGAATCAGGTCCCAGTGGTTGTCCGACTAACAGACTTTATGTTCCTGAGGCAGTCCGGACCAACGTCCTGCAGTGGGGTCACTCCTCCAATCTGTCCTGCCACCCAGGGGTCACCAGGACACTCACGTTCATCCAGCGACGGTTCTGGTGGCCCCATATGAAGGAGGAGATCAAGGACTTTGTCGCTGCCTGCTCAGTCTGTGCCCAGAATAAGGTACCACACTCACACCCTGCAGGATTACTTCAGCCCCTCCCTATTCCTCACCGACCCTGGTCACACATCGCACTAGATTTTATCACTGGGTTGCCCACTTCCAATAATTACACCACTATTCTCACCACTGTCGATAGATTTTCTAAGGCTGTTCACTTTATTCCCCTCACTAAACTCCCCTCCGCCAAGGAAACGGCATCCATCTTAGTCCAACACATTATTAGGTTACACGGCATCCCCACAGATATAGTTTCAGATAGAGGTCCACAGTTCACAGCTAGGTTCTGGAAAGCTTTTTGCACTCTCTTAGGCACCACTGTTAGTCTGTCATCAGGTTTTCATCCCCAGAGTAATGGCCAGACTGAGCGGGCTAATCAAGTTATAGAGACAGTTCTACGGTGTTTGTGTTCAAGGAACCCCACGTCCTGGAGTCACCAACTACCTTGGGCTGAATATGCCATAAATTCTCACACCTCCTCTGCCTCTAAACTATCCCCTTTCGAGTGTTGTTTAGGCTACCAGCCGCCTCTGTTCCCGAGCCAGGAGGAGGAGGTGGGAGTGCCGTCGGCCGAAGCCTTCATCCGGCGCTGCATCCGCACCTGGAAAACTACCCGTCAGAATCTGCTTCGTGCCAGCGCCAGGATGAGGGTAACGGCCGATCGGCGTCGGTCCAAGGCACCCCAGTATCGGGTGGGGCAACGGGTGTGGCTCACGACACGGGACATTCCCCTCAAAGTGGACTCCCGCAAGTTGGCACCTCGTTACATTGGGCCCTACACCATCACTAAGGTTTTGAGTCCCACAGCCGTGAGACTCAAGTTGCCTATCACCATGCGTCGGATCCACCCGACTTTCCACGTCTCACGGCTCAAACCGGTAGTCACCCACCCCCTTTGTCCCGCCCCTGATGCCCCCCCTCCCCCCCGTCTCATCGATGGAGGCGATACGTACACTGTACGTAAACTTTTGGACTGCCGTCGTCGGGGTCGGGGCCTCCAGTACTTGGTTGACTGGGAGGGCTACGGTCCCGAGGAGAGAAGTTGGATTCCCACCAGTTTTATACTGGATAAGACTGTCATTAAGGACTTCCACAAGAACCATCCTGTGCCACCTGTTAAAGCACCAAGAGGTGCTTCTTAGGGGGGAGGGTACTGTGATGTTCTGTTATTATGTATGTCTGTTTGTTTATTATTATCATTCATCATTGCATTCCCCTCTGTTCGTGGGTTGTCTGAGTCGCATTCGTGTGTTTGTTTACCCTGTCTCGTGTATGCACTGTTTAGGTGACTTCGGGATTTCCCAAGGTTTCGTGTTCTGCTACTTCCTGGTTCCCTTACGCTAATTGTATAGATTACTAACTCGTGCTAACAATCACTCGGGTGGTTTATTAATTAAATGCACTTACTAAACCTATTAACATAAATGTCTACTAACGAACTAACGGTCTGTCTTATAGTTAGGTATTAACAAGATTAACCAGTTTGTCCGCGATCTCTTATTCGCCCCAGCTGTTTGTATGTAGTTTCACCTCTCGTGATTACTGAGCACACTCCGCTCCACTTCGAGCCCGTTGTTTGTTATGCATGTTTCCGAGTCCCTTCCATGTCTTTGTTATGTTTACGTGATTGTTTCATTTCTACCTCATGTGTTAACCTCACGTAGTTTGTTACCCCTCCCTTTCCTATACGTATATATAGACCCACATATCCGTTTTGTTCCCTGTCAGAACGTACCCATTATTTCCTGAGCCTAAGATTGAGAAAGCCAGTGATTTATTGCATACCTGAGACAACCTTTTCCGAACGACCCGAGATAGCCTACCGTTTTTGTACCTCTGCCTTTGATTTCTGGTTTCGACTTTTGATTGTTTTTTGACTTTGCCTTGCCTGCCGATTTTGTAACTCTGCCTCTGATTTCCGGTTTTTGACGTTAGCTTCCGAACTACTCTTTGCATTCCGATTTTGTACTGTACCTTTTGATATCCTGGCTTTTTGACCTCACCTTTGGAAATAAACCTCGTTCTTGCTATTCCTTGTCTGCTATTGGGTCTCTGTGTCTGAAACGTAACACTTATGGTGGGTAATGTGCAATATTTGAGCTTATGTGGTACATGTGGTGTGTGTATCCATGTAACTTGACCATTAGCTGTACTGTAACAACTATGTTGGGGCAAAGCAGCTTTCTTACCAAAAGCAGGTTTTTGGAAACATACAATAAAGTACTATCAGATCTAATAATAGGTAGTAATTCTCAATGTAAAGATGGTCACCAACTGTACTTTAATACATCTGTCCAACCACTGATTATCTGCTCTGATAGAATTCCAATTACCTCCCTACACTCCTTATTACTAGCCAATCTTTAACCATTGATGCTGGGATGGCGATCTACGGTATATCTGGGTTCTTCCCAAGATTTCTTCCCATCGGCTATTTTTTCCTCACCACAGTTTGAGTGTTTTTTTCTTCTCACTGGGGAGTTTTTACCTGGCTTGTTTCTAGGGGGGGGGGGGTACAAGCTCAATCTTTCCAAATTTTTTCACATTTGCTATATGTCTTTGTGACAGCGTTCCTGTAAAACGGCCTAGACAAATAAAACGAAATTGAATTGAAAGATCAAATGACTTTCGTCTTCACATTACTTTACTTCCACAGTTTTCACTTTTATTGTTGAATCCACATGCCAGCACAGGATTTCGAACACTGCACCACGTGTGCGGATCATCCCACAATCAAAGCCAGACCACAGAAGGGTAAATTTCCTTCTGTAATTTCTGTGAAGCACAAAACTGATGCTGGTTTCCCTATAAGGCCTGTTCACCTGGCTACACTGCAAAACCCAAAAACATAAGTCAACCTCAACAAGGATATAGTCTTATATTTACACTTAAAATCTTATTTATATTACTTTTTTGCTAAATAAAACCAAATATTTCCAATGAGGTGAGAGAGTTTGGCGTATTTTAACATTTGCCAATGAGGTCAGAACATTTATCTGGTCAAGCAAACAGTAACTTTAATATTTTGTACTTGAGAGAAAAAATAAGATTTTAAGTGTTATTACAAGACTAAAACACTTGTTAAGACAGACTTTTTTTGGAGTGTAATACAGGCTGCCACATCAGCCAAAACTATTTCCCCATGCACCCCCTGATAAAAGCTGAATGGCCTTCATGTGTTGTACACAACACTAACTCTCTTGTGAACATCAAGATTTAGGCGGTAAAAAAAAGAAGTGTGATTTTGAAAGTCATAGTCAGTGGAAATAAAAAAGCACTTTCTTTTACAATTGTGCTTGGATAAAAAAAATAAAAAAAACCCAGGACAACGTGCCCAGGCGGTTTTACTTCAGCTCTCTGTAAGTGGTCTACTGTGATGAACCGAAACGCCGACGGGTCACAGTAACACAATCACCCACTAATGATATTGAAATTAGCCAGGCACTCACATCATGTAAAAAACACGCATTCCAAAGTGCACTGTAATGAGAAGCGATGACTTTCATTTCACTTTTTGCCTGAAATAAATTACCCATTCATTTACATCGATAATCAGGAAAGAATGTATGAAAATTGCAATAAGAATGGAGGCACTCCATTTTCGACACGACGTGTATGTTTGAATCCAGCAGTCCATTGGTGGGGAGTAAATGCATAACCGCTATAACTCTCTATAACTGGCAGCTTAAGACTGCCTAATTCAAAGTGCTGTCGTAATCAAATGTTCACAAAGGACAGTAATTGCCTGGAGTCGATCTCTGTTGACAGAAATAGATTTACATTGTATTCCACAATGTGCTGCACTTTCCTTGCTCCTATAAGAACTCCACATACTGCAGAAAAGAAAAAAAAACTACATTTCCCAGCCTTATTATCCCACTGTAGCTCTGCTCCTTACAACGATCTCCCTGAATATGTAGTTTGTATAATTTGGATCACGCTAATTTGGACAGCTTTACAGTTTTCTTTTGCTATAATGTGCAGTGTAAGGACTGCTTTATGATTGGCCATGCTGTAATCTGCTGTGCATACACTGCTTTACCATTGGCTATGCTGTAATGTGCGGTGTAAGGACTGCTTCATTGGTTATGCTGTAATCTTTTGTGCATATACTGCTTTACCATTGGCTTTGCTGTAATGTGCTGTTTATAAACTGCTTTATGATTGGTTATGCTGTAATGTGGTGTTTAAGAACTACTTTATTATTGGCTATGACATAAGGTACATTGTAAAGAACATTTTCCATTGTATTGGACCACATGAGGACATACAGTGTACTGATGAAAACAGGGCATTCAGCCAGTCAAGATGTGTTGTTGATCTACAGTCTAGAAAGTATACTGCACTGCGTCATTTTTAGGCTGCAATATCATGACAAAAGCTACAAATTATTCCTTTCATATCCTTATTCACAAAGAAATACTGCGATTTAAAAAGATTGCCTGGAACATTGTCTAATTCACCATGCAGTATCATGTCAGTGTGGATATACTGTAGCAATAGTTTACCGGCAGCTTGACACCAAAAAAATAAATATTTCAGCGCTGTGTGATCGCGAGAAGTAGGTAAATAAGAAAGAAACCAGAAGCAGTCCTCTGTCGCTCCAAAGCGTTTATACCGAATTTCCTCTTCTTGACAACCAAAAGTTTCTGTAGACTTGGACCACATCAAAACTCACTACAGAAATAAAACAGAAGCACTATTAGAGTAGAGGCAACTTCAACTTTCTTTTGAGTAAATCTAGACTCTTTTGAGGCTCTTCTCCTGTCTACCAAATGTAGGCTTGCTCCCAGAACCAAATAACTAGGCTGGTGCTATGAGCAGTCTCAGCGATCAGGGGGGTATTCCACAAAGCAGGATTACTGAGTTAGCTGGATAAAACCCGGACCGGAGTAAAAATGAGCTGTTCCAGGCTTTACTCAGTGCAGTTACTGAGCTAGCTCAGTAATCTTGCTTTGTGAAACACCCCCCAGGCAGGGCCCCGTGTAAATGAAGTCTATCTGGGCCCCCTTCCCAATGCAAACTCTTTAGTACGGGCCTTCTGGGGGCCCCTCCCCACCTTGGGGCCCTGGGTGGTCAGGTCCACTTGTCCCCCCACTATGACGCCCCTGCCCCAGATCTAGAATGGTACCTAATCTGATGTAAACGAATGAGACTAACAGCATCGTTTCTCACAGGAGGGAGGGTGGGCCCACTTCACTGGTACAGCGAGTTACATCTATAAAGTTATACTGTATATTAACAGCTCCAGTAATTGTCCTTAGGTATTTAACCTTTCTATTACCTTAGCATCTTATTGCCATTTGTCTTAAGGTGTTATACTTAAGGATGTTTTAAAGGTGTTTGCTGAAGAAAATCACAAGTTATACAAAGGCAAAAAGCAATTGCAGGTCATATTGACCCTAACATGATAGAAAGGTTAAAATTCCAGCCACATAATTTTCGACCTCCACTCCTGCCAATTGAAAAATTGTAAGAGGAACTGACTCCTAACTGTGAATCAGCATTTTAAAAATAATAAAAATATCAACTTTTGAGATATTAAACTTAATCATTTCTTATCCGGTTAAATGTCACCTAGTGTGACAGCTATTAATGTGTAATCAAAAACACAGATATTTAAGAACCCTGGCTGAAATGCTGCAGAAATAGAAATAGCAAAGAGTAACTAAGAACATGTCATTAAAGGTGGAAGCCTATTTGCAGAAATCTGAGATCAATGAAACAAGCGCTTGAGGGAGAGGGAAAAGCCTCACAAAGTAATGAACCCCAGCCTTCTGTTTTTTTAGAGAACGGTTCTGGCCTTCTCAGTCCATGGACGACGGCACCACCCTTTCCCCAGTCCGTGCTCCCCTGGAGGAACTCCATCCATCCATCCTGCGTTCAGTGGGTTTAGACCCCATCTGTCACAGTGCTGGTGGAGTGTGCAAAATAGACGGCAAATTTGTCAGTTTTCTAGCCCAACGCATTTCCCCGGCCCTCTCCCCCAACACCCCGCCCCCCCTCCCCCCCGCGCGGCTGGCGCTGTGCCAGAGTGGCTCCTTGCGCAGGTTGCTTTATTTTGCTTGTCATTAATAAAGAGAAGTGGCCCTGCACCTGTCCGCTGACAGGCCCCCGCCGAGACCGGAGCCAAGGAGGACCGCCGGATACGCTCGGCGCTTAATGAACTACTTCAAACCGCATTGTCATGTTGCTCCGGATCGCCTGCCACTTCCCTTCCGTTACTGATGTTTCCTCTCCTCGCCCTGCCTCACAGTTAGAGTGACATTTGCTGGTGACAGCCAATCAAGACACCGGAAAGGCAAGCAGAGGACCCAGAGGAATCGCCTGCGATCGGACATTTTATTTTATTTTTTTGACAATTTTTTTTTTTTACACTTTACTTGCCTGTCTTCTTTTCAGCCGGACACATTTGTCATGGCTAATTATTTACTGGAATGTGGCATAGGTCTCTGATGTCGTACATCCTCCTAAAGGTATTAACCCTGGAAATCAAGAATAAACTAAAAAAAAAAATAGTAGTGATGAAAACACTATTTTACAGTTCACTTGACTGCAAAATAAACATTGCATTTTAAAGGAAGCACTAACCTTAGTTTTAAAAAAAATGCTTAACACAAGCTAAAAACCACCCTGAATCAATATTATACATCATGGCTACGCGACCATCTTAATCTATCTGAAATCCTTCTGACACTGTGTCGATAAACTAACCATTTGAAAGATAACAAGGGATTAATGTTTTCTCCCACACAGCCCCCTCCCTTGCCTAGCCCTTCACTGACGTCACTGGGAGGTTTCACAACATTAACTTCCAGGTGGCTTAAATGTGTCACTGGCCAATGAGAGAGTCTCATATTAATTAAGCAATATCACACGAGAGGGAGTGCTGTTATACTGTATATCAGCATGGCTGTGATTCGGTCGTAGGCACGAGGCCAGGCCAAATGCCGAAGATAATCGCAGCCTCGAGTGTGATATTGCTTTTATACAACAGTTCTACTAGCCTGTAAAATATCCATCAAGTAATGATTGAGACAATAGATCAGGGCTGTGTCTAGGGAGGGGGGGGGGGGGGCATGGGGGGGAATGCCCCCCCAAATTCTCCGCCTGCCCCCCCAAAGCCAAATCCAGAAAAAATTAAATCAGACAAAATGAAGTCGGTGCTACATTAATCTATTAGAGCTGCAGACGATTCGGCCAATCAAAAAAATGCCACATCGAAATAATATATTTCTCTAATATCTGATTGGTTGGTTTAGCCATATAAAACTCAGCGACGCAGTGAGACAGAGAGGTCAGTTTCTTTGATCAATCTATGCTGTCTCTTCTCGATAACTAACTGTTACGCATTGCTTAGGATATAATATTCGCTAGCCTAGCTTACTCAGTGACTTGAGGAGTGGTGAGAGTCTCTGTCTGGGAGATTTGATTTTAAATAGATTGATTATATGTTGCATCTAACCTAGTTGTTATAGCTGCGATTCTGCGAAACATCTGCAGCATTGCATTAGCTGGCTGCACATGTGTGTGTGTGTGTGTTAGCTAGCCTACTGCGTGTTGGCTAGTCAGCCCTGTTTTCCTCAAACTTTGGAATACTTCACATATATTAAAATACACTATCATATCTGTCTCTTTCTCTCACGTTTTCTATCGCACACGGCGAAACGGCTGCCGTCAACAGAGGCAAGCCCCCCGGCGTATCAGGCATAAAATATATATTAAAAAATTATAAAATACAGTATATGCTGTCTATAAATGAAACGATGAGCGAATTAGGCTACAATAGGCTACCTTAGTTTCACATGTAAATCGAAAATAGCACAAAAAGATTGAAATGATGAAGGAATAAAGAATAAGTAAGATTCTATAATAATTTGATTTAATTGTGCATTGATAAGGTGGGGGGGGGGGGGTGGAATATGGCTAAAATATAAATGAAAATGAGTCAATTACAGTAACGTAGTTTCACATGTAAATAGAAAATAGCACAAAGAGAGTGAAATTATTAAGAAAAATATCTCATATTTAATATACTTGTGTCCATATCAGATTAGATAATGATTTGGTATTATTGGGCATAAATAAAGTTGTGGAGGGTGGAGGTGGGTTTAAAATGTAATAAAATTATCTTATCCACTAATATACTGATTAGCTTATGCTTTAGCTTTATATGAAAGCTTCACAAATCTCATCTAGGGCTTTAAAAAAAAAAAAATCATAATCATTAATAAATTAAACATTTTAATATTATCAAACGTTTAAACATATTTTTAGAAAATGCCCTGTGTGAGGTAGTGTAGAAATGCAGAAAATTTGTTTTAAAAGGCTCAAACCCCCACTACTTCATCCCCCCCTTCATACCTCCCAATCAAAGCAGTCTAGAAACGGCCCTGCAACAGATTATGATTTTGTTGTTTATTTATATAGTTCCTTCAGATTTCCATTTAAAAAAATAGTTTCGTTTTTTTTGTTCCCAACAATGAATCATTTATAATGGAAACAAGGCGGAGTGATTCCGGTTGGTGATGAGGTCCGAGTGATGTTATACTGTATATCAGCGCTCATGGAATGTGACTCGGCCAATCACAATGTGCAGTCGGAACTAACTGTTGTATAAGTGCCAGTTATGCAAGCTTCGCTGGACATATCGCAAGGTGTCAACACAGCTGCAGTTTATTTACGAAGTGCCAGGCGAAGGTTCCATGACCAAACCACCAGCCCCGCAAAATTCCGCTGTCTCTTAACAACGGAAGAATTAAACATTCTTGGTTCTTTGACATGACCAAAGCCTGCCTCCATCATAAAGCCAGCTCCTGTTAATCGGCACACACCTGTAATAAAAGAGATTAACGGCATAAATCCATTGAATATTTGGCAGGCTAAAATAAAATAAAATAAATGGCACCAGCGGACCACGTCTTGGGATACGAGGCATGGCGACCGGCGATACTGAAATAGAGGCTGCCGGACATCGAATAGAGTTGGAAAGCAGGTTCCTGCCGGTCACCCGTTGTTTTTAATCTACAATATACACATCAAGGTCTTCCAAACACTGCGAATTAGTCACGCGGCTCTGAACTTTATTCGGATCCAGGAGTTGCGGTCTGTGTCCAATGCCGTGGTTTTTTAATTTTTTGAGCCCTGGAGGAAAAGAGGCGGTGGGAGCATTTGGCAACGGTGACGGAGCGGTGTCACCTTGCTACCTGCTGCTTCAGGCTCTCTGCCCTCGTACCAACTCGTCAAACTCTACCTGCCGATGACAGTCAGGTAATGTCACACAGTTACACTCCAGACCCGGGCAAATTCCAGGCTGTATTTAATAGGCTTTTTTTGTTTGTCCTTTAAACATTACAGCCCGGAGAGGTGTGCTTTCAGTTCGGTTGATAATCACTTAAAAGAAAAACATAAATGTGTAATTATTCACAGATGATTCACATTAGCTTTAATGATTTATTTTGTTTTTTAAATAAAGGTGAAATATGGATGACTCAATTGACATTCATACAGCTTTTTCCCAGCTCCGTTTACAACGACATTTTACTAGTGTTTACCTTTTCTTTCAACGAGCCCAGTAAAAGCATCTACAAAATATTATGTGTGAGCATATACCGGGCAAGTACTCACGGTGTCTTTATCACATGTGATAAAAGATACTTCAACTAAATACCAGTAAAACTTCTTCATAACTTATCCGAACGGTAGCACATATGAACCATCAATCTAACTTGCGTACATTCACTGTTAGCTAGCTACACGTGATCCTGTGGCATAGAGCTCCAGTGCTCTCATTAGCGTAGCCGTTCCTCCCGAGACGCGTGGCTTTGTTTGGGAAGTGGAGCTGGAGCAGGTGTCAGTGCCAGAGACGCTCAGAAAGAGCTCTTTCATACGAAGCCAGCGCTCGTAACTCAAGGACGATTTCACAGAGTTTATCAGATCCCCGCAGTACCAGTTAGGCCTACTGCTCCACAACCCAATCGCACCCGAGCACTCCTGACATCTGTACAGTTAACCAGCTAAACTTGACCACGAGAACCTGCTCGAAAGAGCTGGTGAGGCCGGACCAGGGGGGTGTACTACGAAGCAGGACTACTGAGTAAAAACCAGAACAGCTCTTTTTACTTCAGTACATGTTCCTGATTTGTGAGGGTTACGGGTTTTACTCAGTGCAGTTATCCAACTCATTTAGTAATCCTGCTTCGTAGTCTACCCCCCAGGTAAGGCCAGGCCAGACAGCCTGTGATTCAAAACAATGGATTAAGAGACACTTCCACTCAAGAACCAACTTTTGTTTGGGTAAATATATGGGTTTATTCAGAGAGCATAGAATTTTAAGCTTTTAAATGTCAAATCAAAACAAATTTGGGAAAAAACAAGGTTGTCTCATGGTGCCAAAGCTGGAACAATTATGCGTTGTTTTTTTTCAAAGAAAATGTCAGAAACCAAACATTATCCCTTATGCCTTTTGTTTTTATTTTACGCAATGCATTCATGAATTTATGAAATTCTATTTTCCAAAAAACCTCAATAAAATTGTTCACGCGCACAAAAAAGAAGAAAAAAGAATGATAAATAAAGCAATCTTCATAGTTCATACCTGTTAGGCCGTGCAGCTGAAAGACTCTTTTTGCTCATTATACATGGTTGTGGAGAAAGAGCGTAGCATCGCTGTGAGGAGAGAGGTCTTCAGACAAAATTAGAACTTGGCGGCGTTCATGGCGGATGAGCACTCAGTCACACTCCCGCCATTCTGGCCCGGCTCCGTGATAAATCAGCGCTCCCCCTCATTTTTAAATGGCGTACCGCCGCTTCCTCTCCAAGTTATTATTCCTCTGGATTTTCCTCAACAACGATGTGTTTTACACTCTTAATGTTTCACAGCTAAGTGCAGTTATGTAGCTGTTTAGTGGTGACTGTCACAGTGAAGCTCTGCACCTGTTCCCCTTCCTCTGCAAGTTAATGAGGGAACGAGCTGGCCTAATTACAAAACCTCCCTGGAGGATGCCCTGGAGTTTACACTGATCAAAACAAATAAGACACTTCTGTTTTCTCTTTGAATCATTTCCTGTTTATATACTGTATGTGTATATATATAATATATTATATATAGTGTCCTCCATAATGTCTGTGACAAAGACATACAAAGTACATATTTTTTAATGATTTGGCTCTGTACTCCACAATTTTAGATTTGTAATCAAACAATTCATATGTGTTCAAAGTGCAGAGTACGGCTTTTATTAAAGGGTATTTTCTTATACATTTTGGTTTCACCATGTAGAAATGACACTTTTTATACCCCCCATCGTGATCCCATTGCATAATAAATATATTTATATGGTGGAGGTATACATATATTTTGAATATAACTGCTTTTTATGTTTTAACAGTGCATGTTGGTACATTCTGACTATTTTCCTTCAAAAATGCACTGGCCCTGTTTTTGTGGGGGAAGCAGCTCACGGACTCCCTGGGTGAAATGAACCTGGAGGCATTGGGGTATGAATTCAGTAACTGTGCCAAGGGGATGGAAATATGTAATAAATAAATAAGAAAACCACATCAGAAAGAATGAGGGCTTGAATGCACCGTGTGCCATTATACTGAGGCAATTACCAAAGGTGTTGGAGACATGCAGAGCTAGCAGAGTTGGGCCTGAGTGGCAGTAGCTAGGCCCTGCTGTTTTTACCTAGAGGAGTTAGCATGTCACTCTGAGAGAGAGGGAGAGAGAGGGAGAAAGAGAGAGAGAGAGAGAGAGAGAGAGAGAGATAGAAAGAGAGGAAGAAATAAAAAGAAAAAGAAAAAGAGGGAGAGAGAGAGAAAGAAAGAGAGAAAGAGATGGAGAAAGAGAGAGGGAGAGAGAGGGAGGGAGAGAGAGGGAGAGATGGAGCAAGATTGAGAGAGAGAGGAAGAGAGAGGTGAGAGAGAGATGGAGAGAGATGGAAAGAGATGGAAAGAGAAAGGCAAAAAAGAGAGAGTGAGAAGGGGAGAGATAGAAAGAGAGGGGTGAGAGATCGTGTGTGACAGAGAGAGAGAGATGCAGTGAGAGTGAGAGGGAGAGAGAGAGAGAGAGAGAGGGAGGGAAGGAAGAATGAGTATGCAGGACAGAGGGGGTGAGAAACAGCCAGAAGGGGGGATGAGAAAAGAATGAGAAAACCAACGGAAGGAGAGCGAGAGAGAATAAAAAGAAAGACAGACTGGGGGAGAGATAGACGCGCAGTGACATAGACATAGACAGGGAGAGGAAAAGAGACCGTTGGGCCTGTTGACATTTCTGTTATTGTTAATGTTTTTGGAGATATATTCAAACACGTCACACTGATAAAGCACATTAAACCAGAACTGCACTGGGAGACAGATGAAAGGACACATACGGAGAGAGAGAAAGGGAGGGAAAGAGAGAGCGACACATGGGCAGACAGAGAGAGAGAGAGAAGGGAGAGATAGAGGAGAGAGAGAGCTAAGACTATTGCAATGGTAGAGGGACAGAGATATGAGGAGAGAAAAGGGCTCGCATAGAAATGGAGGGAGGGATCTCACAGGACCACGCTGAACAGAAACAGACGCTGCAGCCCGCCCCCTCATCACCACCCCCCCCCCCCCCCCCCCAAAAACCTCTCTACCCAGTGCTCCCTCCGCGAGTGACACCTTGGAGCTAGAGGACCACTGCCTACCTCCGCCAACAGCGTGGTGGTGCTGACAGGCCTGACAGTGGGAGAAGAGTTTGGGCTTCCAGAGTGTATGTGAAACTGCGCATTACAATAACCGAGTCACATACAGAGTATACAAGCACTCTCAACAGTATGGATTTTATTGTCCGCGCTTGGCTTCCCCTGCCATCGACAAGCCCAAAATGTCACTGTGATTTGACGGTTCTGAATCATGCCATGTTGCCTCGCGAGAAAACATTTACAGCTGGACACCAAGTCATGCCCACAACACGCCAAGACTGTCCTTCATCAAACGATGGCGACCGCCACTCAGGGGTGAGGGTGGTGGGGAGGTTTGGGGGGGGGCGGACCTTTGGTTACTAACACGTACGCACGGAAGCACGCCAGACGCCACCTTCATTTCAGATGGAATCTACGCACCGCGCCGTTATCAGATAACCTCTTTTCTTCTTTCCTCCTCGACTGGGTACGGCCATCGAAGGGGAGAAGGGAGAGAGGGAGGCCGCAAAAACGTTTTGTCAGCAAACAGATAAGGCGGCAGTCACTCCCCATCTGTCATTCACCGCCGACCGAAGATTTTGTTCACAGTTCGCGTTCGGGGGTGCATGCCGTGGAAATCCCCCTCCCGCGCCCGTTAAGACAGCCCGTTATCAGACCTGGGTATTTTATCTGCGGTGTGTCTCCACAGCGGCCGACTGCCAGACTGGGCAGCACTTCTGAAAAGCACTTCCTGTGGAAAAAAAAATAAATATAAAAAATTTTGGCAAGGTTGGAGCAAGGTGACCCTCCTCTCTGGTGTGGGTCAGAATTAAAGCTGAACTCTCTCAGATAGCCATGCGGTGGACCACTAGCCCAGAGAGATTTCACGTTTGAAGTGCTATTAGAGCTACAGGAAGATTCACGTTGACAAGGCAAAGCCGAAGAAGGAGGCGAGGCCCACCCAGAGGTCACCTGTCACCTCGGCTCCCACCGGTCTCGCGGGACAAAGACAACAGAGGCCCCATCCTGTGCAGCTGGAGAGCCTAAACGCTGGCTAACACCTGGAGCCAGAAACACTGCCATTCCTCAATATGGAATCAATGCTCCATGCAGTTCCTTCGCCTTTAAATAAGGAGCGGTGACATTCGTAAGAATTAAACCTTTAGATGTCATTTTCTTTAATGGCTGAGGACGCTATTTGGTCACTTCAAATTTCAACTCAGAAATTCAAAGTTGTGAAATGAGACAGGAGATATTTTTTTCATTTTCAATTGTGTCCAGATTCTACATTTCAGTATTCTCAGGATATATGTTAAAATAAGTCTAAAATGAAGACACGTACAGTTTGGAAAATGCCAGCTCCTTTTTTGATTGTCTGTTTGAGCTCTTCCATTCATTGAAATATATATGCATATATATTTTTTACCAGGAATATCATAACTCACAATTGAGCTGAAGATCGGATCAAGATATACTGTACCACACACCATCGCCCCCCCCCCCCCCCCCCCAATCCCAGCAGCGGGTAACGGCGCACTGGTTCTGCGGGGGCCGCGGCATGATCCGTGGCATGCCCACCGAGACTGGCACGCGCGCCCGACGCTGGGGACCCGGACTCTACAACAACATCCATCTTGACTGGCACCAGGTCTCAGGGAGACAGCGGGACAGGGCCGGTAATGGGTCTCTGGGTCTCTGGGACTGCAGGCAGAGAGGAGACAGCACGAGGGACACAGACCTAATGCGCATTGTGCAAATAACTACATCCCCCTCTCCTCTCCTCTCCTCTCCTCTTCTGTTCACTCTTCCCCTCTGTCTGCGGCTTGGGAACAATTCACGAAAATGTGCAGTGGAGGGATATTAAAAAAGTAATCAATCAAGTTCTGAATTATATGTCATTTCTCGGAGCCTCATACCACTGCATTTAGGTGCATTGTCCGTGCGGGTGGCGCCTTCATGACGGTTTTAACACTGGGATGGGTATCCGTCAGGAACGTGCAGACTAACCAGAGGATTCAAGTGGGTTAACCCGAAAAGGAACACGATCATAACAGGTCGTGTTGTCAAGCAACAGAATGTTTATCAAACTGGCTCTGATGTGGGATATCAATTTAAAAATAACGTTGTCTATTTGATTTCTGTATTTGCTGTATAATACTGGCCCGTAGCAATTCTACATGAAACAGACTACAGGGGATACCGTTTTTTGATGCTGTTTCATTTAAATCTTGAAATATTTTGTTTAAAATTTCATGTACAAAACCTAGCTATATCAGACATAGGGATATTCTTTGAATGGTATTATCATTTTAAATGGGTATTGCCAAGCCTGCAAATGGACACCATTAAAGACCACTCTTCACACGCTATATGATCACATATAATTGCACATTCCTGAGTTGACAACCTAGCAAAAGTTAGTGAGCTGGCTAAGTGCCTCCAATAATGTACCTTTTCCCTGTACATTCGTAGCTTACATCCTCCATAATTTATAGCAAATATTCACAAGTCTAATGTCTTTCAAGCCTCTGTGGTACACTGCTTACTTAGCATAACTAACTCCTTGACCCACTTGCAGGACTTTATCAGGCCGTGAATTTGCAAAGCTTGCCTTAAAAGATGAAAAACCGCAAAGAAAATCCAATTATCTGCATTGTCGTCCTAACAGTTGATCTACAGTATTGCCCATGATGTCTATTGTTATGGGCGATACTGTACGAAATGTCTGTATGCATTCAGCTACACAGCACTGATCTATGTGATTACTCCACTGCTGTGATTATAGATTTTAAGAAAAGGAACAGAAAATTCAGAAAAAGGAAGCAGTGGAAACCGAGTGTTCACAAGGGAAATGTTTGCGTCCCCGTTGAGTTTTTCTCTCCTTTCTCTACCTTTCTCCACAAAACAAAACCCCCTTTCAAAAGAACAGGCTCAAGGTCGGACGCCGGGTTGCACCGTAGGCTACAATTTGGAGCAGGTCTTTAATACCCCAAATATTTCTTATGAGCCTGCAGTCTCCCCAGAGTGCCCAGCCTGACTGCTCCCTCCTAAGCCTGTTTTGTCCTTCTGGCATTCCACGGGTGAAAAAACGTAAAATTAGGGGCCAATTAGTGTCAGAAAATGGCAAAACAGAGCTCGCTCTCCCTCTCTCTCTCTCCCTCTCTCTCTCTCCCTCTCTCTCTCTCACTCTCTCTCTCTCTCTCTCTCTCTCTCTCTCTCCCTCTCTCTCTCACTCTCTCACTCTCACTCTCACTTTCACTCTTGCTGCTGTTAGGAATGAGACTCTACCAATAAGAATTATTTCAAGCCAGCTGTAAAAAACGTTTTCCTCTTATCCGAGTCATTGAACCCGCTGCACGTGGTGGGTGTCGCTCGTTACTGGTGCAAAAAACGCCCGACAAGAAGGCTGCGTCCTCAAAAATAACCAGACCGCCATTCCCCAGTACTGTCCCTAAGTCAGCAATTTGTATTTTTACGCCTCCGACAGTCCTGGTTTTGAGCTCACGAAGAAGGGCTTGCTGTGCGGCTTTCTCAAACGAGCGTCAGCTGGCAGACTGTAGAAGCGTGGCACCAGCCTCCTCTATATTTACATGCACTTCTGTGGGGTCATTAGAGAAAAGGACGGAATCGAGTCTAACTTCTGAGTGCATGTTAGATGCTCCACTGCCCCAATCTATACAATTGCAGAAGATTTATAAAAAAATTTTGTGAACGAAATGCTGCAGTGGAAGTTTTTGCGGTCTTTCATTCTGTTTACTCCGGAAGACATACATTTCTCCCAGGTTTTTACCATACTCTGTGCTTTAGTAAGCCCACAGATACACACATCCCCACACACCAATACCTCTCCCAAAACTACATCTCTCTGTATGTGAATATACAGTAATTACTGCTTCAAAACAGATAGCTGTGCAATGCAGAACATGACATCAACATTATAGTCCTCAGATATCTTTTCTATTTCTTATTTATGATGTGCATATCTTTCAGCGTGCACTGGGTATTGAATCTTGACTGATTGTGAACAGGCCATCGAGAGTGATGCAAGAGGCAAGACTTTTGTAAAGTTTTTAGTAAAGTTTTTGCCTCAAAATTGTTGTAAACATGTTCAAATGTGATAGCAGATTAAATGTCCTTAAGGGTTCACAAAACTCCTGCTCTGTTTTATTTCTTGAGATGCTTCTACTGTAAGTAGGTGGTTGTATGGGATTGCTGTAGCTCATCTGACGTGAGAATCTGATCCAATCAGAAGGAGATTCACATCAGACAATGCTGCTTGATTTGTTTAATGAACTTAAGAGGAATTGCATTTCCAGTGGGTGTAATAACTGGTTATTGTAAGGAATTATATAGAAACTTAGAGATACTTTGGTGGTTGAGTATTCATCTACATACATTTGCAGCGGATTGTACTATGCTGAAGCTTAGTTCTGGTCTCATTTTAGAGAAATTAAATACGTGTGCGTGTGCGTGTCTGTGTGCAAATCCGTGTGCGAAGAGTCCTTGAAGTAGATTACATATGAAAAACTTAAATAATATATGCTGAAACTACACGTGAAGATAAACTGCAGAATTACCAGAGCAATTACCGTATAATTAATTCATAAATCCATCCATTTTGAAAGATTGTTGTAGTGTCTTTTCCAAAGGAGAAATGTGAAGTATAAAGCAAGTCAAGTATTTGACTAAAATGTGTCCTATTTAACAGATGGAAGAGTTTCATTTAAAAGTACACATGTAATCCTATTATGAGTAACAGCCTTACTAATGTTATTATTGGAAAGTTAATTCAGCCAGGAGCTGTAGAATTAATTTCTTTGCGCTAACCTGCCACTCTGTGTTACCTGCTTCTCACTTGCAAGACTGAGGATTGGCTGAGGAATGACTAAAAATAATAAGGCCGGTCTCCTCCCCTCTACTCCTGTGTCAAGCTCTGGCATGTGTCTCCATTACGTGTGGCAGGTAAGACACCCACCACGGTGACTAGAGGGAGACTAGAGCGTGAATTTAGCCAGGCCCTGAGACTCCTGATTTCCAGTCAGTTTAAATGGACTGGACTGGCCAGCCCCCCCCCGCCCCCCCAGTCCTCCACTCCCCCACCACTCCCCCAGGAGGAGGGATGGGAGATAAGGGGTCAAGGCATTAAATGCGGTTACCATGGCATTTGAACAGTTGATGCTTTCAAGCACACACTTTGTGCAGAACACGTTAGTGTAAAACGAAAACAGGCCCACTTACACACAGACTAATCATGTGTGAGCACGCACGCGTGTGTTTTTGTGTGCAAGTGCATACGTGCGCCTGAACGTTGGTGTTAAATACTGCCGCACGTATGTGTCATAATGTGTCACTGCATTTTTATAATATTGGCGACACACAGTGACTGACACTAAATATTCAGGGCAGGGCTGAGGTTTTCTGGAAAGTAGGCCTACTTGAAAGTTTGTATGCAGAAGGAAAATAAAGAGTTAATATCAGGCTGAAAAAAAATTAAACGGGAAAGAAACGTGGCCCGGCTCGGGGCGGCTGCTTCCATGAGCCATATGCTAAAGATCCGTGCGTAGGGGCGTAGGGTCAACCTAAAAAGCAGGGCTGCCAGGGGGCTGTTAAAAATAGTAAATGGGCGCGCGGATGGCGAATCGTCTGGATAACGGGAGACACACCTGTGAGTCGGGCCAAAAGTACGCCCTATTCAGGCCTCTGAGGTAAAAAAATTAGCAGGATGACTCACTCATACGTGCCATTTAAGCGAAAAAGACTGCTTTGTAGGTAAAAATCCCAACATGCTTTACCGAGTGGCTGTTACAATGTGAATTATTTACCACCAGTTTCCAAGCACTGCGGTACATATATTTTTTGTGACACAACTGGAACATGATTGCTGCTTTTTTTTTAAAGCACACAGCAAATCAAACCATTATTTTCAATTATTGTTGGTATGTACGTTGCAGGGTTCATGTGAGATCGGTCTCCGTAGCGGAAGGTTATTAAAAATCCTTCAAGTAAAACACTGTTTCCCTTCATGCAAACTGGGTCAACAATGGCATTTTATATGAGCCTAACCCTCAACCCCCAACCGCACCCCCCCCCCCCCCCCTCTCCATTAATTGAGAGCAAGAGATGCCTCAGGCAGTCCTCAAGCTATTACTTGTCATAGTGTACAATCGCTACAAGCAGAAAAATGACAAAATGACATCCATAATGCAGTTCCTCCTACCCCGAGTCAAATCTAGACCAAGGAACTGCACATGGCAGAAATGACATCTGAACTTTAATTAGCACGTATCCTGTACAGATCAGCGTGTTGCATAAAGTTGAAGATGTGATTGTGTTAACAATGGAGTCTAGATATTGTATTCTAGTATTGAAATGTTGAAAAGAGAATTACTTGTCTCACGTTAACCAAAGAAATAAAAATGGCAAAAAAAATAATTCCCCTGGAACATACTGTGTTTCTTTGAATGTGCAAATCTTAATTAGATCAGGATCTACCAATCAGGGGAGAGGCTGCCCTGTATGCTGCCCTTGGCAACAAGCAGACTTGTGCTGGTGCTCCCTTGTCAAAATGAATCTGTGGTAATTGTTATATAACAATGTTTTCTTTGAATAAATATTCTAAACACGTCTAGACACATGGTTCTCGCCACATAATGTACATAGCAGGTGGTCCTGCTTAGTTTAGGGTCTAAAACCTGACATGGAAAATGTTGTTGTTATTTTCTTGTACTTCCAATCCTCACGTTCTAACTCTGTAAGACAGTTTGAAAAAACAAATTGCCTTGCTGATTCTCTAAATTCTAAAACATCCGTTTGACAACACAATACTCCATTGAATGTGTTTTCAACATTTGTTGAGATATAATCTTATGGCACCAAACAGATGTTATTGAACGACAAGAGGCCTGCTTCTGATGTTACCCCCACACCCCTACCAAACCAAACAAATTATGCTGCCGATGCATAGGTAAATTGGAGCTGGATTTTCAGTGTGAAATTGAAACTGGTAATTGAGATAATTTGTATGTCATTTTGAGAAAATGGCATTATTAGAAACTCCCTCAGCCAATGAGATTTGGTGACGCAGCTCGTCTCCAATCACCAATCTTCATAGCTACAAAGGAAATGACCATATATGATCAAGCTAAAACTACGGAGGACAAAATGAGCTTTCCAACGGTGTACGACTCAATGTAGCGGTTGATAGAAACGCGAGGCAGCGCCCGGTTGAAAAAAGCCAATAGATACGAAATTTCAAGATGTTTTCATTGGTGTGGGTAGATAAAACTTTGAAAAATAGCAGTTTTTAATAAAGTCTGGCCATTTTTGTGTTAATATAGCGATAGTATACTTGTTATAGCAGAAGAATGACGAAAACTCCGAAAATTGATGAGTGGAAGAAAAAAAGCCATTTTGCCTGTAGTGTCTGGCCTTAATAACGACCATGTACTCCACCTGGCTTGTGACTAACAGGATATTATTTTAATGAGGGCACGCAATGGAAATCTGCTTGCCGATGGAGAAAAGGGGAAAGAGGAAGCTTTATTTATCGTGCCCCATGACTGGCACACAAGCCCGACCGGTCCCGATGGACCATGATTAACAGCTGAGGGGCATTGGTACCGCCCAGCTCGGTAACCCCGGCGACATAGGTATCCCCGGCGTGGCGGTTTTTGGACTGACTTTGTGCCCTGTGCATGGCAGATGATGGATAGGTGTCAAAGGCAGGTCTCCTCAGCATTTGTCTAGCTTTCATTTAACACCTGTTCACGGTCCATTGTGAAAGGCCCTCTCTGCGCCGAGGTCTCCGTGCCGCATATCAATGCCGGCCCGGACAGGCTCTTTTCCGAGCCCTTTTTTACATTAGGAACAGAGAACGGCAGCTACTCTGGGAACAAAGATCCTTTTCACCTCCTATTAGCATACAGTAACTCTACGGCTTCTTCCACCCCTACAGCACAACCGCTTTGACACAAGTAATTCCAATGAAAAGCTTCTGATTGGCCAGATATACTATTCGCCATTTCTTGAGTCAACAGTAAACCTCGGCCTATTACGTTTTAGACCCTCGTAGAAAAGGTTATATAAAGAATCTAGGAACAGATGTTTAGGTGTATTTTGTCAAGGGCAAGCCACACAGAAGTCACGTCAGTCACGGAGATGGATGCACGCCGTTTTGTGTCATTTCCTTTCGGCTAATAATCTCCTCTGAGTGCCGAAACGTGCGTCGACTCAATCCTGACTTTTAACAACATCTCAACAACATTGGTCTACCTCTAGGAATAATGATGATGTTGACAGAACCTTTTGTCTTGTTTATAATGCTCTTGCTTAATGCAGTAATTGTACAGCCTCGTTCAGCTTAGTATAAATGTGACAGCAGAGACACTTAGCATTGCATGCATATGCTATTTGCATTAAATTATAGTAAGAAAGATGGTAAGAGATCCAATTGGCATATTCATATTTTGAGTGGATGGTGGCAGCTTTTAATTTTGCACAGGATAATGACAGCTTAGATAGCAACTTGTCTTGACAGCCACATTTTGTGATTTTAGCATTGACTCCATGTCAGTCATCTTGAAGTATGTCCCCCCCAACCACACACACATGCACGCACGCACGCACGCATGCACGCACGCACACACACACACAGTACACAAACACATCACTATAATCTATAAAATAAGTAACACATCAAGTCATCCAAAGGTGCAACAGTCAATAAAAAAAATTAAAATGGCCAATGTGTATGAATTAGTAATAAGGAAACTCTCCTTATTAATAACCCAATGACATAGTTCACCAGAAGAACAAAGATGTGACAGCACATGCCAAATACCATGTTATTAAGTCTCTTCTGTCCCCCCTAATACCATGCAACAAAATATGTCACTTTTGCTGATCGTGGACATCTATTCGAGCAAGAGTATGTGCCGCGCTTGGCCTTTCCTGCTTGTCAGCAAGTTCCCCCTTGCCTAGCAGAATTCAAAGAGCAGACTTAATATATGGGCAATGACAGGGGAACCATGGTAACTAGGTGGAATAACGCCGTCATGTTGCACTAATCAGCTGCAGCAACTGACAGGTACATATTTTTGCCCCTCAATCTGAAAGGCATAAGAGTGGAGGCATAGGCACAGAAATATGTTGTGTACAGTTTGACAGCGTCGTACAAAAGGACATTTTTGAAAGATCGTATTTGTATTTTGTTGCATTACTATCCTATTGTCTCGAATAGAAATCTTGTCATTTACACATAAGTATTTACAGTCGAGTTGTTTGTTTAAATGTCTCATTGGTCAACAAATGCATTTAAATAAAATTAAAAAACTGAGAATGACATTGTGGGAGAAAGAAACAAGTTGGGTGTTGATAGCCTACACATGTTATGCATCACTACACGTTGGAAGATAGGCATTTAACCTTTTGTATACCTAGATACTAAATTAGGCCTTTAGATAAGATAGACAGTCTTGTTTCTGCATGTTGACAATGATGTAAAGGGCAGTAGAGTGAAATGTATATAAACTGTGTATTTTTGCTCATGGGGTAGAGTTGTCCTAAGGAGACACTATGCTGTGTATTCTGGGTGCTCTCTTCAGCTGGAATACTTTGATTTCTTTATTAAACAGAATTTCCACGACATTATCACTCCCAATGTTAGACGTTTCTTTCCAGAAGTTGAAATACATTCAGTTTCAGGAATGTAGTTCCCACAAGCACATGCAGTGGATTCTGATTTTGTGAATCCAAAAGGTCATTTATACACATATATAATTTATCATAAGATTTATCACCGACACCGACAGATTTATTCCTTTTGTTCAGTTATGTATTGTCACGTTACACAAAAAGGTTTTGTCAAAAGAATATAACCAGAAATATGTAGCTACATATAAACTACAAAATATCTGTACTACTAGAAAACAGATTGTTGGTCTACGAACCTGCCCATCAGTAAAAACACTTTTTGAAAGTGATCCAAACAATGACCGTTACTTCCATGCACATGAACTGAAAGAGTTTTTTTCATTATAGTTATAGCTATTGATCCCAATGGAAGCAAGCCCTAACACCGAATGACCTTGTTTCTTCACCATTCCTGAATGGCAATGTAATGTCAGTACCAAGCAGTAACGGTATGTGCCAGTAGTAACATTATACTCCCGTTTGTGAAGGCTGAAATTAAGACTTTGTTCTGAGCGATGGCTAGTATTTCAGGGCACTCCAGAGAAATCTGAAAAGAATTCTGGCTTCATTACACCCCTGACAACCAGATGAGCAGATTTTTTTGTTCTGTGGCCTTATTTAAACCCCTGGAGACCAAACACAATTGCCCCGTTAATCGCAAGCAAAGAGTTTCATCATTCAGAACTATTCCATTACTTCATTGGGTAAATTTAAATTTTAATTCATTGGATTTAGATAACAGCGTTTGTTCCATCAAGCATGAAATGCAAACTCCTTTGATTCAATCTCCGGTAATGATTTATTTCAAACAATATTGGAACTCGGAACTACATCATTCTGAAATGTGCGGCACCAAAGGAATTCAAAATCCATCATTTATTCCTGATTCTTTCTTAATTTATAGGAAATTAATTTTAGCTGATGAAAACATGTAATATAATAACTATTTTCCAAATGACAAATGCTGTATTGAAAAGTGCAAAAAAAAAAAATATATAGTAATAACATAGTAATAAGACTTTTATTGATTATTCAATCATACTATTTCAAACTATGTCTCTTTGGCAGACCAAGTTAATCAAAAAAAAAAAAAAAAAAAAAATGCCATTTTTATGCAGTTCATATATATAAAAATAAAAAATATATATATCTCATATATAATATAAAAAAAAAAAAAACACACACAGCAAAACTACGGATACTGAGCTGACAACACAACACATTTCCTCTCAAACAAAACCTAAATAAATATTTGCATAATCCTGCTGTGTAATAATTTCCCCAAAAAAGGGTTTAAAACGTATAACAACAGGTTGAGATAACCTGTTTAAATTACATTAGACCATATCTCCATATCCCCAGAGAGACCATACAGGCATGCGCTTATATGTTGGATCTATGTGATTTATATGCTTTTATTATATTAAATAAAACAGCTCACATTTATTTGGAGTTGCCTATATAAATTGGATGGACATATGTCATGTAATTAAACTATGTTTTTTTTTAGGGCAATGTGTCTCTAAACATTAATTAAATATACCGATAGCTATGTGCAGACCCCCAATAAATGCACTATAATGTCTAATACGCACTGGACAACATGCTAGCAATAAAGAAACACTCTTGAGCAATCCCTTACATCCGTTCTCATTTTAGGTTTGCTTCTGTCGTGCGTTGTAACATGAGTTTGCCCCCTCTGGCACAGGGAAACTTCAGATAGCATGCTTGGTTTGCTCATGATTAAGTCACGTCCATGCCAGGGCAGCGAGTTAACCTCAGAGTACTAGAGATTATATGTATTTGAGTCATCGTTAGGCTCCATTAAAAGGCTGCAGCAGCCATGTTAGCTGCCATATACCTCGAGGTGCATCTTAAAGCCACAACAGATGGGCAAAATCGTGCAGGCATTGGTACAAAGAATGATATCAACCTCCAGAGCATTGAAATACCCTGATCCTAATTCCCGAACATCACAGGAATCTTATGAATGACCCGAGAGAACCTCCATCAACGTGGATTTAACACTCTTCTCTTGACCTGGATTCAATCAACATGTGTTTTTAACTTTGGCTCACAATAAAATCCAAGTTATTGAGTTGAGCTTGAGTTTTGGTTGGAATTTCAACAAATTCAGCAGCCATAAAAACAGCCTAATCGTTTTGTCTGGACAGAAATGTATCTTTATCTACAGGTCAAGGTTAAAGACACATTTTCATTAATTCAGGCAATAGGGTATGAAACACAATTTCTTCACAAAAAAACAAAACTAAAAAAACTTACAGTTAAGGTATAAGAGTCCACAGGTAACACAACAAGCAAAGACATTCACAACAAGAAAACAAGAAAATACAATTCATGTAATATATGAGCGTGTGCATAACCATCTGTACATGACGAGGAAGCAGGACACCGCAGGTTCTTTACACTAATTAGGTATTCAGCTACTTCTGTACTCTTAGACAGGAAGTGGCAGTTAGTAACAGGAGTTTATGGAGCTACTGTACAGAGCATGCAATGACACAGAATTGTGCTTGGCCAGTATTAAGTACATTTTCATGTATGAAAATGCAACATTCTAGCTTAAATAATGGGAATAAAGAATTCCCAGTGTAAAGACTACAGAGCTGACTATGTGTTGAGTCTATCTGTTGAGGCCATAGTGTTACAATGTGAATACAAGGTATTCCGGTATTCACAATGTGAATCAGAATTCTGAGAAAGCTTTTGTTGGTCTTGGAACAATAAAGACCAAAAATAAGTTCAATACTTTCTTTAAACATCAGAGAATACAAATACTAAGTACACACAGACTGGTAATACTGGCCATTTATGGACAATTTCTATGTTGCAATGCAAAGTGCATTTTCACATCATATAGCCAATGATTTTAATAATGGCAAATATGATCAATATTGTAGATTTTTTAAATAGATTTTATTAAGATTTCTTACCCAATAAGACTGTTCTCCAGTTACAAACATGTTATGGAGGTGAGACTGGGGACAAATATGCAAATATACTTTATAATACAGAATAGAAAAAGTAATTTCTTTGTCTTATGAATATATATGTATTTATCTGCCAGAGCAAAGCAAAGCTGCCAGGAGCCCCACCTGAGTCACTGAACAAACATGAAAACTCCTTTTTGAAAAAAAAAAAAAAATCTGCAATGTTTTCCAATAAGTAATAAAGACTGATCAGTCGATCGAAGTCACCCTGAAATGGTCCTTGGAGGTTGGTCTGTGGAACACAAACCCCGTAGATGTAGAACAATACGTCTGCACTAAGCTATTCTCGCCATATATTTCTCTTTAAGGGACTCGGCGCATCCAAGCTCTTCTCGCAGTTTCATTAAACATTAGAGAGTAAATCTGCTAAAAGAAATCTATCAAGTTGCGTCAAGCTGAAGTAGCTTGTAGGCACTTTCGAGGCCCATTATTTGCTTGACTGAGAATGTTTCTCAGAAGTGTTCAAGGCTGTTGAAAAGGTTAAACCATGGATCACGCCAACCCCCCGAGCCTACCCAAGGATTTGCTTCTGCCCGCTAGCTCAGCCACGTGCATTGCACCAACTGCATCTCACCAAATCATCTTGTAATTACATTTAATAATTAGCAAATGCTAAATAAGTTGTGGTGGATCAAACTGATAAGAGCGGGATTTCCAGCAGATTATGGGAAGCTTAGCCTCTAAAACAAATATTTTGCATCATGAATAGAAAAACATGACGACTGGGACACGGGCTGCTAAATGTAAAATCCTTGTGTATTCACACAAGGATTTTATGTAGAAAAAAAACCCTTCAATTAGAGAGCTAGGCAAGAAATAATAAACCCATATTCATGTCCTTTTGATGTTAATACGTCACGCACGAGGGCCCGTCACATGCTTCAGGATACACACGTTTGAATAAATCCCATTTAATGTTCTTCATATGAGCAAATCTCTATAGAACCCTTCTCGTGGTTTTAATACACAGCGATACCATTCTCAATGCTGAAGTAGCAAAAAAATGAGCGATCCACTATCTATTCAAATTAAAATCCTGGGCTCCCCCAGTAGGTCAAAAGGCAGAATAAGCATAGAGTGATCTGTCAAAAATCCATACAAACACCAGCAGGTCGTTGCCCTCCAGCTGACGGGGGAGGTGTTGCTGGCTTGAACCCAAGCTTTGCCACTGGCTGATACTTCTCGGAATGATGGCACCCCAAGGGTTGCAAAAGAGGCCAGTTAAGGTTATAACTCATCCTGCTAAAACTGGAAACCCCCACATTTACAGCAAGCCAGAGCGTAGCCTGCGCTATTTCTTCTGTCCAATGAGGAGGCGGCATAGGCTTGCAGGTCTCCAGTGAGGAGGGCGGATTGGGTCGGCCAGTCGCCAATCAGAGTGGCTTATTGTCTCTCCATCTGATAATGTTTCTACACGGAGTGCTAGATAATGGTGACAATTTTGCGTCATTGTGAGTAGAACAGTAATGGGAGACACAACATTTACGGTTGGATCAAAAGAGGACATATTCCCTGTTTAAAAAAGTAAAAAGGACACACTCCATGGCAGGAGACCGTCTCATTCTTTATATTAATCAACATAATGACAGAAAAAAATGCAGTTATTGGACCCTCATAGAACTGGGAGTACAAGCACATCATAGTGTTCCTCTCAAATACACGGACATGCTCCTTAATTTAAATGTAAATATATAAATGTATCCCCATAACTTTACATAACATAAAAGTTTTTGGCATGAAATATGTGCTGATTACTTTTCCCTACAGCGAGAGATAAGATACGATATAAGATAATTATGATGTCACATAGAATTATGATGACATTATCCGTGTATAGCATGGATAGTGACGTAGAAATCTCCCTTCAAATGGCAGCATTATTACCTTATCTTCCATGCAAGTTACATCTCTACTGCCCCTGTCTTCAGATAATGCCTCGGATACAAAGTGAATAACGATTTTTTTAAAAACCCCAACAAACCAACTGTAACAGCCATTTCAGACACATTCTAAACAAAAGGACAATGTAGGTCACCAGAGGCACTGCCAAGCTTACGGGCATCGATAATGCCCAGATAATCTCTAATGGAAAACAAGGAGGGAGACATCCGCTCAGACGATCCTGCACTACCCCTTCTCTCACCCTAAATGTCAAAAACAGGCTCTCCGTTCTGTAAGCCGTTTCTAAGCATCACTCCGAACCCAGAACCTTTTGCAAGTTTAGTTAACATTATTATTATTAATAATAAGATGGAAGGTTAAATATCGTTTTTTGATTTGGTATCCGTGTAAGAAAGAACACAGCATAGCTCAGCAGGTTTCTGCTTTTTGAACACAATTAAAAACAGACTCTGCTTTTATGAGGGAGCATGCTTTACCCTGCTGATGTTTTTATTCTTTGTTCTAGAAGCCCTTAGTTTTTCATGGTTTAATTGTTAAGCTATCCTTCTGTAAGTGTGGCAGATGTTTTCTGCAACAAAAAAACCCCCCCAAAAAAACAGAAAGAACCGGTAATTATTGCCAACCTGGAATGTGCATCTACCACTGTTTTCGTTTGTATCCCAATTAAGTGAGAAACAATTAGCATGTCTTCAAAAAAGGGCATGCATGTATGCATGCCAAGAACACAGACACAAGATTACAAGAAAACACTAGGCTGTTTGATTTAGGATTATTACATGGTGGGGGACATTTGTAGTGTGACAGAATTTGAGTGAATGCAGGAAGACAGAGGTGTAGAACATGCGATGCTTGGCACAAGGACAGGCAGGCTTCATTCCACTCCACACTAGATTTCTTTACTTATCATTATGTTTTTTTACTGGGGAAAGATGTGGACCACCAGAGCTGAAATTCTGCAGGAAAGTGTCCAATCAGGTGGCAGCTGACTAAGTCACGGTAAAGTCAAACTCGGTGCTTAATTTATCTGCCGGTCTGCAGGCAGCTGGTATGCGATCGCAGTGGGTTGAATCCCGTCCGCGCACACCACTCCTCTTAAAACAGACAAACCTGGCATTCTTCTTCACTTTATCTCACGGTGGCTCAGACTGTTTATTTATCCGCCTCGCTGGGAGGGAAGGTGAAGGAGGACCAAGGTGTAAGAGGTAAATTGTCTGCCCTGTCCAACCTGAGATCCCCAGAAAGCGTTTATTTTTTCCCCTTCCCACAAATTATGGTCAATTGGGCTTAAACAGAGCCCTGAGCATCTTTAACAACAACAAAAAAAGTGCTGTTGTGAGAACCCAGCTCTTGTGTGTGGCAATGAGGGCATTCAGAAGCTCGCCTATCAGGACTCGGATCCGGTCCGTGCCCGGGCACGGCTGTTTCTCTGGCCTGGCCCAGCGTGGGGTGGGGACGCCACCGTGTCGGTTCCAGATGGCTGAACTTTTCGTCCCTGAAAAACTGGATGCCTTTGCTCTGCCGCCCCATTGCCACCGTGTTCCAGCACTGCCAAGACTAACGCTACGGCACGCTAAACGCTGAACGCACACAGACAGAAGGCCGTCAAACAGGAAACAGGGTCCGCCGCATCGGGATACGGTGGTAATTGTGTTTGCCGTGGATTTGTAGCCCTTCATATTCGACTTGGTGATGCGGGTGCCCTGCAAAACGCAAGTGACTGCCACAGCGGTTCGTTGACCAGAACAATAAATCAGTCTGCTTACCAAGGAATGTTTTCAAGAAGACAGAATTTGAATACGAGCAGTAAACCAACAGTGGAGCACGTCCACTTTTTCCTGTCATCCTCAAGTCTAAAATAGAAGTTCAGCAGACGCCCACCACAAAAAAAACAGTGCCAAACATGACTGCTCAAGCACCATTTTGATACGCAGAGCTAAGTCCATACACAAAATACATAAATGTATCCATTTGATTTGTTATGACTGCAGCACTCTACCATTTTTTGCATCATTATATTCTTGATTTTATTATCGTGTGTAGGTGTTATGTTTGTCATGCAATCACTCACTTACATTTATTACACTTGATTTATTTACTGTTTAAGCCGCTGTGCAATTAATTCATCAATGTGCCTACACGTCACTCATGTGCATATTTGCAAAAATTCAAGTAAAGCTTACATAAAATAATACCATCTCAAATGCATAACAGTAGGCACATCAAACTCGTAGACGAGACAATAAACACTTTCAAACTATTTTATCAAAAGCTCTCACAAATTATACCAAGGACTGGACCCCAACCACTCCTTCAGACAATCTAGTGTGGCATTGACATCATTGAGATTTATACAGCACACAAGGCACTTTTAAATGAAGGTTCAAGATTGTTTTTCAGTCTCCGGCTCTCTACTTTGTGAAATATATAACCATAATACATCTTTATTTGACATATTCACATTTCAAATGTTTCTTCCAGTACCTTTCTTTCCACGCGTGTGCGATTCCAGGGGAAATGTGCCAGTCGTGTTCTGCCACGTTTCAGATGCAAATGAAGAGACAGCCGTTTAATTGATTAACCCCACGCCCAACAAAATCCATAGCCTGGTAATCAAGGTGTGAGCGTTAATAATGTTGCACTGTCCCCGAAGCTACATCAGTGCTGTATACAGTCCCCAGATATCCAGCCACGTCTTTAACGTGTGAAAAGGTCACTGCCTTCCAGCAATCCATCATTGTCTTAAACTGGTCCATTTATTTATTGACTAAAGGACAGTGATCTGTTATTGATTTATTTTTCACGTGAAACCAAGGTCTCACATCTGAACATAAAAAAAGCATTTATCCTGGCTCACAGACTGCAAAAGCACAGGTCTTGAATGCAATATGTCTGTGGCTTCTCTTTAAGCCAATTCCATTTAGAGCTGTTTGCCACAGAAGTCTAAAGTACCTCAAATATTTCAAACGAGTGAAAGAATTGAGGGGTAAACACATTGCGCCTTGAGACATTCACATGGTAAAACACATTTTCCCACAACCCCCTACTCCCCTGCTTCGCCTCACACACCTTTTATCTCAATCATCTGCTGTTTACCACCAAGTTTTAAACACAAAATGGCTGTGACATACACCCACAGTGATCAAGCTAACGCTTGCATGTCCTATTTTCCCCAGAAATGCACATCGGTTTTCAATCTACTCCTCCAAGCTGTCCGTAATTCAAAAAGACATCCCGAATCCCCCTTTCAGCTGTGTGCCACAATCCTGGAGGTGTACCAATCAGAAGTACATTCTGTGTTCTCTCAAACTGCCTCAAATTGAATTCAATACAAGGCTGTAGGCAGAATTTCATGCTTACAAGCAAACCTGCACGTGACTTCACTTTGAGCGGCTTCCATAGGCCTTAGCAGAGCCGATTGTCTCGAAACAGAATAAAAGAGATGAGAGTCACTGAGATCCATTAGAGTTTAACACCTACTGCACAACTCTTTTGGAGGAGGGAAAATACTGTATATTTCAATGGCCCCAAGAGTATATTTCAATGTTATTTTTGTATGACGTTTTTAAAACGTGAGTTTAATGAACATTATAAACCCTCACGTCATAAAGCAGCCACTGGGAAATGTGTCAACAATCTGCAGTCAACATGTATGAGTGCAGTACACGGTAATGTTGCAATTCTTTTACAACAGAAAGGGTGGCTAGCTTGTTAAGGCAGCATTGCTTGGTCATCTTTGGACTTTGAAGCCATTTGTACAGGCAGCAGTCATTGCGATGATGGTTGTTAATGTTTGCAGAATTTCTATATGACTGCAAGACTTCTGAATGATATGACCCATGCATGCCCCATGGTCATGGTTTGTATGCAAATTGTGACTTCACGTAATCCCTGGTTCAGATATATGAAATGCTATTTTTCATAAAATGAAGACATGTTTTGAGGCAACACGAAAAAGTAAATGGTATTTAAATGATCAATGATGTTTAAAAAGTAATGTATCACAATCAGAGTAGCTTTCCCTTGTATGCTATATCAAGCTATAGAATTGTCCTTCTTTCTTTACACGTTCACAATGCGTGTCACTGAATTCACCCATTATCACGTCACTTCCTGCACCAGTAAATCCTTATCATTGTGATTGAGTTCCTTGTTTGTTGTTTTCAAATGCACCATTTCCTGCTTTGCACCTGTACACTTGCAAAACTGAATCCTATCTATACATTTTAATTTTAATATATATTTAATATTAATATTCTATTTTATATATTTAAAAAATTGATGAAGAATTTAGAAGAATGAAGACACAATATTAAATAAACTCCAAGAGCAGTCGGATATAGAACACACGTACTGTAATTCAATGTCTAAAATTATGGTAGATATACTGGAAGATAGCCATAGATGTTTTTTTCATCTTCTCTGTTACTGTCAGGATGACCGAGAGAAGTCAGTGACATGACAATTTTATAAGCACTGTTATTTGTGATCTCCTGTAAGAGGAAGCTGGCGATCGCTAGGCTGGGTCACTCTGCAGCTTTAACAAGGCAGTCGATCAATCGAGGAGGCCTTGCTTGGGCCCCTCATAAAAGCTTGCTCCCACTGGCAACGTTTGCCTCTATCGCCAATTACCTCTGTGGACCGAGTGCCCAGGACTTTGACTAATGTCATGTGAAATGGCGTTCAGATGCCAGCCAGTGGCGTCACTCAGAGTCATGTCGAGTTTACAGTAATTGGAAGGGAAAGGGACGATATTAATAATATAGGCATCAGCTATGCCCATTTCCCATTACTGTCAACACATTCATTTTTAATTTCAGCTCATACTGGACTATGGATGAGAAGAGTCCACACTGGATATTCCTCACCGGATAACAGGGAGCCTCATTTTGACTGTGAATTCTGAGAAAATCCATAAGAGAAACATGAACCCTCCTTAACATGAGATTAAGCACTTCATCCAGAAAGTTTTTTTTGCTGCAAATATTTACTTGACTGTCAAAAAGAAGATCAACCTTTTTTTATCCTGACAGAAGCACATTACGAACCAAAATAAACAGAGTAAGAAGTAACCAGTTATAATAAAAGGTCAATCATAATTTCTTTCTACCCACGGCGAGCCAACTAAGTCATTTGGCTTTTAGTAAAGGATCATCCTTTATGATAATTTCTGATGGCACCTCAAATGATCATGTAATTACCACTTTAAACATACTAATTGTCTCTGTCTCCACAATGAACTACCCAGCAGCATTGTTGAAACTGTTGTGCCAAAGAAGCACCTGCTGTGTTTCAAAATCAATACTATAAAATTATACGGTTGTTACACGGTTAACAAAGTGCTGCCTGAATTATTATAAACACAAGCAAAGGTTGACTCTGTTGATGAGCCGACAGTCGGTTTAACCTGCTTTTGTTCTGAAAATATTTATACCCGAATTCCATTTTCTATGCGTTTGATAATCTAGTGAGAGACGCAGAATAGCCCACAGTGCATTATGGGTATTCAGGGAACGAGAAGGAAACAGAAGGTCCAGCTTTCCCAGGATTCCGCTCTGACCTGTGACACTATACAGCCAGGAAAATGCATTATTGATGTAATACCATTTTCATGAATCTTAGCTTAGCCCTTCAGTTCACAGAGGAAAAAATAAATAAATCTCATAATAATATTCAGTGCCGTGAAAGCTCTTGAGTACAATAAAGCCTCAACAGAGTTGTGATTTTATTATTATTTATACAACTCTAATCACTTTATCCTCAGAATGGGATATGAAATACGCCTGTGTGCTCTCTTCGCAGATTGGCTGGCAAAGAAAGCACATCTGGGCTGCAGCATAGACAAATGGCTCCAAGTTACCCTTACGGTCGGCAGGCAGCTGGAGTGTGTTAGCAGTGTGAGGCAGTGGCAGAACGGTGACACTGTTGTTTTCAGGAGGCTTAAAAAGCCAAAGATGTTCCACTCTTTACTTGTTTTACTCGCATCCAATGTTCATATAAGACGGCTAAATGTGCCTCTTTTTTAACCAAACAGTCCATTTAATCTGACTGTAGTTAATCTGTAAATGCATTCATAGCAGGAAGTCAACATCCCTAAAACGACTGCCATCGGTGAACCACCGACAATATAGATTTTAGATATTCACGGAGAACTTAAAGAATTATGTTTTTTACATACTACCATGCAAATGCATATACTATGGTACATAGGTGGACTGTAGAAATCATAATAAAGTCATAACGCCTTTTTTTGTGTGAAACCCCACAGCAATGTACCTGGGATATATTTGAGTAACGGCAATAGCTAAAGTAAAGCGGTCTCCAGCTACGCAGTCTCATCCCCGCCGCTACAGTTGGCGACAAGCAAGCAATGAAAATAAGTAACCGGAGCGACTGGTGCCTACGGATAAGGGGCGGAGTCTTAGCCTGAGGTGCTCAGAGCCTGAGCGCAGTTTTAGGTCAGCTCATGCTGGGAATTGGGAAAAGATAAAAGAATGCCAGGTTGCATAGCCAGAGGGGGTGGATGCATATCGTATGGGTTGCTTGTCGATCGGAAGTTTGTGGGGACTGGTGAAACGTCATCTACCAGGCTTAAAAGCAGCTGCGTCTTCTTCTCAAACCACAATGACAAATATAAGTGCGACATTGTAATAGATGTAATACGTGTGTTTACCAGTCTCATTCATAGCACAGACAGCAAAATTGCCCAAAACAAAATGGGTTTCTTGGGTCTGAAAACAATTTTAATGATTTTTTTCGTTGTTGTGAGAACAAGCCAACGAAGAAACAAACAGACTTGTTATTTTCAAAAAATAAAAGTGGAGGGGAAAAATAAAATAATTAAACAATATTAAACAATGAAAACTCAACAACAAGACTGACATTCATAAATAACGACATACAGATTTCTAAGTGAATATAAACAGTAAATACTAGTAATAAAATGGGGAAAACCCCTAAAAACCAACTCATAGGATTCTTTGACCCCATTGGGCCAAATATACTAAATCAGCCAATCGTATCTGTGCAAGTAGGTATTAGTCGGACAATATATATAGGAGCGGCAGTGTAGTATAATGGTTAAGGAACTGGACTTGTAACCGAAAGGTTGCAGGTTCGATTCCCAGGGGGGGACACTGCGTTGTTGTACCCTTGAAGGTACTAACCTGAATAATTGCTTCATATTATATATTATCCTATATGACATGTAATAAGTAGTAAAGTAAGTGTGTAAGATATAAGAGCTAATAAAATCGCTAAAAATATGTAAAATATGTATAAATAAAGAATTAAAACATCATTGTGTCATGAATGTTAGAGCAATAAAATAAGAAAATAATAAATTATGATTGGTTTAATCTACTTTTCACATAGTTCACATGCTCACACGTAATTTTTATAGTGGAGATTGGCCCAAAATGGATATCCATCACAGAGCGATATGGAGATAATGTGCATTTCATTTTCAAAGCTCCAAGAAACAGCACAGAGATTTTCATCATGAAATCTCATGCATCTCTTTTAGGATGAGGCTAGAAGATAATGAATGCTGTTCTCTAGATAAACTGACAATTTAATTGACTTACAGTAGGGGGCTGATGCTTGTCATGGTGAAAAGTGAAGGTGCTCCGTATAGTTTTAGGACACTAGACTAAGGATGTCTGCTATGAGGTACTAAAGGACACAGGCAATTTATATATTTTTTTGAGGTGAGGTGTCTCTCTTCAAAGATTAATATTCACTGCCTGCTATGTCTGTGTCACAACACATGCGCAAACACACACAGAAGACGACAAAACTACAGCACGAAAAATTCAAGAAATGTTCCATTTGTCAATGTATATTTTAGACGCTTGCGTTTCCCTCCGGTAATGGGGGGGGGGGACTCGTGCCCCAGAGGGCTTTGAAAGCGGAGGGGTGGAGAGCCACCATCCCTGAGACAGTGATGTATGCCCGGGATAGTCCACGCATAGCTGAGCTAACAACAGACTGACTGAGGGAGGAGGGGCTTTTCCTGGCAGCCTCTGCCACCCGGGCATTGATCATGTCATCGCTGGGCCCCTGCGAGCCACCGCTCCCCACAATACCCCAATTCTTCAGCGTCCTATCGCTCATTCCGCTCACATGAAAAACACTGAGCGCGCTGTAATGGCAAAACAGACCACTTCCCAAATCCAGTGTGACTCTGACCTGCATCTGGGAGAGAAGGGAACAGTAATTCATTCCCGGCTCCCTAATTAATTATCACCCAGATTGCTTATTGATTTCTCTTATTCACTCCCATGGCCTGTGAAACGCATTCCATTCAGACAAACTGCTGATAGGAGAGAAAAGTGTGGGGGGGTGTACATAAAGACTCCGTTTGCGGGGGCAACGGCCTTTTTCCTTCGCCGCTGCCTTGAGCAATCTACGTGAAAACTACCGGGGGGCTGTACGTGCTCTAATGACTTGAAGGTGCTTAGACCTTTATATTAGATGGCTTAAGCCAACTTATATTGATCTTGAAACCTTTTCCACCAAAGCCAGACCGCTCTCCATGCTTAAACTTGTTTGGTATGCTGTCTTTTACTGTGTTCTCATTTGCTATATTTCTAAAGTCTTTGTGCAATTCTGAAAAAGGGAGTTTTAGCTTTGCCTTTTTTGATTAGGGTCAGCTCTGGTACGGAAAACCGGCTATATTTTCAGGGCATTAAAGGAGCACGGTGTTGGGGGAAAAATGTAATAAAAATCCAAAGATTTTACATCTTCCTAACCTTCATCTGCCATTTCTCCACTACCAAAGTTATGGAAGGGGTGACATTGGCCAAGAGTGGATGCTTTAATATTCATAATGTGTATGTCAAGTTCAAATTAGAGTGCCACTCATCACAGTGATACATACATTAGGTCTAGAATGCAAAGCAAAAGTCACATTGTGCTATAAACTTTACTTTCACTGGGGAAAATAACTTTAGACACATTACTGACATTTAGAAACATTACTGACATTTAGAGACATTACTGACATTTAGAGACTGACATTTAGAAACATTACTGACATTTAGAGACATTACTGACATTTAGAGACATTACTGACATTTAGAGACATTACTGACATTTTGAGACATGACATTTAGAAACATTACTGACATTTAGAGACATTACTGACATTTAGAAACATTACTGACATTTAGAGACATTACTGACATTTAGAGAAATTACTGACATTTAGAGACATGACATTTAGAAACATTACTGACATTTAGAGACATGACATTTAGAAACATTACTGACATTTAGAAACATTACTGACATTTAGAGACATTACTGACATTTAGAGACATTACTGACATTTAGAGACATGACATTTAGAAACATTACTGACATTTAGAGACATGACATTTAGAAACATTACTGACATTTAGAAACATTACTGACATTTAGAGACATTACTGACATTTAGAGACATTACTGACATTTAGAAACATTACTGACATTTAGAAACATTACTGACATTTAGAGACATTACTGACATTTAGAGACATTACTGACATTTAGAGACATGACATTTAGAGACATTACTGACATTTAGAGACATTACTGACATTTAGAGACATGACATTTAGAAACATTACTGACATTTAGAGACATGACATTTAGAAACATCACTGACATTTAGAAACATTACTGACATTTAGAGACATTACTGACATTTTGAGACATTACTGACATTTAGAGACATTACTACTGACATTTAGAGACATTACTGAAAGACATTTTGGACAAAAAACAACTTCTGAATCTTCCAAAGTAAAATTTTTCCATTTTATTTTATTTTATTTTTTTACATCTGCCACTTCTTCGGTCTCAGTCTGTAATGTGATATGCTTAATTATCTTGGGACAAAGTGTTTGAGAAAAGTGGGCATCATTGAGGCAATATCCCAAAAGACAAAACCCTTTGCCTCTGAGGCAATTCATCAAAAAATTTCAACTTGGAACAAATGATGTCTTGTTCCCGCTAATTCTGACTGTGCATGGGCATGAAGATTTAATAAAGTTTGCTTCCTACCCCCAGGATAAAAAATACCCAATGTAACAGGAACATCTCAAATCTTTCAAAAAGATAAGCTTATCTTTCATCGCCCCATAACAGTGCAAAATAGCACTACCATCTCAAAGGGATTACAACAGTAGTCAAGGAACATGGAAGATCATTAATATTACAATTGTGCCTGTGAGTCATTCTCATGAAATGCATCATTTTAGATTACTACAAGTTTTTCTGTGTTTCAATGACTTTAGATAACTCACATACATTTAAATGCTGAATTTCCAAATGTACTTAAAAATAGTAGACGTTCTTTCCAATAAATGAACATGTATTTTCCAATCGGTGCACACATGTATTTACAAACGCACACACATACACACGTGCACACACACACACACACACACACACGCACGCACGCACGCACGCACGCACGCACGCACACACACACACACACACACACATAATTTATTCCGATATATGATACTTTTATGTTTCTAGGGCTAAGTGACATCATGGAACAGGTCTAGCTTTCCAGCAAAAAGTTATTCCGCTCCGAAATGTTTAATTCACAAGTGCATGACGCACCCTGGGGAGTTTCCTGTGGCATCCATTTTGCTTTTGTTGTAGTTGAAGTGTATTGCAATTTCTTTGATTTCGTTCATAACCAGAATTCACAGCAATAAAATCTAATAAAAAACAGAACTTTGATTTAAAGATGAAAAACAGATGATGCAACAGACAAATTGCCATATCAATGCTTTCAAAGCGATGTGTTCACGTAGCACGAGCTTCTGCACAAGAAGAAACAAGAAGTTCTCATTTTGTTGCAACAATGAGCTGTTATTTTTGTACTGCAAGCCTTTTTTAATCAATTCATGCTTCTGGATTTTTTTATATAAAATTGATTTGTTAAACTAAGGGGCTCAGTGAACAAGCTCAGCTGTACAAATTTTTAAAAGATCCATGCAGCACCCACAGACCTCCTCCATCCCCAATGCCAAAAAAAAATAAAAATGATGAACCAAAGCCCCATTACTCCAAAATATGGCATGAAAGCAGGAACTAAGAAGGGTGAAGCTAAGTTTATCTGTAAGACTCTTTCCTCTGGATTACTCCGCCTGCAGTTGTCAGGAGATACGATTAGGAAGGGGAGCGTAGGTGTCTAAGGGCTAGTGCGTGTGGAGAAACCGACAACTCCATCTGTAGCGTGGAAATGGTAAATTTTCCACTTGGGAGATACTGGTTTATAAGGCCATCATCCATGCATTTCATTGTGAAGGGTAGAAAAAAAACAGGCATTGACCAGTGTAGGGATTTCTGTTTCCATTTGTCTTTACATTCTTAAATGACAAATGTTAGTGTATTGGTTCCTGGATTTTCATGGAGAATGACACAGCTCAATAAAACGAACAAAATCAAATGTACAGTAGGCTACACTACAGATAAAGTTATAGTATCGATGGTGAATTGTTGTTGGCCTGAAGTCGCATGTCGTGTGTCATTACATTAATGTTACGTTAGATTTTACATACAGTCTTTCCCTGAGTGACTTACACAGACTACATTGGGGAATGAACCCTTCGATCTTGGTTTCTACCTTAAATGCCAAATTATTCAATGGATATGTAACACAAATAACATTGTACACTTCTATTTATGAAAATGTATCAGCTATGACCTTGCGAGTATGTGTGTGTTATTCACACCTCTACGGTAGGTCTCCAGGAACAATATTCCCTGTCGATTCAAACTATTTTTACCCCAAAGTACAATTGCATTCAGATCTAGGAGGTGTACATGAGAGAGTGACACATAATGCACGCTATTTTCAAATATGAAATTCTCTTGTATAATTTAAATTGCTGTTAAGCAAGCTCCCATAGTTCCCTGCACAAAGTACCACGCAGCAACTATGCACAGGCCTTGGAGTCGATCAACATCTGTCCTTAAATTTGCCAAAGTAAATACTAAATGCTTGTGTTAATATTCATCTTCTTCCTTCAGTTCATCAATCGCCTAAATGAATCACACACATTGTGTGTGCATTGAGAAAAAGATAACACTAACATAGTAAGTACATTTTAAGTACAATTGTTTTTGAAATCAGGTCATACTGTATTGTAAGTTTGAGTTAGAGATAATTAAATGTGGCATTAATATAGAATACATCAACATTTTAACATGTGTGTGTGTGTGTGTACGCGCGTGTGTGTGTGTGTGTACGCGCGTGTGTGTGTGTGTGTGTGTACGCGCGTGTGTCTGACTGTCTGTCTGTGTATGTATGTGTGTCTGTTTAACCCAGTGGTTCTCAAACTTTTTCTGTCACGCCCCACTTTGGAGGAAGAAAAATGTTCATGCCCCACCGCCCTTTTTATTATCAAGGTTTTTCGCGGACCTCGATTGTAATTGTTGACGGGGGGGGGGGGGGGGGGTGCAATCAAGATTTTTTAAATTTTTTATACAAGCTTCATTTATCGGTTTATTTAACGTATGTACCGCGGGTGTGCGTCCGCGTCTGTTATATCGTAAAAGTTAATCCCCGTTAACCAGCCACGTAGATACACGCGTCAGATTTATATAAAACAAATCAAATAAAAAAATTGGTTCCGCGCTGCATTTCTGCATTTCCCCCTGCGCCCCCCCTGTAATACCACTGCGCCCCATAGTTTGAGAAACACTGGTTTAACCCAATGTCTCAGGTGTACTGCACCGGCGGGATATTTATTGACCCATCAGACTGGTTTGTGGACCTCCCTTTCACTGTCATCACACAGGTTTTCTGCCATAGCCAATCACACAGGTTTTCTGCCTATAGCCAATCACACAGGTTTTCTGCCATAGCCAATCACACAGGTTTTCTGCCATAGCCAATCACACAGGTTTTCTGCCTATAGCCAATCACACAGGTTTTCTGCCTATAGCCAATCACACAGGTTTTCTGCCATAGCCAATCACACAGGTTTTCTGCCTATAGCCAATCACACAGGTTTTCTGTCTATAGCCAATCACACAGGTGTTCTGTCTATAGCCAATCACACAGGTTTTCTGTCTATAGCCAATATTGGTCTTGGTTGATTCACTGTAACTGGTTTAACAAGAAACAAAACAAAAAAACGGCCTTTGTCCGGCAATGACATGTTCACCACGCACATAAAACCCAGAAAGAACAAACAAACAATGCTTCCCTTTCCAAGGATGCCATGTAACAGCAATTACCTCTGCTTTCAAACAAGCTAAAGGGTGCTTTTGAAGCTTTCTGGCAATTACAAAGTGTGAAATAGCTGTGACTCAGACCGCATTCTTCGGGTCTTTTCACAGTTGAGTCTTTTGTGCCAAATAGCTGGTCTAGTTGGTGTTGACAAACTTGTGTGTCCAACAGAAAACATTGCCCTCAGTTGTCATGAATGTGGCTGGTTGTTGTTGCCTACTCTCCAGCCTGTTGAACATGAAACACACACATTGAAATCACACTGGCTAAGGTTAAACAAAGCCCGCCGCCTGAGAATCACTGGGATTTCCAATGAGCTGCATTTCCATCGGGACTTTTGTTTTAAATTACAACTTACAGATTTTAAATTGGCTGCATGCATCGGGTTTGCTTACCGTAGATGCACCGGGCCCTTCTACGTAATATTATACAGCACAATTTCAACCTACTATTTTTAATCCGATGCTTGATATATTGGCTTGCTCATCATAACCAATAGCTTGTAGGTGCATTACTGTAATAATGTGGATGGTGCAGGTCACAGTGAGTTCGGGTGATTTGTGCAAATTTTTCCAAATTTTTTTTATTAACTTTTTTTTTGCAGTGAACCAACTGAGGCTAGAGTGAAGAAAGGGGGGGGGGGGGCAAAAATGAACAGAAAAGGATTGGAAGAGTCTCTATTATGATACACTGTGTAATCACATTTAACGTCAAAGGAAAGCAATGACATAAACACAAAACAAAAAAAAGTACAAAAAAGTATGCAGAAAGGCACCAGCGAGCACTATGGGTAGAGGAGGGCTTAGTGTGCAACTCTGCATCATGAATCCTGCTTTCACAAACTTTCTTTTATTTGTATCACACGCGAGTGATAAAAGTACAGTGACCGTTACACGAGCATATTGCTAAGCATGCGGCATAAAAGTGCCCCCTTTCAAAACAGAGCACTTGGCAGCATCCATCCACTGGGGCTTGGGCATTTCCTCTGCCCAAATGTAGCAAAATAACTGCACTGCGTTTTTCACTGTGCCTGGGAACGTTCAGATAATCCAATTAGGACACACGCATCTCTCATTTGACCACAGCGTCCTGAAAGCAAATGTGTGGCATTAGCATTTATGCTTATTAAATTTTTTTTTGAAGTGGCACATTTACGTTGCAGTTCCCGCACTTTCACAGTAGCCTATACCGTCCCATGAGAGTCAATGAACGGACCAATACTGAGTACCGTTATCTACAGAGGGCACATATTCGTGGCTGAATGGATGGAGGTTTCCACTGATCCATTTTCAATTATCTTGGCTTTAATCCTTACTCGTGGGACTATTTTTTCTCATCCATGAAAGAGTCGCAGAGTCGACTGAATTGCGTGGCAAAAAAAAAAAGCAATCAGGACTCATTTTCTCCCAAGCAGCTTTGTACATCAAGTGGCGCTGCATACCAAGACACATCATAGCTCTTAATATTCAAGAGGAAAGAAGGAAGACAATATGGCTTCAAAAGAAGTTCCCTCTTTTACAGCGCAACTGTGAAGAGTGACAGAGGCGACTGCGCCTAAATATCTATTTGGTTATAGTGGGGCCTCAGATTTATAACAAATCCACAGCAGACTTCACTTTTTAAACTGTTTTAATGTCTTAACAAGAGATGGCCGGTTAGAACTTACAACAAAGCATCAAAGATTATTCTTCGTACCCGGCTTTCTGCAGTTTTTTCACAAGAAAGGGAAGATTTTCTTTTTGCTTTAGAACGTCGTACATCAAAGCGGTCTCAGTGTTTTTTGTGAGAACCGCTTTGCGTCTTTGCTGCTAATTTGTACTTCTACAAATGTGAAAGGAAATTGAGTCTTTCTCTGTCAATAACTGAAATAACGCCTCCACAGGTCTATATTTAGTATTGACAACCTACATCCTTGATCCTGTTATTCCACTTCCTATGAAATTGTGCTGTGCTGTGCTGAAGAACAAAGGATCTAAAATGGGGAATTTAGCTGGGGCAGAGAAGAGCGGCAGGCCTGGAGAAAGAGGACGTGTACGCAAGAGATGCATTTATGTAAGGAAGTGAATTGTGGCGGCAAACACAATTGAAGTCCGTCACCAAGAAGCCCTTCAGCTGAAACCTAATGCTAGTGTAGGCCTGTTTGATAAGGTCTGAGGATAAAATTAAAATCTCACACTGTAGGCAGAATCCACAGTTTCATTACTGACCTGGGCAGTGATAAGAAGCACAGCACCTGAACAACTAATTAGGTAAACAGTCATTTATTTCTGTATTTTATGATGGTAAAAGTGATATTCAGAAAAGAAAAAAAAGATCTTTCCAGATCCAGTTCATATTAAGTGTCTTTCTACATCATATCCAACATATTCATGAGCATAGAGTTATTACCTGCGGTACATTGGTTTGTAACTCTGCTTAGTTGTCCGTGGGTTTCAAAGTCAGTGACAAGTACAGTGTATAGGGTTGTTGTCTAGGCCTTGCTGATTTCTGATAATGCAATTTGAATATAGTGATGCTGTGTGAATGCACTACCAGCGAATTCACCTTCTCATGATGACACCTTTCAAAAAATCTTATAAACTTGTACTCATTGAAGTAGGATACAGCAGAAGAGCAATGACCTGTAGCAAAGTTGGGTTACAGCAAATGTCCTGGTTAATATGAGGGTGTGTGGATGCAATGTTATTGTAAACTATTTATTAGCCCATGTATTTTTTCCAATGAACATTTTACAAAAGTAACACACATTAGCTTGCACTGAGAGCCAAGTTTTACAGGGCTGTTTGAAGGGAGATCTAATGGCCCCACAGTCATGTCCGCAGAACGGTCAAAAGCCAAGCGAAACGGAAAGGACAGCGCTGGTTAACTGCATGCGCTTTGTTGATACACAATTTTAATTCTGTGCTATTACCCTCTCGTTGATCTCTCAGACAAGCTGCCTCCACACCATCCTCTTTAAAGAAAAAAAAACCGACTAAACTGGAATATAAAATGACTCCGATAAACTGGAAGGAGGTGAAATTAACTTACGGCTTAATTGCCAAATATTCATTACAATTTACTTTCTCTGAATTTCTTGGAGTTCAGCCCTGGCACGGATGTTAATTAAAATTTGTTGGATATTCATGACCTGTTAAACGGAGGGAAAAGGTTGAATGAACTGATACGACTTCATATTTCGACAATGAAAAAGAGTGCCATTTGAACCGATACAGTTAAGACCGGATTCCACGCGATGTTTGAGCACATATAGAAAATGCCAATACTGCAAACCAAATATCCTCCAGCCGAGCAAAAAGAGAGAGTTTCAGCGATAATTGAGCGTTTGTCTTAAATGCGCTCTAGCCTCTGGTGTAATTAGGTTTGTCTGAATTCTCTTTTGTCGGTTAGCGATTCAATTTAATGCTGTTGATAAGCAGAGAGAGAAACTACTCAGATTCTCTTCATTATTTTTGCGAACAGCGGCTACCCGTTGAAGACGTTCCCTAGGAATGGTCGGGGAGCAGTGAGGAAAGGAGCCGGGGGAAAGGGACAAGCAGGAGGCACCATCACACACTCTGCCCAATACTGATTCAATGCCCAATTTTCAACTGGGAATGAACAGAGGGGTCACACAAAACCAAAAGCCACTGACTAGCCACTGACCCAGAAAAGGGGAAATACATTTATTCTGAGAAAAAGAAAGGATGCGATGAACAGATGTGGTGAAGGTACCATGGTCATCCCAAAGCAGTGCCATAATAGATGGAACAAAAGTACAATAATGGAGGATATTTTGCATGAATGCAGAGCAATTGACCTGACTCCAAAATAGAGATTTATTTAGCATTTATTACTTGCCCATATGCCAGACCATTGTACTGCCTGCTATTAGATATTGGAGTCACGACCAGTGAAACAACAGCTGTCTTTATTACTAAGTGGGTTTTTTTCAATCTTTTGCAATGGAGTATATTTGGGATGTGTTCTAATTTCTCTGAGAAATACAATGACAAAAAAAAAAAACACAATAAAAACAAAAAAACATCTTGTGATACATAATTTATAGGTTGTTGAATACAATTCACTGTTCAGTGGTGTAACTAAAGCTGATGATAGGTTTTCACTGTAAGTCATTTTTATCATTCTTTCTATTATAGACTAGGGGTGAAACAATCAACTTCATGATGTTAATGTGTATTTTATCTAGAATGTAGAATCCCCCCCGTTCCCCAAATTCTGCTCACACAGCGGGAAAACTGGAATGTGTGAAATAGTGCTCCAATTCCACATGAATTATACAGCCAACCAACTGTCACAGAGCACTCCACAGCAAATTATCCAGTACACAACAGGTTTTTGATACTATAACGTGTCCATAGCAATAACAATCACAGCAGGTCTGGGTTTTGTGGACACTGGAAAAACAATAAAATACCCAAACGGAGCTGTGACCAAACAATACTAATATACTTTACTGGAGAATAAATATAAGTTGCAAGTGCTTGGTAATACAGTCCTTCCAAACTATTTTTGATTCAATTCTCTTGGCAGAAGAGGAGCCTCTAAAACAGGTGAGAAAAACCTACTTTTCAATTCAAATTTAACTTAGTTCTACAAAAATGGAGTCATGATACAAAAACAACTCTAAATCATCCCTTTGACATATTTAGTGTGTTTTCTTTAGGATGTCAGAATAAATCATACATAGGACTAGACATAAAGCAGACATTTATTATTATGATTATTATTATTATTATTAACAGAATTGTTTTATTTAATCCAGGGTGATGTATAGTATAACACATTTAGGAAACCCTTAGACCTTGACAAAAAAGCATTGTGTTTGAAAATAACAATACCGCCATGAAACCATCTCTCAAATACACAGCATTATTGCCAGGGGGAACTGAAGATGTCTGATCTGGCATAAAATAAATTCACAGTGGAGTGGTGCTCCAAAGCACGGGTAACTGAGACAGACAATGCGGTCCTATGTATTCCTTCAAAGCCAAGGGCCGGAAGCAATATTTTGACCGGCACTTTTGTGCCCGGATATAAGGCATTGTGCACACCACACTTTGCAGATGATGGCAGCTCTTGACCTGTGACCCTTCGCAACGGTGCTTGAACTCCCACTCAAGAATTATGCATTTTCTTTACAGCACAACGATTTTCAAGTGGTTTTGATGAAAGCTCTTTTTGAATACTATAATCTCTGTTATGAGAAAAAATCTGTGAAGATGATTGGTTAGCTAGGAAGGAGGGGCTTCAGTCAGTGAGGTGTTGAAGACTTGCATTTAAGGCCAAAGATACGGCCTTTTCAATAGACCACATAGACTTACTGTATGAGACTAAGCTCTGAATTCAATCAGCATGGTGTCTCTCCATGTCCCTCAAATAAAAGCATGTATTCGTTGTTTCCTCCATAAACACAGTTGTTCAGCATATTTGTCTATCATCAAAATTAACTAAAAACTAAACAAAAAATTATGTTCTGAAAAAACATCAATCTGTTTCCTCAGATCGTAAATTAAAGATGCTAATCAAATCCAAAAGTAATATTCATTGAAGATGGCAAACTGTAAAAAAAAGAATGTGCGCTTATCTAAAACTTAAATAAATAAACGTAAATAAATGAAGAGAAACATATAAAGAGAGACACTGCTGATGAATGCTCCCAAGCATGAGATGGTAAACTTTAAAATTTGTAAGATCAGCGTCTCAATTAACGCATTCCTTTAATTTTTTTTTTACATGAACGTAAACTATTTTCACAAAGTTAAAATCCACGGGAGTTTTTTGAGCCATCGTCTCTCCCGGTGACCAGTCCGGGAGTGTTCCATCTGGTCCCAGATCAGTGCTTGTTAGGGTCTGTGACTCAGGCAATAAATGGACAGATCTTGAGTACCACATCCAAAGGGTTGGCAATAGTAGCACAACCAATTAAATGGTTTCATGTCTCTAAAAGTGCTCAGGAAAACTGGACATACACGGTTCCATTCAGAAACGGTGAGTATACGGTGCCAGGAGGCTTTGGCTTCATAAAGCGCAGGTAACAAAATGCTTTTTTTTAATACCGTTTATTTAACGGAAACCTAATATATTTAGGTTGCCCTGTCCAGGGTAGCGTTTGTAATAAAATCAAGGGGGAAACACGGTGCACAGCGGGTCAATGTTACACTTAAACAGGATCTCCCAAATAAAAGAAAACATTTTACTGACACCTATAAAGCTGAGGTAAGAAACTATGACTGAAGTCCTGGAGGCAACATAATAGAACTGATGTGTGATGTTGATTTGTATTGCTGTTATTAGCTTAACAGAAAAATAACTACATGCAGAGACCCACTAAATAGTTTTATTAAAGCTTTAACATACAGTATAGGGTTGCTAGGGTTTGCTCAGAGGTTGATTATATTTGGTTAATGAGACGTAAGGAAATCCTTTTAATTAATTTAATTATAACTGCAGTTGTAACTTTTTTCTGATCCTGCTCTGATCGTGAAGACATTTACTAACCGTAGTCTCAACCCCAGACACTCGATCTGTACAGAGAATATGGAAAGAGAAGTCACAAGAGATCGATGTCACTGCAATCGGACTGGTTCTAGCTAGTTTAAGCCAGCATTATGATATGGGTCAGTGGTTGGGTTGGCTTAAATTGCTGTCTCCAGTTGGAGCCCTGAGTGTCAACAAGATCATGATTTGTCAGAAGCAATAACTGACATAAAAAATTGTGCAGTTTATGCATCCCTGGACATCTCACATCAGAATGTGCGAGTATCCATGACGTTACGAGCACTAGAATTATTGTAATGCTGGGCTTGTATTATATGCAATGTAAATATACTACCATATATACAAACGTAAATCTTACAGACTTACAGAGTTCTGTAATTTTGTTTTAGTCATTCTGCAAGCTTTCACGTGGCTCTTTCAGGGCAGAGGGTATCTATCTAATCAACAGGGCACTCTCTTCAGAGTTAATGATTTTTACTGGCTGATACCCAGAAGACTGTGCACTGTGCTAATCTTTCTAAGGTCACTCGGACTTCTGAGCACATTTATCCAAGACAACCTATACATACACCGGCACTACACCCATGTAATGTTTTCGGCCGTATAATCCGTGACAGATTGACGAAATGGAAGCGGAATCTTTTTTTGAAATGTTGAATACTAGTTTGTGTAGATGTGTAGATGTGTATCTTATGAGAGTATTCACTAATCATTTTCTTCCATTGTGAATCCAGAAAGTAGGCAGCACGGTGGCTCAGTGGATAGCACGGTCGCCGAGGCCTTTCTGCCAGGAGTTTGTATGTTCTTCCCATGTCCATGAGGGTTTCCTCCGGGTACTCCGGTTTTCTCCTCCCACAATCCAGAGACATGCAGGTTAGGCTAATTTAAAAAAAAATGGGGGGGGGGGGGGGGGGTGAAAGGGCGTTTCTGGAAAAGAGCATGTGTGCTCAGTCAACCTACCCTGTATAAATAAAGGTTAATAAAGTGCTGTCATTGGGTTTTTATGAAGATGTCACAGCATGGAAGCACTGAAGACCTGTACAGAGATGTATACAAGAGGAGCTCCAGCAATGAGGGGGAGTTATCGCCATTAGCGGTACTGTACGACAACAATGTAATGCAATGTTTAATTGGTGCATTTGGGTTTTTCATGAACATTTATAAAGACAAGGACCTCTTGAATCTATCATCAATCTCTCCAGTAGACCCATAGGAACCACTGCTTTGATTATCTTAGTGACCGCTATTGCCAAACCGAAGCTGCTTTTATAAGTTTAATGGTCGGGGGAAAATCGTCGGATTCCGCACCAACGGCAACCGCAAATAGAACTGAGGAGCACGTTTTGAGGCGTTTGACTGAGACGGACGCGATTGAATCCCTGTCGTCGCAGCGACGGGCCGATTTTGTGCTGCCAGGAAGCAGCGACTGCTTATGTAAGCGTTCTGTGAGAATGAGGAGCAACTTGTGCCGGGAGAGGCACTTTTAGCTGAAAGGAGTCTGCGTGCGCCACCACGAAAAACCAACGTTGATGCAGGCCCGCAGTGTAGTGTAGTATAGAAATGGCGGTGCAGTATAATGGGTAGGGAACTGGGTTTGTAACCACGTTGCAAGGTTTGATTCCCAGGTAGGCCACTGCTGTTGTACACTTGAGCAAGGTGCTTAATATCCATTGCTTCAGTATATATGTACAGGTATATCCAGCTATATAAGTGGATACTATGTAAAAAAAAATTATTAAAAAATGGTGTAAGTGGCTCTGGATAAGGGCATCTGCTAAATGCCTGTAATGTAATGTATTGGCCTGGCACCAGCTGTGCATGGGTAGTGGTAGTGAAGCCAGTCACAGCAGTGATATGGCGTCATTCACACCTGGGGTGTGGGGACGAGGTCGTTGAGAAGCACCGTTGGGAATTTCAGGAACAATTTGTGCCTTCTTGCAGTAAGGTAAGTTTCCACAAACATTTGTAAAAATGTTTTTTTAGCCATTTTGTCCTCCATTTTGCCCTTTGTCTTGCATCTGAAATCAGCTGCACTGGTAATATCAGAGGCAAGTGCAATCGCTGGTAATATCAGAGGTAAGTGCAGTCACTGGTAATATCAGAGGTAAGTGCAGTAACTGGTAATATCAGAGGTAAGTGCAGGCACTGGTAATATCAGAGGCAAGTGCAGTCCCTGGTAATATCAGAGGTAAGTGCAGTCACTGGTAATATCAGAGGCAAATGCAGTCACTGGTAATATCAGAGGCAAGTGCAGTCACTGGTAATATCAGAGGTAAGTGCAGTCACTGGTAATATCAGAGGTAAGTGCAGTCACTGGTAATATCAGAGGTAAGTGCAGTCACTGGTAATATCAGAGGCAAGTGCAGTCACTGGTAATATCAGAGGTAAGTGCAGTCACTGGTAATATCAGAGGTAAGTGCAGTCACTGGTAATATCAGAGGTAAGTGCAGTCACTGGTAATATCAGAGGTAAGTGCAGTCATGCACGTACACACAAAAGATACAGTTCTGAAACTTCATGAACCAAATGACAAGGGTATCAAGCATCAAGCATGACTGAAAGAACAATATACATTTATATATATATATATATATATATATATATATAGATACTGCATATACAGGTATATATAATGCAAAGGTGAAAACACTCAAAGAGAAAATGGCTAAATACTAGTATGAACTTACAATAATGTATCTCAGTTTACATTACTACCCTCCATTAAGCATGAACAAATTAGCCTCATTTTGGTAAGCAAACGCTAGTATTACCAAGGAAGAAATACACTTATTCTCGCATGCATGCACGCACGCACACACGCACACACACACACACACACTCACACACCATATTGTGGCTCCAGCTTAAATTTTGATTTACATTTCAACTCCTGTTAAAGTAAACTGAGGTTTGTGTTTCCTTGACATTTTTTTTCTGTGTTTTATGAGTTCATAAAGAGAAGCTCCAGGCAAAGAAGGCTTCAGTGGAGCTCAATATACTTCTGAAGGAGAAGACATCTGCCTTGTTTTAGTGGTCTGCTCCTTAGCACAGAAAAATCCCTTTTAATAGATGTGCAATCTATAGCTTAGTTAAGATGCAATCAATCTATTTGTGTTATCTTGATGAGAACAATAACAGTAAAATAGGTACATCTGTTTACAAACAGTCTGTTCTGAGGAAGTAGTAACAAAGAAAGCCTGCAGGACAGCAAGTTTAAACTCTCCTTGTAGAGAACAACAGGCTGGATGCTGAGAGTCAGGGCTGGGTACATATGGGGTTACTGGTTACACACTAACGCACACACACACATGCACACACACACACACACACACACACACACACACACACACGCGCACGCACACACACACACACACACACGCACACACACACACACACGCGCACACACACACACACACACACACACACACACACACAAACATGCATGTACAGACATACACAGACAAACACACAGACATGCATGTACAGACACAGACACACACACACACAAATGCATACATACACATACAGATACACAGACATGCACAGCCATACATACAGACCCACAAACACATACGTACACACAGGCATGTTCAAACACACATGTCCATACATATATGCAGGCGTGCACACTCAAATATTGGTGTACATACATATGACACATACATACAAATATAAACAGAATATGGATGAGATTGTGAGCTGGGGACAGGGACGGTGAGAGGTGGATAATTTTCACTCTCTCTCTCTCTGCCTCCCCTCTCCCTCCCTCCCTCCCTCCCTCCCCCTCTCTCTCTCGTGTCACGATCAGCCGACTGCATGCTCTATGCAGCACTGTCTTGGGGCCACGCCGCTCTCCAAGACAAGACAAACAGAATCTGCCTGCAGAATCAAGGCCGCATCATCACTCCACATGGGGCACACTGGAGGTGCTATTTTAGAAGGATGCTGACACGAGACAGAAGAACACATTCACTTCCATATCTTTAACAGCCTGCCCAAAGTCACCCAAATCAGTCTCTGTAATGTTCCTGATAAATGCCTGCTCCCCTGGCATGTAGTCTCAAGATATCCGGCTCCAATGCTGTCTGATACACTGCCAGTGAGCCGTTCCCTCTCAAAGCATACATATGGAGATACTTGTACAATATAATATACAAGTTCATTGAGCCTCTTATGAGCACAATAGTCACTTTATAAAATAAACACTGCATCACAATAATGGTTAAAATGCTCAGCTTAGAGTAGATTCGATTTGGTTTAGTTTGCTAGTAAGGCTAGTATAGAAAAAATTAAATAACAAAAAAAAATACTAATAATCTTATCAGCACAGCTATCATTATCCACAGTGAATATGTTTTGTAAAATGTTTTTTGTCTGTTATCAGAAGGTTATAGAACTTTCTGGAAGAATATCAATGATCTGTCCGTTCCCTGAAATTGAGGTTAAAAGGCAATTTTTATTATCTGCGCAGAGACATGGTTTCTGTCCTGAAAGGCCAATAAAATAATGATGAAAAAAAACATTTGTTTTCCATTTTTAGCCAAAACCCAGGGAAGAATTCTAGTAAAATCCATTGGAGCTATCTAGAGGCATTGAAGGGAAAGACAACTCTTAATTTTCAGCTGTGCTAATGTGGGTGCCAGCTCTACGGTCCCTTCTACGGTAAGATGAGAGGAAACGGTAACGTTTCGTTTCCATGCTCCGGACGGGTGCAGGAGGCTGAACCGAAACTGCAGGATTCCACAGCCTTCTAAAGCATATTTCCAAACCCTCATTTCAAAATTGACGTTCACATAAAACCTGAATCAAAAAGATTGATTTGTACATCTAGAGAGAAACTTGTTGTGCAGGGCATGTTTCTCTACAGATTTCTCCTCTCTCTCTCTCTCTGTTTCTCTCTCTCTCTCTCTCTCTCTCTCTCTCTCTCTCTCTCTCTCTCTCTCTCCTGTTCGAAACAGCAGGATGTGGCTGAGCCAAAAAGCTGTTTCTAGAACAATAGACATGTAAGTACAAATTGTGTCGGAACGGTTGCGGCTGGAATAATTTTCCATAATTACTGGAATTCACGGCGCTCCCCGGAAGAGTGGGCGGAGCTGGAATGCGCCCTGCTTGGCATTACCTGGCGGGGGCACAATGGAGCCTAGACTGGTACAATGGCCTTGATCATCAGTCCTAGACATTTGCCCGCCCCCCCCCACCAGTCCCAGCCCCCAACCCCCACCCACCCCCGCCTCTCGTTCTTTCAGGGTAACCGTCACCCTCCGCTTCCCTCATTTCAACGGCAGGGGACAGTGGCGTTCACCAAGGCGGTCATGTGACCAATCAATTCACCAAGGGCCTGCCCGCTGGAGTGGTCGCTGCTGCCGTTAGATTTGGTGCCCGTATCAAAATAAATAAATAAATAAATGGAGCCAGGCAGATTTACTTGCGCTTTTTAAAACGTACAGAGATTTATGGCGGAAGGCCTTTCACTCTAGATTGTTCTTTTGCTTGGCTCTCCTATTAACTCCCCCAGGGCAGGCGAGAGGAAGGGGACTCGTGAACACAACAGCGCCCTCTGTCCGTCTCGCAGAGGAGTTTCAGTGATTATGTGCCATCGTAGTTAAACGCCGTATGTTCACCCAAAAAAAACTGCTAACCGATTACAGTGAAATTTGAATGCAATGCATTTGCATGTACCAGCTATCCTCTATCAAATATCATGTCACTAATGTGAATCATATGGGATGTCAGCTAGGATAAAGAACAATAAAGAAAGAAAGAGTTTGCGCATGAGAGTTAATAATGAATAAAACATTGTTTGTACATTAAAGCAGTATCAGCAGAATCAGTCCAATCAGAACGCAGAAGTCGCTAATCCGCTGGCGGGTATTCTCCCGTCAGGCAGCCGCTGACATAATAAAGAGCTGATTTTATTTACAAACAAACGGACGGGCGGATGACACGAGCGCTGATGACGCAGCCTCCCCCGGGGGAGACGGAGGTGATGTCACGCGGCCGTAACCTTGGCGCTGGCGCTCGGCTTGGGAAGTGCCGGCTCAGCACGGCGGTGACAGCCGTCAGTTCCCGGGGCGCTGATGAAAACGGAGATGTGATGGGGGGAGAGAATGAAGAGCAGCGACAGGCCTGACACAAATTCAGCCGGTCAGGCGCTTCGGCAGAGCCCGTCCGCACGCCCGCCGGCCACTGCAGCGGGGGCTACGGAAAATGCACACGCGTGTGCCCGCACACGCCACACGCATACAAATACACACACGTACAAACATGAATGCTTACGTAAACGAACGAACGCACACATAAATGCATGGATGCAAACACTTCTATCAAAACACTATCTCTCTCTCTCTCTCTCTCTCGCTCTCACACACACACAAACACGCACACACACACACACACACAAACACACAAATCCAATAATCGCATAGCGCATTCTCTTCGCAAACGCTCAGTGAACTCACGCACGCATCGACCAATCAAACCACTCAAGCGTTTGCAACAGTATATAAAAAGAGCCTCTCTTCACATAGTCCAGCCCTGTGCCTAATAGGCTTATACAGAAAAAAACAAGAAGAATGACATCTCTCTCAATGTCTTCTGCCACGGCTGTCTCTCCTCTCCTACCAGACCCCGTAAGTGGCGACGGTCCACACAGGGAGAGAAAAACACAAACATTCGCATTCCCCTCAAACGAAATAGAAATGAGACCGGTAAGCTGAAGGTCTGAGAAAGGCTGAAACTGTGCCCTCATTGTAGCGCCGCCATACGCTGTGCGTTACACTCCGGCTCTAATCCCCCATGACACTTAATTAGATTCCAGCCTCCTGTTGGGCTCGACTCATGTGAAACATTTATTCTTGCAAATAAGCCCGTGCGCCTTCTGACTCTGGCGGAATGTGGCATCTGTCCTGCCTTTGCGTGTCAGCACAGCAAACATCCCGGGGACTGCTCCGTCACAATGTGATTCAGACAATAATCGGAATAATCTGAATTATTTGTTTAGCTGTTAAACATCAACGTGTGAGCCTAGAGGAGGCTCAAGGGTAAGACGGGGCTACTATTGTCTCCTTAGACCAAAGGCACAATCCCCTCAATGTCGGCTAACTGTGATGCACCGCCAGTCACCTGCGCCGAAGGGGTATTTTACAAGCTACTATTGCAACAGTCTCAGATGGGGATGTGTTCAAGCGGTTTTGTGCCTCGTGGCAGATCATGGGGCAATATTTGGTTAACAGGATTACTGCAAGATTCACCGAAGATGGGGTCCCATCGCCCTGGTGATTGTCAAAGTACTCCAGATCATTCTGCGGATAAATAGGAAATGTACAAATATACAAATATTTATCATTCTAGTCTGTGTCTGAATGCCAAAGCATGCGATTGAGGAGAGATCCAGTCGACACGGATTATCTGTGCCAGCTGAACTGATCCTTATGCGCTGTGACAAATGCAAGAGGGATAACACATCAGTTCATCACCTTGATGATCAAGTCATTTTTCTTTTTACATTTTCACAATGTTGAGCTGGAACTACAATGAAATCAATCTGAAAAAGCGCTTTGTTCTCACCAAATGCCTGGGTAGGTCTGTGAAAAATATAATTCCAGGTTTTTGCTCACTCGCATTTGCATAATGATGACAACGTCAAACAGGCTGCACACCGGTCCGTTAAAAACATAAATTGCCTGCAATAATTGTATTATTTCAATAATTTATCGTCGGTGGGTGACTAAGGCATTAGGAGGAAACGGCAGAGTGCAGACAGGGGCGCGTGATGCATTCTTTATTACGAGAGCTGCCGAACGTTTCCACACAGCCACCGGCAATCTATCTGACCTTTTCCCCATTCTCACTGGACCAGCCTTGTGACGTTCTGACAGGGCACTGTTCTCTTTGAAAATAAAAAGCATAAGGAAAAATACATGACAGAAATAACAGTGAGAGGGAAGACAGACGAGAGGGGCACTGATAAAGATCATAGAAATCAGAGTAGCACCAGACGTGGTAATGTGACGTAAAGTATCCCCAAAACATCCAGCGCATTGGCCGGTTTCTCCGCGCTGATGACGATGAGTCATCGTGGCAAAAAATCGTGAACCAACCGTAGGAAGGACCCGATTGGCTATCGCCCCATTTTTCCCAGCAGAAAGAAACGACGAAATTCAAAGCGTAGGTGACAATGAATTCTCATCTCAATAAGCTTTGCCTTGGGGGAGGTCCTGTCTACCGTTTAGATGTTTAAAAAAAACAGGGCTTCCAGATACACCGGGGAACGAGCGCAAATCCCTCTTTCTTTTCAGCGAATGCCAAACAAGGAACGAGGCGCACTGCGAGCGTGCTCTCCGAAGCTTTCTTCCTCCGCAGCTCAAATGACTCATTTACCCCCAGTGTCTAATTCCAAAATGAAAAAAGAACAAACCTAAAAAAAAGTACAAGCGGCGTGCTTTGTAACAGTCGACTTATTAAAACCTAAGCCATTGGAGTTAGTGTTCTTTATTCAGTGGGAGCGGGAGAGGGAGCACGGGTAGGAGTAGAACAAAATATGGTTGACGCGGGGGCGAAAGAGGAGGAAGCAGTGCGCCAGGCCGAGGGATATCGGTGCCTTCATCTTTTCAGAGACCCCTGGCGTGGCGTCGCCCCCAGAGCTATGTGGAAGGTCGCCATTCGCCTTCTGTCTCTTTGGACGGAGCAGGAGAGCAAGTCTCATGAACCAGCGAGGTGGGGGCTGGGTACTTAGCGAAAGAGAGATCTGCCCAAAACACAATTCCACAGAACGAGGGGGGGGGGGAGGGGCGGAGGGGGCGGGAATTCATGGTCCTTTGAAGTCAGGAAAACGGGAGGGGCTGCCAACCTGCGTCCTTACAGCCAACCAACTGCATTTGATCGGGCCGGCCGACAGTGCCATTTCACGATAACAATCTGACTGGAGGGGCAGCTATTGTCCAGCTGACATCCGCGGGTATAGGCTCTAGTGGCCTTTAAGGACACCACAGATTCCAGAAGACGCCGGCTGTTAGACAGCACAGGGGTACAGGAACTCTGTGTCACGGCAGCGGGTCGACAAAAGTGCGACTGAAAAAACATCTCGGAGCGCATAGCAGGAGAGCGGAAATAAGAATGGTTGCTTACAGAGGTCATACAGACGTGCTCAAATGTGTTGGTACCCCTGGTAAAGATGAGTAATAAGGGTTGTAAAAAATTAACTGTTTGGTGAATTAGCTTAATCTTACACTGAAAAAATTAGAAAAATCCAACCTTTAATTTACGTTAATTTATTATGAGAAAAAAAAAAAGTTTTTTTGTTTCTCCTGACAAATTTTCCAATTGAACTCTATGGAAAAATAAGTCAGGAGAAGAAACCATTCAAGTGATCCATCTATATCTACTGTATTTCTGGCAGCAGAGTGATGGTTTAAGGCTTGTTTGATACATCAGACCCTTGATAACTTAGAGCCATTTAACCAACGATGTATTCCATATTGTTCCAGTGTAATTTACAGCTAAATCTAGTCCCACCCCCCAATTCCCATAGAGATTCATTCAAATGCAGAGACATTTAGTATCGCTTGTACCAGAAAATAAGATATCAAGAGTTTTTTGATGCTGTTGGGTCACATACATCAGGATGTCATGGCATGCAAAGGATATGCGACCAAATATAAAAAATGTATACTTTATTCTATATATATAAATACAGGGGTGCCAATAATTGTGGCCAACGTGGTCTTGTTAAAAATAATTCTTTCTTGATGAGGAATTTATTTCTCTCATAATAAATGAACGTCTTTGAATGGATTTTTCTCATTTTTTCAGTGTGCGATTAAGCTAATTCACCAAACGGTTAATTTTTTATAACTCTTTTTACTCATCTTTACCAGGGGTGCCAACAGATTTGAGCACGTCTGTACGTGCTTTGCATATGCATAACTCACGGAATGTCACTTTATTAACAGCACCTGTACACTTTTGGCCTGGTTTATGAAGACCATTAGCATGCGCCAAACCTTGTAGCGCAAGCACAACTAACAACACAACCAATGATTGGAGCAAAACAAGTGTCATGACCAATCATTGGTCATGTTATTGGTTTTGTGTGTGCTAAAAGGTTTTGCACATGCTAAAGGTCTTAGTAAATCAGATCCTTTGTGTGGAAAAGAAGAGAGGAATTAAGCCACAGCTCATTCAGCCTCTTGATAATGTTGAAGGACGTAAAATGTAATACTGAGAAGGATGTGTTTTTTCATAAGATATCAAATATTATTGGATTTCCAAAGCAGGCCTGAGCACATATCCATTGTGCAATCAGCAATATGCCTCACTGTTTTTTTTCTTCTTCATCATGAACAGATTCTTCTGAAAGTGATAGAAGTAGCACTCATTTTGAGAAAATATTTTTACTCATGAACTGCAACACTTTTTTTTTATTGATACATCTCAATTAGATTAGAGGAACTGAGTATGATATATGAACAATATGGGTTTTTTGGCACGCACGCACACATGTGCACGCACACAGTATGCACACACACACATTTTTCAATTTCAAGCTTTGCTGTGGAAGTGACTAACACAGACACAGAGTGAAACACACAGGCAGCCGTCGCCCCCTCTACTTAGAGATAATGGCTGACTCACGCGTACGACGTGACCACGCTGGGCTGCATGCTCTCAAACAAAGGTCTGCTCAGATATACCGTAGTCAAAGAGAGATTAGCACACAGTACTAACACCACACAATACCAGAACCTGGAAGATGGCACTACAAAAACAAACCCTAAAGTTATGAGTCATAGACAACATCTCACCACTCTTTAGCCCTGAGCAGCTGACAGGAATTTCATGAAAACACATATAGAAAAAGATTCCGCCTCATATCATTAATTTGTGTTTAAATTTAGATGTACTGTACGGTGGGCTTTTTTGCATGGCAAGTGTTAATGAATTAAAGCTGTTTGAGCCAAAAGTCCCAATTAGATATTATGATAGATATATAAATTATCTAGTCGTTCCTACATTGAACCATATATTAAGTAGCAGTCGATCTTTTCTAGTTATTTCCTAGTCTTGTTTATATATATATAAATATATGAGCATAAGAGGCATGAGCATAAGAGGTTTTAATCATATTATGTTATGTATGCAAACTGAATTTTGTAGAATAATAATTTCACATGCATAAAATGAGGTATATGATTTTTGTAGAACAGCCTCATAAAAGTGATTATAGGTAATTCTACCCAATAATTGGAACTATGCTGTTATTAACCATCTCATAACCTCTTAATCTTCCTTTAACCCCCCCCCCCCCACAGTCTATCACAAAACACCAGGCTACTTTACCCAACCCCCCACAGTCTATCACAAACCGCCAGGCTACTTTAACCAACCCCCACAGTCTATCACAAACCACCAGGCTACTTTAACTAACCCCCACAGTCTATCACAAACCGCCAGGCTACTTTAACCAACCCCCACAGTCTATCACAAACCATCAGGCTACTTTAATTAACCCCCACAGTCTATCACAAACCACCAGGCTACTTTAACTAACCCCCACAGTCTATCACAAACAGCCAGGCTACTTTAACCAACCCCCACAGTCTATCACAAACCACTAGGCTACTTTAATTAACCCCCACAGTCTATCACAAACCACCAGGCTACTTTAACTAACCCCCACAGTCTATCACAAACCACCAGGCTACTTTACCCAACCCCCCACAGTCTATCACAAACCACTAGGCTACTTTAACTAACCCCCACAGTCTATCACAAACCACCAGGCTACTTTACCCAACCCCCCACAGTCTATCACAAACCACCAGGCTACTTTAACTAACGCCCACAGTCTATCACAAACCACCAGGCTACTTTACCCAACCCCCCACAGTCTATCACAAACCACCAGGCTACTTTAACTAACCTCCACAGTCTATCACAAACCACCAGGCTACTTTACCCAACCCCCCACAGTCTATCACAAACCACCAGGCGACTTTAACTAACCCCCACAGTCTATCACAAACCACCAGGCTACTTTACCCAACCCCCCACAGTCTATCACAAACCACCAGGCTACTTTACCCAACCCCCCACAGTCTATCACAAACCACCAGGCTACTTTACCCAACCCCCCACAGTCTATCACAAACCACCAGGCTACTTTAACCAACCCCCACAGTCTATCACAAACCACCAGGCTACTTGAATTAACCCCCACAGTCTATCACAAACCACCAGGCTACTTTACCCAACCCCCACAGTCTATCACCATCCGCCAGGCTACTTTACCCAACCCCCACAGTCTATCACAAACCACCAGGCTACTTTAACCAACCCCCCCAGTCTGTCACAAACCACCAGGCTACTTTAATTAACCCCCACAGTCTATCACAAACCACCAGGCTACTTTACCCAACCCCCACAGTCTATCACCATCCGCCAGGCTACTTTAACTAACCCCCACAGTCTATCACAAACCACCAGGCTACTTTAACTAACCCCCACAGTCTATCACAAACCACCAGGCTACTTTACCCAACCCCCCACAGTCTATCACAAACCACCAGGCTACTTTAACCAACCCCCACAGTCTATCACCATCCGCCAGGCTACTTTAACTAACCCCCACAGTCTATCACAAACCACCAGGCTACTTTACCCAACCCCCACAGTCTATCACCATCCGCCAGGCTACTTTAACTAACCCCCACAGTCTATCACAAACCACCAGGCTACTTTACCCAACCCCCACAGTCATTGTGAGAGTTCTCTGTAAAAAGAGAACTATGCAAAAATAAATTTAATTGAATTTCCATTCCTGTCTATTTCAGTTGCTTTCATCAATCGCTCAAGACTATTTCCCCCTCATGTAAGTTACTAAAACAAGGCAATATTACCCTGCTTGGGAATACATAATTGGGGTGTTAATCGATGAAGATGAACTCCAACACTATAGTCTGACAACGTCCGCAGCGATTTTCCGAATTCAATGCGCTGCCTTCTCAAACGTTCACCTTAGCCCACCTTTTTTAGAGGTGCAGCAGTATAATTGGCTGAGTGGGCAGCAGACAGTCACACTTTTGCCAAACCTCTCACAGGGCTGTAAGCAGCGTCCAACCCGTTTCTCACTGAGTGATCGCCTAGGCAACATGATAAACACCCTCTATAAAGCCCCCCCCCATAGGCTTCAGCATTACTAGCGTTATTAACTGATCCCTTCATTCGATCAATACATTTCCCTTCATTCGATCAATACATTTGGGCCGTGAGTTTGTCTGCTGTGTCTCTGCTTCGGCTGATTTGCCAGGCGCTTGATCAAATACAAAAAAAAATAATAAAGAGCTGCAAAGTTTGCTAAGAGGCTCGGCAGATTGAGGAGGCGAAGAGCCATGAATAACTTTGCACAAATTGTCATTGGGTATTTTCCTTGGGACTGGTACACCAAAAATAATCGCTGACGGGTGACTAACTATTCATCGCAACAGATACAGGCAGTACGTACACCGCAAGATTCTCATGTTAAATAATGTGGGAGAAAGTGAGAGGGGGCCTGCTAGCTATAAACGTGCACGCACTCAGCACTGCGTGAAGTAAGCCTGTCGGCGATAACTAGGAGACCGCGCCAGTGATGGAGGAGAACTTCCTGGGTGTAGACCTTGAAAAGCTCATCTAATTCCTTTCCATCCCGCTTGCTTTAATTACAGCGGCGCAACTGTCTCCATGTCAAGAGTGCAAAGCCCCCTTTTTCTTTTTTTCTTTACCCAAGACACGGTAATTACGGGCGACAGCTGCAGCCCTTATTGCATATTTCTGCGGCGATATCGTCTGTCATTATTACGATTTAGGCTGCCTTCTCAATACACATATCGCAGGAAGGTCAACCTTATGCATCACATCAAGGCTCCTTGTCACTTCTCCTGGCAAGTTGATATTGCTCATTTGTCTATGAACGAACAACACAGACTTGAAAACTTTTATCTTTGTTTCTGGAGAGGCAGTCGCACAACTATATCATATATGATATTATATATGGCATACAGTATTGTACGTCAGCCTGGCATCCGGAACCTTCTCTCCAAACCATGATTGAAACTGTAGTGCTGTCATAATTATAGACTACAGATATGTTAGTATAATGCTAGGTAATGCTCTAATAGATTATTGTTTGGCATCTTATGAACCCCATGATATCAGATATTGTAACTAAATTGTTGTTAGGCTCAACAGCATATGCATGTCTGTACTGATGGAATACCTTCTTCATAAGGACAATTGTCATCCAGCTCTTAAGGATAATTGCTAAGGACTAAAAGTGCACTAAAAAAAGCTACTGTTGCACTGCGTGCTTGCTAGCACTGTGCTCCAGCTTGCTGCTAACTGCCATTTACTCCATACCTATGTTCTTTCCCCGTTTTATACATAATGCATTTTCCGCAATGGCTTGTTGGATGGGTAAGGGTGACTTCATAAATAAATAATGAACAAATAAATAGAAACCTTTAACTATTAAACAGATCTTATAGCAATATCTATATATATATATATATAGATTTATGGGTTATGGATTTGTGGTTACCTCTATGAAAATGAATGATGCTACAGTATACAGAATTATATTCTGTTTTACAGTGCAGCTGCTTGCATTGCCAAACTACGGTGCCATTCAGATTTATATAAAATGATACTGCAGTTTTGCAATGGCAAGAAAAGAAACATTCAAGAGGTGCCAAGCAGTCATACTTTATTATTGTTTATTTGCTTAGTAGACACCATTATCAAGGGAGCCTTACATAGCATACCCCATATTACCCATCTGTGTGGCTCCTGTACATATTTACTGAGGCAATACAGGATAAGTACCTTGCTCAAGGGTACAATGGCAAATCCTGACCTGGGAGTAGAACCAGCAGTCTTTGAATTACAGGCTCTGCAACCCCTTAACACAAACTCCTTAACATAGTCAAAGAGATTATGAGCAATAAAGACACTGTTTTGTTTATCACAGATTTAGCTTTGTGCGTCAGGGCAATAAGAAGGTAAAAAAAGGTAATAACTGTATTTTTTTCTTATTATATTGAGAAGGCTATTAGCAAGGGCCATGGACGCATTATGATTAATCAGTTTATGTGTGAAGACAAAGTAATAATAAAAAAAACTGTGCAAAGCATGAAAATATGACAACACCAAGGGTAATAACAAGAGCCACTGTGGATAGATCAGACCGTAGACTTTTGCAACACAGTCTTCATATTCAAGATTACTGAGGAAAAATACACTAAGATTTAACAGTCACAATACAAAACACTACTTAATGTCATACACCGTAACAGTGTATAAAAGATTTGTAATGGCAATGTAATTTAACTGCATCCACACTCCAAACACAAATGCATTATGTTAAAAATACTACAGAATCAATTTTTTTTAAATGTTAAATGGTTTTCCTAAATTAAATTGACTCGTTCAATTGGAACTGATTAATTAATGATTAATGATACTCTCAGCCCTCACCAAATAACCGTTTTGTGTTTAATTTCCTCTATGGCTAAATAAATACCCAGGATGCATGGCACCCATACAGTGCCACATAGTGGGTTTTATTGTGCAGTTATCTTTAATCTGCCATCGGATCCAGACAGTCAGTCAACATTTATTAATGTTTCATTCATGAAGCACTGTTTCTGTTTGTATTTAAAGTTATATTTATGAAGCTGGATTCAGTCAACATTAACAGTGCCTCACATCTATATTTTTTCTGCAGTTTTCAGAGTTTAGAAGCTTATAAAAAATATATATTCCAGAAAGTCATGCTTATGCAGGATATATAATCTGGGGAAGAATGGTTGAGGCCAGCTAGGTTTTATAAAGTGGCTTGTTCTGGCCTTTGGATTGGTGTGATTCAACAGGGGGCATTTATTTTCCAGGATTGCCTTTCAGGGGGTCAAAATCTGTCAAAACCACACTTTGCATCAGAAAGCCTGCTAATAGTGCAATTATAAAAGCTGCCGTTTCATTATTGTAAATTATGGACATTATAGGACATTATGCTTTAATCTATTAATTCAAGAAATAATTGACGAATTTAGTTGACGACGAAGGCTCTCTTAATTTTCTGGTTGTGGATATTACTAGTTCAGCATGGTGCCTTCGAGCACTATCAAGGGATGTCATAATGGGAACAAACTGTTTTTAAAAAATATTCACAGGAAATTAAATGATGTTGACAATATTTATGAAAAAATATATCTGGAAAATGTTTTTTTGGGAACGCACCATAAAACACAAGCACACAATTTGTTGTCAGCAAAGGCTGTGTTCCTGTCAGCATTAAGAAGAAAAGATACATCCTCACGTGCCTTCGCACTATGCAAAACCTGGCCTGCATGTCCAGTTGATGCTCATCCATGTAGTTTTTCACGGCACCCAAAATGCAACCCCCACTGCAACTCTACAGCAGCAAGCTATCACAACAAACAACTCATTAATATTATGGGCAAAAAGAAGTGCATAACACAGTGCTTTCACCACGAGCATTAAGCACTTATGTGGATGTTTTTTTCCGAGCTACATGTGTAAACAGAGTTCCGATGAGACTGCTGTCATCAAATTACACTCGATAAGTACCTCCCAAACAGCATTACAGCTGAATCACCCCCATTACTGAGCCCTTTAAGAATACTGTTTTAAAACAGGGACGCCACTGCAGAATACACTTATCAATCAGCCCTTTCATGAACACACATTTCCCTGTCTGAAATATGTATTAATGTATGGAAAATACATATTTAGCTTATTATAATAGTGACACCCCCTTTAATTCTATTATGAACCATAAGAATGTGCATTTCTCTGCAGTAACATGAGAAAAAGACTACGTTGTACACTGCAGTCCACTCAGTGTCTCACAGGAGCGCTAATGCTAGGAGGAGAGGGGCATGTCTCACTAGTGATAGCTAGTAACCTGTAGGTGCCTAGCTAGAGAGTACTTATTCGAGTAACCCAGGGGCCAACCTTAACCCAGCCTACCATGGCAAGATTAAACCAGTTATACAGCACCACTATGGAGCCCTTATCACTGTTGGCAAATGAAAAGCAAGCAATATCTAGTCTATAGGATTTGACATGTGGTTAGAGTGAGATACACAAGAAGACTATACACTGGGGACACTTTTGATAGAAGGCAATCATTTCCTTTGGAAGGGGAGTTTGGCTCTCAAGTTGGATGATATTGTGTATACCGTTTTTCCATATAATGGTTATACATCTCCAAGTGGCTAGGGCTTATCCCTAAAGCCCTCTAAACATCAAGATGATAGCCACAGACTCATGATAATGGGCGATTCTTATAGCTAATTAGCATTCCCTCCAGTACAGTAGGGAATGAATTTACTCTCCGAGCCTGTGCTGAACAAAACAAACATTCTGGAAGGCATGAGAAGCAACTTCTTTCAACTTTCCTCCCTCTCATCTTTGCAACTCGGGGAGGGCGGGAGGGTCAGGTCAAACTTAGGCCATATTTCACACAGTGCAAACTAATAAGAAAGGCAAAGTAGTACTGGTGCTTTGTACTGATCGAGAAACTAAAATATTAAACTAAAATGTAAAATACAGCTTCATAGTATTTATACAACAAGTTTAAATTACCTCATGTGTATGCGCACAAGATTGATTCTTTTAGCATAGGTCATCTTTGCTTCAGTTATTTTTGTATGATGAATGCTGAACACATTGCTTTTAGCTTTAGTGACCCACTATTTACTTCACACAGATATTCAAATTATTCTCAAGTGGTTACAATGTTACATCCTCCTGCTCTGTGATTGGCTGAGAATTTTGAAGGGTCCTTGCAGTCTGCTGACCAAGATTAGACTTTGGGAGCGATGGCTGTACGTGTACGCTTAATGTGTCCATAACTGATTAGCATGGCACACCTGAAGGATCTTCTGAGGCGGCAATCTCATCACCTATATTCAGGTCCTATTAATAGTTCATAGCCACATTCATAGAATAAGCTGAAACAAAAGTGCTTATTAAAATGTGTACGTAATATTCACCAGTCAGAACTCTACTGGCGGTGAAGGACCTGATACTGTGCTTCTGCTTTTACAAGGGTAGTATAAGAAGTTAAAATACATAAATAAATAATTATAAGCAGCTTCAGAATTTACGAAAACTCGTTTCCAAAAGACATAAGTGAGATCAGTAAATCTGCTTTTGGCATGCCCTGATCTTATCTTTGCTGCTGTTCAATAAAATTCACATTAAACAATTCCATCTGCTTAAACCTAGAACCATGAATAAATATTTTTTTAAGCTTGCTTGACAAACAATACTATAACTCCACAAAAGGGAAACACAAATTGCACTATTGATGCAATCTTAATGTGCAGTTGCTCGACCACAATAGGACCGGGCGATTATATAACCTCGATATTTTCCTCAATCAGATTTGTCACAATTAATCGCAATATTGAACGCCGAAAGAGTGAATTCATCATTATGAAGTGCGGCATCGCCACACCGCCAACGTTGTTTTTTCCCCCCAGATAATTTACAGATGGAGGGCCTAATTGCTTATTTCACAGTCTTTAAAGGTGCAATCAAGAACGAGAACAGATGGAAAGACGTCGGGACACAATAAGGTTCCAGATTTTTTTTTACTATTATTCTCAGCCATGATTTGCAAATAATGTGTTACAAGCCACTTCCTTCCTGAGGGATATGGACTGAGGGAAGGCCTGGAGAAAAGCGCAGGAGGAAGAAAAAACAACAAATAACTCGCCCACCGGATCCTCCTGAGATCTTCAATGACCTCTGCCAAAGAGCCATGCTTATTAGCTTGTTCGTTTCTGCCAGTGGGCGAGGTGCTGATGGATCCACAGTGGGCCCCTTTCACGGCCAAATGGGTGTCTAGATGCCGGAATAGCCAAGAATAGCCCAACAAAACAAAAAAAAAGAATAAGCCATTGGCGTCGACCTCCAGGGAAAACATTCACTGTTGGCTGCACTATGTAATGCTGCCCATTTCCCGGCAGTTTGGAGTAAATAGGCTGGACTGCAATAGCACGCATGTAAAATCCATTCTTGGAGTGGGGCTCAGTTGTTCCAGGCGACTGACTTCCAATTGGAATATGATAACACCGCGCTCAAGCCCCTCCCCCTTCCCCAGCACACCCCAGCCCCGAGGCGATGGCGAGTTAGCCCTCGCGCTGGTGTCATAGCTTCTCCGCCAGGCAGCAGGACGATGAGATGAGGTCCGTGTAGGTTTGTTTCACTCATTAAACCGCTTCAGATGTGAGAAAGGGTTCCCCACAACACCCTTTTTTTATTTCAGAAAAGAACATGTTGGCGTCTCTTGCTGTATTCCAGCCCTCCTTCTCTCACGCCTGCAGACCAAATTTCACCATAGAGTACAATTAAGAATGTAAGAAGCGAGAGAGCCCCGCTTTTGGTTTTGTTGACTCATCTATGGTATGTATTAATCACAGGCTGTAAAGAGAAAATTACCTTACGGCACTACGGCAGGGTTGACCCTATCGCACGGTCTCAGCTGTGTGAACTGTCTCATCTTATTGATGTACAGGTGTGTGTAATTATCTTTGACAGTGAAACACACAGAGAAACACAGGCAAACATACACACACAAACACACACACACACACACACACACACACACACACACACGCACACGCACACTCAAATACTGCACACTTAATGAACTAAAGTACACACAGAAACCTTGGTATATGACAGACCTGTGATCTGCTGGCAATACCATAGGGGAATTAATACAGTAGAAATACCTCCATACGTCAGCCAAGCACAAAAGGGATGTAAAAAAAACCTCACACTAATTATTGTGTTGCATGAACTGTATATATGCTGATATTAAGTAAGGTATCCATTAAGTTCTTAAGAGATCCCCCGTTATGTTAACCTATTTTCCTTTACTGGTCAGGTGGTAACAAGCCAGTCTTCAAACTCAGCTCCAAGAATAACTGAACACAACTAACCCCATCATTGTCCACACAGCATGAATACCAAAACAGATGGGCCCAGAGAAGTGATTTCAACACAGATTCATGTGCACTCTATACAAACCTATATCTATTTGAGTCCATTGCTTTCTTTACTGCTTATCTTCAGTTAGCATCCTGGTGTATATTTCCTGAAAAAAAAAAAATAAAACAAATCTAGCAGCTTTACATTTCTGCAAATATATATCCCACTGGAATACATCTCTATTGCCACACTGCTGCTGGTGGACAGGTATACCCACAGCTGCAATTATAAGGAGCACAGCTTATATAAAACCTGCTTTATTTCTATCCCTTCTGATGTGACCTTTAAAGGGAGAAGAGAAGAAAGAAGAATTAATGAAGTAGACCCTGTGACAATTTGGGGGCCTGTCTGCCGATCTCTGAGAAGGACAGTATAATTTTATCACTAATACGCGCTGTCTGTTTGTATGTAATCAAACATATTTCTCCTGGCATTCAAGCATCTTTTTCCCACTGTCCTAAACCCAGTGGTGATTGTGGTGCTGTGTGCTGGCAGATAACACATTTTATCTTGGTTCTTCTCCCTCACTGACTACACCAGATCTCCGTTTGTAAGACACTCGAGTGGAATTGGCCTTCTCCTTCATTCTTCTCTCTCATTGACTACACCAGATCTCTGTTTGTATGACACTCGAGCGGAATTGGCCTTCTCCTTCGTCCTTCTCCCTCACTGACTACACCAGATCTCCGTTTGTAAGACACTTGAGTGGAATTGGCCTTCTCCTTCATCCTTCTCCCTCACTGACTACACCAGATCTCTGTTTGTATGACACTCGAGCGGAATTGGCCTTCTCCTTCGTCCTTCTCCCTCACTGACTACACCAGATCTCCGTTTGTAAGACACTCGAGTGGAATTGGCCTTCTCCTTCATTCTTCTCTCTCATTGACTACACCAGATCTCTGTTTGTATGACACTTGAGCGGAATTGGCCATCTCCTTCGTCCTTCTCCCTCACTGACTACACCAGATCTCCGTTTGTAAGACACTTGAGTGGAATTGGCCTTCTCCTTCATCCTTCTCCCTCACTGACTACACCAGATCTCCGTTTGTAAGACACTTGAGCGGAATTGGCTTTCTCCTTCGTCCTTCTCCCTCACTGACTACACCAGATCTCCGTTTGTAAGACACTTGAGTGGAATTGGCCTTCTCCTTCACCCTTCTCTCTCACTGACTACACCAGATCTATGTTTGTAAGACACTCGAGTGGAATTGGCCTTCTCCTTCGTCCTTCTCCCTCACTGACTACACCAGATCTGCGTTTGTATGACACTCAGCTCTCAGCAGCTGAGGGGTTTCAAAATCTCTGCAGCTGTTAAATTTTTAACATCACTTTTGGTCCTGTGACGTTAAGTTCAGATTGATTTAAATATTCAACAGTCTTTAGCTCTGTAGAATTTCATGCCAGCTGTTATTGCATTTAATTTTTTAAACAATTATCCAAGTCTTAGATGGTTGTTATTATTCAGCATGATCCAGCCTTATTTTTTTAAACAATTACCAAGGAGGCGGAAACTAAAAACAACCTAATTGATGTTGCTAAACAGCCATCACCAAAGAGGAAATTCACTGAATCTGTGATGTTTTACTCTCTTGTAGAAAATACGTGAGAGGGAGAGGGAGAAAGAGAGAGATAGAGAGAGAGAAGGAGAGAGAGAGAGAGGAAACACCACCACGTTGAGAGAGACGTTGAGAAAGAGCTTACAGTTTGAACAGTTATGTTCGTCCTCATTATGTTTGTCAATTACATATGCAATGTACAGTGCAATGTATAACTGGAATAGTGTAATATACATCTAGTGGACTTCAACTGAACATATTTAATATTATTCTGTTAAATGAATCAGAGCAAATCACAGATCTCACCCTGCAAAAAAATGAAATCAATATTAAGAACAATACATACAATATTGTCATGTAAATATTTTAAAGAATAACATTTGAAGGAACATGTTTCTGTTACAACGGAGTCAAGATGAAATGTATTTCAAATATCCTAGTCACTTGTGTAAACAATTACCAAGGAGGCGGAAACTAAAAACAACCTAATTAATGTTGCTAAACGGCCATCACCAAAGAGGAACTTCACTGAATCTGGGATGCTTTACTCTCTTGTAGAAAATACATGAGAGGGAGAGGGAAAGAGAGAGAGAGATAGAGAGAAGAAGAGAGAGAAAGATAGAGAGGAAACACCACCATGTTGAGAGAGACGTTGAGAAAGAGCTTACAGTTTGGACAGTTAAAATATGAGAAATCATGACTGTGGTTAATCTCTCTCTCTCTTGCTCTCTCTCTCTCTCTCTCTCTCTTTCTCTTGCTCTCTCTCTCTCTTTCTCTTGCTCTCTCTCTTTCTCTCAATGCAAATATGGCCTGTTGGGCCAGAAAGACCATTGCCCCAATACTGTTGAGAGTTACTGAAAGAGAATCCTCCCACCACAGCTGGCTCAATATCCCACTGAATGCCGCAGCGCTGGATGCAATTATCATACTCGAGGAATGGAGGCCGACAGCCCTGTTAATTGGTGAGCCTGGCTTATACCTCAGAGACCAACAAGTCAATCCTCATGTACATGCAAGCAACATAGCATTAGCAGCAGTGAGTCACAGTAGCTGCAGTCAATGTCCGTGGGACTTCCTTTGGTTCCTCCAATGAATGGCTTGCAGTCAATCGCTAAAATTAGGGACAAGTTTTACGTCACTCAAATCGCTTCCAAAAATAGACCATAATCCACATCCACACCACAGTCTGTAGTGTTACGTGTATACTCTCGCACGAGGGCCATCGCTTTCTCTTGCGTGGGAATTGATCTGAGTGTTGAACTTGTCGTGCATGAAATATTAACGGATTGCAAAAAGGGCAAACGACGCAGCAACAAGTAGGAATTGCGCATAATTTCTCCCAGCCATATAACCAGGCTGCACTCTCTGTGAACTTGAATCATATCTATAATTGAACATGACCACAGGAGAACAGGCCTGTGTCTGCCCATGCACCAGAAAAGAGACCGTGACCGTGTCCTTGACCGCAGTCTGGTCGACAATAAAGATTAAACTTTTAGAACAGTCTGCGTACATAACATGGAACTATGTGGTCCTACAGTCAACCACATAACCGTTTTTTCCATGGTAACGATGAGATGTAGAGAAAAATAAGAACCATAGTAATTATCACGGGCAGGGCACTCAGTAAACATTATCTTGTGCCATTTATTTTTTTTTTTTAATTTATTTATTCAGCACATAAAAACGACAGTGCTAGGAGGGGAAAAGAAGCTCAAAAGGGCTTGTACAGAGTTCCCCTCACACAAAAGAAGAAAAAAAAAAAATTTAACACAATATACATAAACACAAAAACAAAAAAAAAAAAAAGAAAAAAAATTAAAAAAAACACAAAAAAACAAAAAAAAAAAAAAAAAAAAAAAAAAAAACAAAAACAAAAACAAAAAAAAAGAAATAGAAGATAGAAAAAAAAAAAAAAAAAAAACAAATTACATAAGTTTTAGAATAGATAACCTATTAGAAGGAAATAAAGTCATGTCACACTATGAAATGAGGAGTTCCTCCTCAGTTGTTTTCTAAAGCTAAGCTGAGAAGAGATGTATGTCAGAGTCTCAAGAAGCAAGCTTCCAGAATTCCAGACCTCTTTGAATTATATTAAATTGGTGGCTAGAAGAAAGTAGAAGAAAGGAAAAAGCTATGATTATATGACGGCTGAATGGATGTGAAATGGATGTCAGAACAAGTTAGAAAGTAAACAGGGAAGATTGCTTTACAGTTTATGGATTTGAAATAATGAAAACAAATAAACAAAAAATTTAAACGTTTATAAAAATTTAATATATCGATAAATATTAATAGTGGTTTCGTGTGGTACTTGTTGGATGAATGAGAAATGAAAAAAATTTTCTTTTCTATGAGTAGTTTGTTGAGGTATGATGGATGGGTAATGTAGCAGAGTATGTGCAAAATATTGAAAGTATGGAAAAATAAAGTATAGTATATAAAGTTAAATAAAAAAAGGATGGATCAGAGGGCAAACCCTATTAAAGATGCCCAGCTTCTTCAATAGATTCTTTGCATACATTCATATATATTTTTTATATATTTTTTCCATTCAAAAATTTTTTCTAAAAATTTAGTAAAAATACTTGAAAAATTACTTGAAGAATTTTTAATTTTTTTTTCCGTTTTAGAATTTTACTTTTTTTTTTTTTTAAAAATTTGTAGTAAATGCATTTTTTTTTGCATTTTTTGAGTTTGTTTTATTGAAAACCATTTTGAGATATTAGAGATATTTGAGAATTCATTGTTGCATTGTCACTTGTTCATGTCAAAGTCAGACTTGACGCATCATGACATATATCAAAAATAGTAAAGGGAAAAAAAATAATAAATAATAATAAAAAAAAAAAATATAAAAAAAAAAAACAAAAAATTAATAAAAAAGAAGAATGGGGAACCCCAACAATTAAATTATACTTTGAGAAGAAGAACCACCATTGATTGAAACAAAACTCTCTTTTCTATCCTAAAGAGTAACAACCATGAGAGAGTTTCAGAGCTCCATCCTGTATTCCATCCTGTTGAATGGTGACCTGTATTGGATGATGTGTAATTGCCTGGTTAAGGTCAAAAAAAAAGGAAAGAGCAATAGAAAAAAGCTCTGTGGGAAGAAAATTCTATCGTGAAGTTGCAAAAAGAATGTGTTTCACAGAAAATTTTTAACAGAGCTTGTTTTTAGAATGTTTTTTTTGTTGTGTGTGATGTTTATGATGTACAGATTCTTTGATTTGAGAGTTTCTTCACTTCTTTTAGAGACAGGTAGTCTCAATGTTATTAGTTTTTTCAGAATAGAAAAAGATTGGCAAGTTAGATTATTATTTTATATTAGTTTTCAACTTTTGAAATTGAGATGAGATTTAGCAATGGGTAGATTCTTAGGAATGATATGATACTGGGATAATAGTATAAAAATTATATGTTAAAATAGGATCATATATAAAATGTTTTCTTCCTTGATAAGGATGGTGAGACATATTTCTGTATGGCACTCGAATTTTTAGATCTATAGATTCAATATACAACATTAGAGAGGAGGAAACTGACTTTTGCAGGAGGGATTCTGTTCTCATTGATGGCTTGATTTTGGTACTCATTAGAGGGCTTGATGTTGGATAAAGATTGAAAGAGCCATATTAAAATATAATCTTTAAATAATGTCCAAAAGCCATTCTGCTCTCTGATTTTCCATCCCTTGCTTTACTTTTTCATTACCAACTTAACTTGGGATTTTTTTATTTTTTTTTATTTTTATTAGATGCTTGGCTTAGATTATTTTAAATTGAAAAAAGATTATTTTTTTATTATTATTTTTTTAATTTATTTTATTTTTTTTTTTTTTAATTTTTTTGTTGTATTTTTTTTTAATATTCTTGTTTTTTTTTTTCTTTTCTTTTTTTTTTTTTTTTTTATATTTCTTAGTATTTTTTTTTCTATATTATTTATTTTTTTTTTGATTTTTTGTTTCTTTTAAGTTGATCATGAAAACGATTTTAAAAAAAAAAAAATTAAAAACCAAAAAAAAAGTAAAAAAAAGAAAAAAAAAATCAATAAAAAAAAAAAAAAAAAAAAATTTGAAATAGGCATCATTTATTGGAGATTCCCATGAAACATTTTTTTTTCATTAAATTTACGATGTTTATTTTTTTTTGAATAATTTTTTTGTGTTTTTTTTGAAATTTAATTTGTTTGTTATAATTTTGTTAAATTGATATTATTAATGAAGAATTTGAAAATAAAATAATCAGATTTGAAATTTCCAATCATGATTTGAGATGAGATTTGAAAAGGAAAGAATTGTGAAATTGTGATTTGAATTGAGAAAGTTATTGAATTAAAGTTTGTGATGGTAATTTGTTGTTGTTGTAGGAAGTAATTGAAGAAGATAGAAATTAAGTGAGTTTGAGAGATTAATATTTAAGACAGATCTTGATTAATATTTTTAAATTCATAGCATATGACATTAACCCAGCATACTAGCCTGCTGATATATAGGACCCTCATTTATCAAAAGTACATACAATTACTTGTACATTTATCCCTAAGCAAATATGTTCACACATTAAATTTATCAAACCTGCATACAAACATTTATGTGATAATTGTTGATGAATCCCAACTGTTCCAAAGCTAAGTGCTCAGGCATGAGCGTTGGATCTTGAATAGAAACTGTCTCTAATTACCCATATATGGAGTAAATATGGAGCATACAGTATGTCATTGATAGTAATGTATTCTTGTGATAAAACCAGCGTGAAATACTAAGCTCCGGGAATTAAAATAAAAGGATAGTATTTATTCTGAATAAGACGAGAAAATAATAGTGTTGAATATGATGAGAAAATAATAGTGTTGAAGGGCTTGTTTTTTTGGTATTGGTGTCATGAAAAACCACTGCTATAACTTATACATGATTTTACTCAGGCTACCTTATAAAAAAAATGTAATCAATATTAAGAAATGTTTTGTTCATTTGTGCATGAACAATACATAAAATATTGCCATGTAAATATTTTAAAGAATAACATTTGAAGGAACGTGTTTCTGTTACAACGGAGTCGAGATGAAATGTATTTCAAATATCCTAGTCACTTGTGTATTCACTGTTATTTATTATTGAAATGTGTGTATGGACAGGATAATTTGCTGCATTTTAAATGGAGCTTGCTGAGAAAATTCAAGTCGAGTTCCAAAACATCTGACCTCACATGACACCCATGAAGCAACTGCCAAGTGATAAAGTTTCCCTTCAGTCCCGCTCACCCGTTATTCAACCACAAGGAAATGCTCTCAAGCACTGTCTGCTTGTGTTTGGAGATCCCATTATTTGCATGTAAATGCACGTGCTATTTATGCACATGTATATTGCACAAGCGCAGGCCCTTGTCCTGAAGATCATGGTTTTAAGAGATGCCTTTCAACCAACAGCTGGGCGAGAGAGATAAAGATCCGCAGTGGACCAATGGTTCTGTTTTAATTATTCGGAGTTGGAAGAAAGACAGGGAACTCTGTAGCTTTCCAGCATACACCACTATTGCACCCGCTACACCGGTTATGGTATGTGTTCGGGGGAAAAAAGCGAGATGAGCAACGGCTTTTTCCTTCTCCCAAATGGCCCCATTGTGTTTATAGCTTCACCTCCACTTTCCTGCTGGCATGAACACAGGGATTGGCTACCTCCCTCCTGCCATGCGTTTGTGAAGCCAAGGTGGGGGGAGAGCTCGGTTGGTGAAAAAAAAAGAAGAGAAGCCTTACCAATATCCTCTCTTTTCACACCATCCGCAAAGGATGATTACAGAAGGCAAGCAGACGGGAGCTGTTGTCACGTTGGCTTCTACTGGCAGCAGTATGTTAGCAACAGAAACACGCAACCTCAGAAGAAAAAAGCCACGTTGTTACGGGGCCAGTTCTTTCGCGTTGTTGGGATTCGAGTCGTTTATTGTTTGAAATAACGTCTGCAGTTGCATTCAGAGTTACACAAGAGTTTAAATAGCTGAGACAAAATAGTCCTCAGGGACACAAGTCCTTTTCAGTGATTTCTTCTTTTAGCACTGTGTAGGTTTGGATGGCTCCATGGTGCTTTCAGTTAACTCGTCACACTCACATAGTTTTCATTACTGTATGGCAAATTATTTCACACTAAAAAGTCTGCTAACCAAATAGAAAGGAGGCAGGCAACATGGCCGCAGTGAAACAAAAATTACTTCCGTTTACTATTGAACAACGCTAGGCATGCTACAGAATGAGCGAACAGCGCTAGGCATGCTATGGAATGAGCGAACGGTGCTAGGCATGCTACACAATGAGCGAACAGCGCAAGGCATGCTACAGAATGAGCGAACAGCGCTAGGCATGCTACAGAATGAGCGAACAGCGCTAGGCATGCTACACAATGAGCGAACAGCGCAAGGCATGCTACAGAATGAGCGAACAGCGCTAGGCATGCTACACAATGAGCGAACAGCGCAAGGCATGCTACAGAATGAGCAAACAGCGCTAGGCATGCTACGGAATGAGCGAACAGCGCTAGGCATGTTACAGAATGAGCGAACAGCGCTAGGCATGCTACGGAATGAGCGAACAGCACTAGGCATGTTACAGAATGAGCGAACAGCACTAGGCATGCTACGGAATGAGCGAACAGCGCTAGGCATGTTACAGAATGTGCGAACAGCGCTAGGCATGTTACAGAATGAGCGAACAGCGCTAAGAATGCTACGGAATGAGCGAACAGCGTTGCTTATGTACTTGGAGGCACACTTCTCAATCAACGCCTCAATCTCCTTCCTTATTCTATAGCCTGTGGAAATGGCTTGCAAACATCTTTTTTGTGTGTGAAAAGCAAACAGCAACTTAACGCTTAACCAGCACATCTGACCCCCGAACCATGTCTGCTCACAGGTGCAACAAGAAAAGCTGAACGTCCATTAGGTGAAGTTTGTAGACCTCCCATCTGCCCCAGATCTCACTCACAGATGTTAAACTCGTAGCAGGCACTCGAAGTGTGAAGTAATCCTAAAGTAAACTACAAATAAGGCAGCGCAAGGCAGCTCCGACATCTGCTAATGTTTTGACAGCTGATAAACTCCTGTTGTTATATATATTTATTTTAAAAACAACAAACTGAAGAAAAGACTATCTTGGCACCTGCTCGCTTGTATTATCCGTCTAAAAAACACACGAGGAGTTTGGCGAGATTAACGCAGGTTCTGTTTGCCTGATTTCACATTTTTTCTGAGTGAAGGACTGTTTTCTGGTCGGCAGTGACATGGCGCTGAGTTGCACTACACATATCAAAATCCATCAGTTCCAGAACTAAAGTAGTATAATTAATGGCGGTGTCTTTGTAAAGAAAGGGGCTGAAGGCCACTACGGGTTCATTTCTATTTTTCCTCAGCCGAGCGTCTTTGACCCAGCACGCTTTGCAACAGGGCACTTTGCTTTTGTGGTCATTATTGTAATTCATTTCATTTGGGAGGTTGTCTCTGATTTCTGCACATGCACACTGTTGGAAAGGCTCTGTTGCTTGCAATGGGATTCCCCATCAGGATAATGATGACAGACAATTCACCGCTGGAAGTCCTTTTTACCCACACTGGAAAGTACACTGCCTGGCCAAAAAAAAAGTTGCACATTCGAATATTTCATTGGACCGTCTTTAGCTTTGATTATGCACTCGTCATTGTTTTGACAACCTTATGCAATGTCACAACATTTATTTGATTCCAGAGTTGCATTCATTTTTGGCCAAGATGACGACGGGAAAGTCGAACCACTCCGTAAAGTCTTCTCCAGCACATCCCAAAGACTTTCAATGGGGTTAAGGTCAGGACTCTGGTGGCCAATTCATGTGTGAAAATTATTCCTCGCGCTCCCTAAACCACTTTTTCACAATTTGAGCCCGATGAATCTTGGCATTGTCGTCCTGGAATATGCCCATTGATGGGATAACCTGGTCATTCAGTACATTCAGATACTCAGCTGACTTAATTGTATTGCTGCATAACGTTGCTGAGCCTAGACCTGACCAATGGAAGCAACCCCAGATCATAACACTGCCTCCAGAGGCTTGAACAGTTGGCACTATGCATGACGGGTGCAACGGCTTTTTTTTAGCCAGGCAGTGTATTAAACGGTATAAAAAGAGTGCCCAGAATTCCCTCTACACTCTTAGAGATAAGAGTTCTTAAAGATTTATTTGGCTTGTCTTCATAGGGGAACCCTTTTTTAGTTCTTAATGAAACCCTCTGTGGTAGGTGTGAAAAGTGTGAAAGCTCCCAGATTTAAATATTTTCCCCACAAGGGAGCCTTGAACTAGATTGGACTCCTCTATGAAGACACAGAGGCACCTTTTGGAACCCTTCCTTCTGAAAGTGTAGCTAGGATTCCTCTATGGAGACACAGAGGAGCTTTTTGGATCATCCGAGTGTTGATCAGGACAAGCCACAGATATGCCTACCATTCGTAGCTGGCATGCTGATAATGTTGTAGAAGCTCATTTAAAACAAATTTAAAAATGACGAGTCTCAAATATGTATAGTATATTGTCCACCATAAAACAATCAGAACAATGGATTAGTGATACTGAAATTTGACTTTATTCAGTTTATTTTGGAATACTTTAAGAAACCAGTTCATAACTGTGTAAGGAGCTAGGGATACAGCCATCTGAAATACACACCAAAGTGGCATGACCACACATACAGTACTATCAGCATTAATGGAAAATCTAATTTTATAGTGTACATTAACTTTCTGCGTTTTGTTATGGAGACTTATAAATCATTACCGCTTAATGCGACTACAACAAGATTCTGTATATCCTAAGATAAGTATGAGAAATGATAATTTCCTAGTACCAAATTAAAATGGCTGAAAAAAAATAGCAGCAGATAAATTGTTGGTGGGACTGTGATATGAAGTGCTATCTGAATCACGAAATGTAGAAACTGAAAAATATTGTCTCCTTGGATAGCTCATACAGAGCTAATTAATCATGGGCAGCACACTGGATGGGCTCGCTCGCTGCGGAGGCTAGAAAGGAGCTTTAGCTGCATGCTATCTTCCTGTTTCGGTTTGTTCAGCATGCAGTCTAAATGCAGTAGAGAACCTTCCGGCTATGTAATCTGCAGAGTTCTTGTCTTCAACCCAATGGGGTGCTGATGTCACACCTTATTAGCATGAAGCTAAACAAATCTTTCCTGGGAGCTCAACCTACATTCAGACAACAGCGTCTTACTACTACACCATATGACTCAATATCACAATGACACCATATCACAATATGCTACTACAGTATAATAATGCACTAATACTCTCTATGTAACAGAGTGTTGGATAATACATACTGCATAGGTTATACTTTAATCTGGTAACAAATGTTTAAATATAAAGTTAAGTTGGAAAACATGGAAAACAAAATCTATGCAAATAAAAATGTATAATAATATTCTGCCTCTGTGAATATACTTTTGTACACTGCACTTTTTAAAATTACATATTCATGCCAGGCAAAGGTTTTAAGCCTTATTCTCAACCTGTGCATACTCCAAGCCTTGGCTTAGGGCTTTAACTCTCTTTCCCTTTACATGTCTTACCATTAACTATGATCTACATTATTCCTGTTAATTTAAACATTAAGCAGTTACACTTTACTATTATCTATTATTTACATTATCACTGTTTATTAATATTTTCCTGCTGATGTAAGAGGGGTCCAACTCATGCTAAGAGTTACTTGTAAATGAAGTCTGAAGGGAAAAAAATATTGCGATTTTTAAAAAAAAACATTGCATTCACCAGATGTGTTTTTTTTAGCCTTGCAAGCAGCAATGTTGCCACTGGCATGGGATTTAATATATTTTGGAAGTCAAAGAATAAGTCTGATTTCAAAAAGAGTTATTCAATTTCTCCCTCCTTTTTTTCTACCCAGGAGAGGTCAGTGAGATTCTCATCTTTTTTTCAAGGGCATCCCGGTAATTACACGGTGGATCTCGTAATTTAGAATGAGCCGATTCCTTATCAGCTTCCAGATGAATTCTGAGGACTGTGTCATTAGTACTTTGTCATTTTTTTGGGGGGACGGCTTTTGCTTCAAATGTGTGGCTTTATATTATTATCTGCAATTATAAGAGATTCTTCCTTGAAATCCAATCCCATTACCCCTGCAAAAGCATAGCTTTCAGCTTAGGTTCCATCTTTGATCTTTGTAAATAAATTTGTCGCCGTAAAATGGATTGCAACTCGTGGTCTACTACCCCTCTACCCTTTTTTCAGTTGTACGTGCGTTCGTATGTTTAATTGTAGCATCGCTCCGCTATCGTGGCTGTGATCAGCTGCCGTGACGTAAGTTACCTGACGTGATTTAAACAGGCACTTATGGAAACGCTGGGCGTACAGCGCTTGAATGTCACCGTAGGGTAAAGTGTGTCTGTTTTTTGACAGTCAGCCACGTGGGCCTTCACATTCTCTTGCTGGCCAACTGTTCGGATGGGCTATTGCTATAAAAAAAGTGAATGCCGAACAAATGCAGGACTCGCACTACCGCCGCTGTACTACACTGCACTGATGCAGGACTCGCACTACCGCCGCTGTTCTACACTGCACTGATGTAGGATCCAGTACCGCCGCTGTTCTACACTGCACTGATGCAGGACCCACTACCGCCACTATTCTACACTGCACTGATGCAGAACCCACTACCGCCACTATTCTACACTGCACTGATATAGGACCCACTACCGCCACTGTTCTACACTGCACTGATGTATGACCCACTACCGCCACTGTTCTACACTGCACTGATGTATGACCCACTACCGCCACTATTCTACACTGCACTGATGCAGAACCCACTACCGCCACTATTCTACACTGCACTGATATAGGACCCACTACCGCCACTGTTCTACACTGCACTGGTGCAGGACCCACTCCCTCTGCTGTTCTACACTGCACTGATATAGGACCCACTACCGCCGCTGTTCTACACTGCACTGATGTAGGATCCACTACCGCCACTATTCTACACTGCACTGATATAGGACCCACTACCGCCACTGTTCTACACTGCACTGATGTAGGACCCACTACCGCCACTGTTCTACACTGCACTGATGTATGACCCACTACCGCCACTATTCTACACTGCACTGATGCAGAACCCACTACCGCCACTGTTCTACACTGCACTGATGTAGGACCCACTACCGCCACTGTTCTACACTGCACTGGTGCAGGACCCACTCCCTCTGCTGTTCTACACTGCACTGATATAGGACCCACTACCGCCGCTGTTCTACACTGCACTGATGTAGGATCCACTACCGCCACTATTCTACACTGCACTGATATAGGACCCACTACCGCCACTGTTCTACACTGCACTGATGTAGGACCCACTACCGCCACTGTTCTACACTGCACTGATGCAGGACCCACTACCGCCACTATTCTACACTGCACTGATATAGGACCCACTACCGCCGCTGTTCTACACTGCACTGATGTAGGACCCACTACCGCCACTGTTCTACACTGCACTGATGCAGGACCCACTACCGCCGCTGTTCTACACTGCACTGATATAGGACCCACTACCGCCACTGTTCTACACTGCACTGATATAGGACCCACTACCGCCGCTGTTCTACACTGCACTGATGCAGGACCCACTACCGCCGCTGTTCTACACTGCACTGATGCAGGACCCACTACCGCCGCTGTTCTACACTGCACTGATATAGGACCCACTACCGCCACTGTTCTACACTGCACTGATATAGGACCCACTACCGCCGCTGTTCTACACTGCACTGATGCAGGACCCACTACCGCCGCTGTTCTACACTGCACTGATATAGGACCCACTACCGTTGCTGTTCTACACTGCACTGAGCCTTTTTTGCAATGTGAGCAGAATGGTTTTGATTCCCAGCGAGGGTTCTCTGTTTTCTCTGAGCCCTGGAGGATGGATACAGTATTAGAGCAAAGCTTTCCTGTGCTGCTTACTCGGTCCTTAGTTCCCCACTCCCTCCTGTTCGCTGTAGAGTGCTTTGAATTTTTTTTTGTGATCAATCATTTTTTGAGATATTGTGTACAAAAGTTTCTATTCTATTTTCTATTATGTATTGTTATGTACTAGCTTAAATATGAAGGCACTATATTATACATTGTATAAATTGATTACTAATATTTTCATGATATTTTTGCGGGTTTTTGTGAGCATCGCAAAATGAATTGCTTAGCTTCATAAAGAAAGTAAAGAAGAAAGCACATTTGCTTTAGAAATAGAAAAAAAGAGCTGCCAAACTTGGAGGAAAGTAAAAACAAAAGTGTAAAATCAAATCAGCCGATGATTTTAGATCACGGCTCGATGGATTATGTTTATGCAAAGGGTATGCTGCCTTATCAAACACTGGCTTATCTGTCTTTGATGTATATGCAGATTGGGAGTTTTCAGTTGAAACAGAGTTCGGGAACATCTTGAAGCACTACTGAAATTCCTGTTGAGTATTTTTGTGCATTGCTGCCACTGAGTGTGCCCATGTTGACCCCTCAGGTCATGGGTGGTATTCTGCTGTTTTATGATTTATGGCCCTGTCACACTATTGCGTATGAGAGAAACGTATGAGTTGCGTATGTAAATTCATAAAATAATTTGCATACGCACAAAAAGCCCTTGAAAATAGCGTATGGCCAGCGTATGCCTAGCGTATGCTTAGTGTATAAACCATACGTCCGAATACACACAAAATTTTTAAGCATGCTTAAAAAACTTTTTGTGCCTCACCGTATGCCAGCGTATGCCAGCGTATGCGACCGTGCTTGAAACGTATACAACCTATGCCTAATGTACCCCTAGCGTATGTCAGCGTATATCAGCGTATGAGTGATATTTTTCATACGCTGGCATACGCTAGTACGATACGCAATAGTGTGACAGGGCCATTAGCTAGGTACAGTATAGGAATGTATCCAGATAGACAAGTATAATTTGGATGTACACAAACGAGTTTGCCCATGAATATGGCTCACGGAAATATCTACAGCGGTATTTGGATTTGTTGCGTGCTTTTTGCATCTGTGCTAGCTCAGTGGCCAATCTTTGCAGATGCACAGACCCTTGTACGATGCAGAGAATAAATTCTGAATGTGATTCATTCTGCGGTCTGTTTACCTTGTGTTCACAGCCAATCGGAGAGAGAGGGCACACTTACTTGGAGAGAATGCTTCCACAGTATCCAGCAGGCAGTTCTTTTTCAGATCTACAGACAGGAATACGTGGACTGCACAGAAATCAGCGCTCTTTTCATTTTATTTCTTTTAACAGGGCAAAACATTCTCGCTTGTTCATTGAAGGTATAAAATACCTTTTGCAATCCAATTCATCTTTTTAATAGTCTGATTACACATACTAAACCAAAAAAAATAAAAAAATAAAAAAATGTAAAAAATTTAATCAGTTCATTTTCTTTTTTAGTTTCTGCAAAAAAAAGTACCACTACTGTTTGGTTTTGGTAGTGCACATTTGGATAGTAACATTGTGTTTACATTTTAACTGATCAGTGTTGTAAACATTTAATGGGTTAACATTAATAACAAGTTGAGTATACAATTAATTAAACTGATATAAACATTATCAGAAACATTCACATTGCCGTACAACTTCCATTTCACATTGCACCCCAACTTTCAGACCAGTTACACTCACAGTTAAAAATGATAATTCAAATAAGGACACATACAGGAAGAGCCTCATCTGGACAACCCTAGTACTTCACTTCAGGACTCCAATACATTCGAAGCTATACTACATCTAACACTGACTGCTCTGGATGTAGATACTGCGGAGCAAATACAACTATAAGGTTCAGGATATCATGTTAGGTAGATCATCATCATTAAAAACTGGCAATTAATTTGACATTTCCGTCTGCCCTATTTACACTAAGATTTGAACTATGCTTTCTGTAAAAAAACTGGGGAAGAACCTCAATTTCAAAAGTGAAAGAGCATCCAAGGTAAAATAACAGCCCATGCATGCAAATAAGTAAGTATGAATAATGCTTAACCACAAAACAGCAAGGCTTTGGTGTTTACGAGAGGGTGTTGTGAGCTCTTTCCCAGTCAATAATTGATGAAAAGAAATTCTCTTTAACTTATGACAAGTCACAAAAGGCCAAACCATCATCATTGTAATTGCCATTGAGATGCTTGAGTAATAGGTCTGTATGTTCATTGCTGTTTATTTCTTGGTTGGCTAATCTTGCTTGCACTCGCTTATCTTGCCACGGTATTCATTCCTATTTTAAGCAACCTATACATTTCAGAACTGGCGCAGATTTATGTAAGTATACCGTAATGAGCCATTACATAACACGTGCAGCTTACATTTCTAAAAACTAAATAATTGCATCTTGCCCTAGCTCATGAATATTCAGCAAGAGAAAGCCAAATCAATCCTCCCTAAATCCAATTAAATCCATATTAGCTGTGCATTCCGCACTTTTTAACCTTTGTACAAAGACTATATACTAGGAAGAGCATATCCCAGTAGTGATTTTGACACGTCATAATGTGTTTGTCTACAAACGTATAAACGTGAAATCTGAACGGGGGGGGGGGGGGTTCTACAGACTCGCCAAATACAAATTCGAATTCCTTCTGGCTTTATTCCATCCACACTTAAATATAATCAATTATCTTACTTTAATAAGAGTGTAAGAAACAGTAGAAACAGTGTTTTGGACATATTTCACATTATTGGCCTGTAATTTTGACTCACGACTTAACTTTGTTTTACAGTGGAGACATCATTCTTTTAAAAAGTTTAAGTAATCCCTAAGCTCTACAACCACATTTGTGAAGTAAAAGACAAGACTTTTCTGAGCCAAGGTTACAAAGATACATGATAACTGAATCTGAGCCAATGTCTGCTTAAATAAATAGATTGATACACTTTATGAATATGGCTCAGTTAATTAATAATATATAATATAAATGGAAAGTGTTCCGTATGTTACTTGCATAAAAATGTTACTTGTATAAAACATATAGCTTCCTCATGAGCTACCCCTGTTCTTTGTGTCAGGGACATCTTCTTCATACAGAGATAATTATTTTGAAGAGCAAGACCTGGACTGTTGGCGCTGTGTGTGTGTGTGTGTGTGTGTGTGTGCGTGTGTGTGTGCGCATGTGTGTATATGCGTGCATTTAAAAAAAATATTTTCCATATATATCTGAGGGGTAAGGGGTATTTTTAGAAAATTAAATGTACTGCACAATGGCTCTTTATGGCACTATCATGTAAATCCAGTCTCATTGTTTATGAACATCTAACAGATCCCCCAAAGGAACAAGCAAGTCAATTGGGGTTAGTGGCTACCTGAAATAAAGAGCTTGTGATCTACAGTATTTACTGGAACTCTATGTGAAGCTCTCACAAGCTCACTGGCTCATTCACCCCACAACCGACAACGGCCAGCATGCAAGATAAGCTGGGCAGGATCCTATTAATATTAAACAGATAATTATGCACTGAGGAATTTTTTCCACGTAAATTTTTTTTTTAACTGATAAATGGCCATCCTTAGCTGCGGAGTTTGTAGCAGTCCTTGGGCTCTCTCCGGAGCAGCCTAATTAATCTGTTTAATTGATCGATCTGATCTATAGCAAAATGAGCAGGGCTGTTAAATGTGTTTTTCATCATCCTGAGTTATGAGCGGAAAATCTGTGACTAAATGCTTTTTGAATAACTGGAATTTTGATAGCAGGTGACGTTACGTCCACCTGAAATATTGCCTCCCGTGAAAACGTTCAAGATTAAAAATGACTTTGATTCAATAAACGATAATATCCAGCTATGCTTATGAATTGCCCCACATAATGACTTCCTATTGAATTTTACATGCACCCTGAGAGGAAAGGCAATGCAGAGCTGTCTCTCCATCTCCCCCTTTCCTTAGTTTATTTTTACACTATACAGGCTATATTAATCCCCAGATCCAGCAAAACCAAGCAGGTATGACAAAACAACAGTAGAACTAAAAACGAAATGGCAACCAAAAAACTTTTGCCCACGTCGGGGTGTGAAATCTGTCAAAACAGCCCAAAATAAACATGTAGCCTACATGCAGCATCCAGGTAGTTTTAGGCAGCAGCAATAGTGCAAGAAGAATCAGTTCAGCATAGCATAGCATGGGACGCCAGATGACTCAGAAAGACGTAGTGTTATGTGATTAGGGAGGATACACCAGTCACAGTTTTTCAGTCAAAGGGATTATTAATTAAGCCGATGCGCCCCCAAAGTTGTATGCCCACATTGCCCGTCGGTGTCCCCCTTGAACCTTGTCCTGAGAAACAGCCAAACATCTCCTTCCACAGTGCCATTTACAATTCAATGATTATAGAAGATTAATGGCACATAGCACTTCGTAAACAAGCAGTTTAGCATTACAATTCAATGTGTTTTATTGATTGCAGGAGTTAGTGAGGTGTGTCTAGGGAGGCTATTAACAGAACAGTAGTACTGGAAGTTTCAGGAGCAGGGCACAGAGATAGAGACGCACTGTGCTGTAGCCCTTCTAAGTCGACACACTTACATGTATACAACAGTATGCGTTTGTCTATTTTCCAGTTCTCACAAAATGGCCACGAATATCGAGACTATAAAGTAAATGCCCACAAGCTGTCAGTGAATCATTATCCATGAGAAAATAGCAAGGCCTGAGGCGGTGCGACAGCAATCTGGAACAGAGTAAGTCAGTAAGTCCCGTTCAAGCACCTGAAACCTCATACAGATATAAAAGCCGGCGACGCGTTGGAAAAGGACGCGACTGAGCACAAGCTGGTACGTAAAAAAACGGTGGCGGGAATGTAAGTTAGCGCCAGTTAGAGCGGTAGAGTGCTGGACCTCAATGAATCTGCCCGCACGCCATCCCCTTCGCCCCCCCCCCACCCCCTGCCTCGGCCAACCACATCCCACATTGGCTTAATTAAGCACCGTGATAAACGTGACCTTAGGCTTCATTGTGTTCATAACGGCCGTGCCAATAACTCTCACGCGAAATTGCCTCGCTCTGGCTCTATGCCGCGCATCCACCGCACCCCTCGTTGGCGGGAAACGATAGCCCCCGCTGCAGCGACGATGGCGGGGCGCGCGACGATGGCGGCCGGACGACCTTTCCGCCTTATCTACCCCCGCCAACGGCCGCCCCCCTGGCCAGGCCACCGCTGATAAACCACATCTGAGATTTACACTTTGATTTCATACGCCATACATATGAATCTTCAAGACAGGGCAAATGAATGTGCAATGGGGGCAGGGGGACACAGTGCTAGATCATTTTAATTGGCGATTTCCAAGTCATTTTCCTCAGTGAGTCAGAATAGGACTCCTGAGGAAATTAATATTATTATTTTTGGTTTTTTTTAATGCAATTTCATGCCATCATTTTTTTTTTCCAGGGGTGACACCTCGGTGCAATAGAGTGAAGAGAATGCAATATCACATTGCAAAAGTAAAGCCCTTTCCCATCTGTCTTGCAATATACTGTATGTGTGATACAATACAAACATATAACCAGTATCCCCACAACTAGAAATCCCAATTACTTTCCACTTCTTGGAAGGCTTTATTGGACATTAGAAACAAAATTTCAGGGCTTTTAATTAGCCACTTCACACGTTCCTTGCTCAATTCCCCACGGTTCCTTAATATCCGCAAACTCCTTATTTATTTATTATTTGTGTATTTCCAAAAGGTTTAAAAGGCAATTAGGCACAACCCAGCAGCGTTTCCTTTCTTGACTTTTAATGTACCTCTCACTCCAGAGGAATGAAATACCTTCAGTTGGGCTAACGCTCTATAGGGTGGCTTGGGTGCGTGGTGCTGAACCGGGGGGCCCGCGTGACCGCCGTCCCTGCAAACTGCCCCTGGTCTAATTGAGTTTTCAAAGAGCACTTATGCTCAAAGTGTATAGGCCTAATGTATATGCTGAACCGCTTCTACCCTCCCCACACAATCGTTTCTCAGGGCTCTCGTACAGATCGGGAGAGGGCTGAGTCTGGGCTGAGTCTGGGCTGAGTCTGGGCTGAGTCTGGGCTGAATCTGGGCTGAGTCTGGGCTGAGTCTGGGCTGAATCTGGGCTGAGTCTGGGCTGAGTCTGGTCTGAGTCTGGGCTGAGTCTGGGCTGAATCTGGGCTGAGTCTGGGCTGAGCCTGGGCTGAAACACATCTAATAGCGTATAACTTTCAGAGCTACTCTTGGCAAAGGCCGCGGTAGACCTTTGAATCGCATTCGGCACTGGAGATCTGGAGCCGTGCTGCTCTCCCCCACCAGAACCACAATGGGAAAGTCGGCTGCATTATTACTGTGTACACAAGGACCCATATTGAACCGAGGAAATGAATGCATTGGTTTCACAGAGGTGACATTTAAATGCAATTCCAAATCCAGAAAGCAACATTTTAAAACTTGATTCAGCCTCTGGGAAATAGAAAAAAAAGAGAGAGTAAATTACAATGAAAAGAGAAAACAAATGGAAAAAATGACTTTATATTAGTGCCATTATTTTCCATTACACAAGCAGGAATCACACTGTTTACTGTCCTTACAAACAATTGAGGCATTTAACTATGAAAAGGATTTGAGAACTGCTTGATAAAGATCATTAAACAGATATTTTTTGAGAAATGCATAGGTTTTCTTAGTAATGAGATTGCCACTAATTGTATATTTTATTACGTATCATACTATATTAAAAATAAGAAATAAACTACAACTACCATTATCTTTTGATGAGCTGAAAACAACATTTATTTCAGTGGTTCACTGAAAGGACACATTCAATGCATTAATTTGGACCAAACGGGCAGTTATTACATTGCCTTTATTATTATTTTAGTTAGCAACACTGCAATAACGTTATTTTTTAAAGTTGTTTTTTTCTGGAAGCCAGCTTAAGTGCACAATCCCTGATAGTATTATAACTGAATTTGAAAATTATGGAAAAATCACTGACCTTAACATTTCTATCTTCGTTTTATTTGTGTTTTGAGAAAAAGTAAATTACAAAGGAGCACCATTGAATGCTTCCAAATTAAGCTGAGGTAGAGGTATGAGTCGAGTAATTCTGTTTCTTGTCATAAAACCATGTGAAAAAACAGTCAGATTTTGAATTGCTTGACATGGGATTGGGTTGGTTTAGACCAGGGGTAGGCAACCCTGGTCCTAGAGAGCCGCAGGGTCTGCTGGTTTTTGTTTTCACCTTAAACACAGCAACTAATTAGACCAAAAAAACAGGTGAGGTGAGAGAGTTAAGTGTAATCAAACTGCTCTAATTGACAAATAAGTGGTGTGTAACAACAAAAACCAAACCAGCTGACCCTGCTCTCTCTGGGACCAGGTACCCCTGGTTTAGACAGTTAAAAATGTTCGTATTTTAGAAACATTAAACTTGCACCTTTTCCCCACACAAGGGCAACTCACACAGCTTAGATTTTGCATACAGAATTATCCATTTTCGCAGTTTCCCATTTCCAACAGTGATACGGGTTAAGTGCCTTCAAGCATAACGCTACACGGACATACCTTGCATTGAGTATAGAAGCATGACAGCTTCAGATTCGGCTAAAAACTACTGTACAACACCTGTTTATATGTTTGCTATTGCCAAGAGAAAGCATTGTGTCCATTAGAACAGTTTTGTTTCAGTTTTGTAGCCATAATCCTGTGCTTTTGGCATCAGGTGTCATTCAGTTTAGCCTCAAGGGCTCTGTTGAAGAGGAACTAATGTGCTGGAGTCACACAAGATGTTTTTTGGTCAGTACACAGCTAAAGTACACAGCTAAAGTACTGTATGTCCACATAAAAAAATGTAATGCCATTGTCTCTAGTTGCAGCTTCAATTAAATCCGTATCTTTATCAAAACAAAGTAAGCAGCAATGTTTGTAACTGTGTGCAGCCTCTATAGGCTGAGTGTTGAAGTGTGACACAACAAATCATGATTTCTTCCAACTCTTAATACCCATTACATTATATTACATTTCAGAGTATAGCAGATGCTCTTATACAGAGCAACTGGCATTTTTTAAAGCATAAAATCCATTTATACTGCAGGATATTTACTGACACGATTCAGGTTAAGTGCCTTGCCCAAGGGTACAACAGCAATGCCGTAGCTGGGAGTTGGAGTCCAGTTCGCCTAACCATTATACTACACTATCGCCCCAATAAAGAATCATGAAAGCAAGTATCATTTCTTATTACTAAACAGATTTCACATTGCAATGCACCATGAGAAAATTTGAATTGCATCTAAATAAACGTTACTAAGACAACAACAAAAAAATACAGGCACAAGAACAATAACCGATCGATACCAGAGAGTGAAGCATCAACAGCACCACTTACTACTGATCAGAGAGTGAGGCATCTTAAATAGGCTACTAACATACGATTTATGTTTTTAAATGGCCTGTTATAAAGAGTGTACATAATCCTGATTTATTCTACCCCCATCACTTTGTATGATATAGTCTATCTTGTTTTGTATTGATCTATATAATGTATATATCCTGTTTTGTCATCATAATGTTTTTAATATCTCTCTGCCAAGGGGCTATGGATGAAAATGAGCTACTTGACTAACTCCGGTGCAACTAATATGTTACGCAAGGTCCCTGTTAAATAAACAAATAAACAAAACTATCATGAAGCTATAATGTACCGTCATAACATTTCGGCATTTATTAGGCATTTGTATCCAGAGTGACTTGCATATACATTTTTAAGTTTAAAATCCATTTATGCAGTTGTTATTTCTGAAGAAGCGATTCAGGTGCCTTGCTCAAGGGCACAGCAGGACGACCTCCACTAGGTATCAACCCCGCAACCTCTGCGCTACAAGAGCAGCAGGCACAGTTATCTCAGTGTAACTAATTGAATTTCTGGTGACCTTGACGGAAAATTAAACGTAAAATAAATAGACTATATTTGCAAGGGGCGGCCGAGGGATTTGAACCTTGTTTTCTTTGCAACTTCAATTAACTTGACTAAAGCCAGCAGGGGATGAACTCTTATCTTTGGCTGAGCTGGATGGTTTAAATTTAAAACATTTGCTTTGCGCAGTGAATCAGGGTTCCATTACAACCTTTTTTTTTTTTTTGGACAGAGTACCAAATTATCAGACCTGAATTAATTTGCACAAAGTTACTCCAGATCGACTGCAAACACCGGTTTGAAAGCAATGTAACAGTTCTCATTCAAATATTTCCCGGTTGTAACTGGGGATAATACAAACCTGATTGCAACAGCAAAATAATAAACAATTTGAGAAGTTTTGCACATCTATTGGTAAGCAGACATGTCTCATAAACAGCCTGGTTAAAAAGCATGAAAAATTTAGTTACAAATCAAAGTTTCGCCACAAAGTTCGTAATAGTCACCTGCAAAGGTTTATAATATGACTAAACAAATATGCGTCGTGTACGATTTACAAGCTCAACAGTCTTGTTTTAAAGCTCAACAGTCTTGTTTTAAAGCTACATAGTCAGTCTTTTGGATGGTAACAACAAACCACAAAAGACATTTATTACTGGGCTATTACCTATGAAATCTGGTATGTTATTTTTTTTTTAAAGCCTGACCCCCACAGATGAATTTGGCCTGAATATACATGTGAAAGCTGGGGGCACTGGTGCTGAGGTGTACTGAAGATAATGTCCTCATGAAAGCAAGCAAAGCAGGGGAAATGAGGTCTTATGCGATATCAGATATGAGAATGGCCTTCTGCTCCCAGGTACTCTTGACCTGCAGCCCATGCTGATGGGAGCCGACACCTGCTTTGCCGTCTCATTTTTAAGACATGAATCCCCCGCCTCAAACTTCCTCATAGGTCAATTTCAATTAACCTGGCTGTGGTGCACCCTTGGACTCACAACCAGTCGCATTATATTGAATGTTCATTTCAGCTTTTTGCAAAATATGGTTCCTCAGGGCATTTATTTTCCACACGATGCTTCAGAGGTTGTGGAGGGGAAAGATCAGGCCCCAAATAAATGGCACGGAAAATTCTGCACATTCACTATTTTTTCCTTTACTCATATAAGGAGCATTAACTCTGACACTGTTTACAGATATTGCGGATGGGTTATTTAGCAGATTGTCCAAATACTGCATGCATGCCACACACTCCTGGGATTAAAAGATGCCCACAGCCAATCAAATGGCTTTTGGCACTCACAAAACAGTTAGCATAACCCAGACTGTGGGTGGGCTGTGGCCTGGATTCAATAAACATTTGTCCTTAACTTTGACTCCGGAATAAATTCAAGACAAACACAATCTGGTAAGCTGAATAATAGCCAAAATAAACTCACCAAACTGCTTTTGTGAAAAATTAACCCAACATTTGTATTTAATTGTGAATCAAAGTAAATTTAAAACCTTGACAGAATCCAGACATCTGTGTCAAAATTTAAATTTTCTATTATTTATAAACCCGTTTAAACATTACTGTTTTAGAAAGCTTAGAAAACTAATAAGGTAGGTAACTAGTAATCAGGTAGCCAGTTTTCACAGAATAACTCTTATGGCCACATCGTCTGTTCTACCACGTTATATGCTTTAAACTATTCAATGCGCATGGCTGCACTCTGTAATTTCCAACCTAAGCGTTGCATTCCTCGACTGCCTTGCTCCGCTGGCTTAAACAAACGTTTAGGTGAATAAATCTGAAAAGGTCAGTTGGCATCGGAACACCAAATCCCAGAACTCAATGCCAATTGCTTCGCAGCAAGGTATTATGGGACTTAAAGAGATAGTTGGACTGAACCCGTTAGAAAGCAAACAGGACTCAATTTTATAGGCCCTCTGGAAGCATTTGAACTGAGTCCCAGATGGCTTGAGTTGACAAAGCTTCAGACAAGGTTGATCCAGCAGCAATTGCTACACAAAGCTGGTTCAGTACATAGGAGCAAGAAATAAAATGTCCTGTCTTGGGTGTGTTAATGCGTACTTTTATAAATTTTGTTATGGCTTAATATTTCCACTGTGTACAGCCTCGAAACGAATGCTGAAATTTCCCATAAAAATAAAAGTCTGAAAAAGATGACAGCATTCAGGAATTAGGAGTGTAATTGAAACTATAAAGTATGAATATTGCTCTTGAACAGTGCAGCTATTACACAAGTAAGATTGTTGGTGTTAAATCCACTCTAAAATAGTGCATATGGTCCATCCATGTAAAAGTTAAATTAACACTGGAAATTTTACTGTGTAGCATTGAATTGGGAAAGTGCATAATCGAGTTGTTAGAACCTTTTATGGAATGAATACAATTAGCACTTAACTGTGATTATGTTTGTATTTAATATTAGCATACAGCCTGGTATCAACATCATCATAATGATTTGCTTTTTGAGTTGTTCAATTACAATTAAATGCAAAAGTATTGGGACAGTGACACAGTTTTTCTAGTTTTGTATCTGTACTCCAGCACAATGAATCTGAAATAAAACAATAAACATGAGGTTCAAATGCAGAATGCCAGCTTTAATTTGAGTTTATGTACATTCCACGTTGGGTGATTTGTGTAGGCATTACAGCCCTTTTCATTTAATTGTATAACCCACTTGAAAGACATTTTTCAATTTTAGTGAGAAAGGAGCATGTAATGTGTGAGATACACTGCCGTATGACACTGTAATTAATTGAGAGGAAAAAAATGCGTTCCGCACTCAAAACCAATGTAAAAAGTGCAGTTTAATTGCATGTAAGAAACAAATGGATGGTACGTCATGCTGGAAATTGCATCGGTTCTGTGTTGAATAAATATCCCCTCACAGAAGTGCTTTCCACAAATGGAATACATATCGTTCAGTGTCACGGCACAAGGCAACAATCCTGAGCAACGCAAACAGGGTAGTTTGGCTGGGCAAATGATTGTGGAAAAAAGACAACTGCTTTAGCTTTTACAAATTCAATTAGCTATCTTTCTCTCTCACTCTCTCTATCTCTCTCTCTCTCTCTCTCTTTCTCTGTCCCTGTTGGCGATCAATGCTTCCTAATTGCTGCTACTTGCAACAGTTGGGTGTACTCTGTATGGGGAGATTTCTTAATTAAAGATGTCTCCCTCTTTCCCAGTTACTGTGGTTCAGCACACCAGAGGCAACTAAAATATACAGTCACTTCCAAATGATGCATCTTCTTCTCCTGTTTCCCCACACATAAAAAATAGTGTGTTCCGCCCTGCCCATTAGAAACAGGCACTTTAAGAAAAGATGTTCTGTTAAAAAAGTGATTCTAAGCACAGCAAGTCTCTTACATGTCCTTTCATTGGAATGATATGCATCTTATGTTCAGATGTGTGTGTGCATTTCCTTAAATGTTCACCATCAAACACTAAGCCATAGTGAAACAAGCTTCCCCTCATAAATGAACTCTGTCACAGTAAGCGGGGAGGCAACGGCACTCATCAAGGTCAAACCATAGCACCCCAAGAATATATTTTTATTTATTTTTTTATTATTATTTTTTTTCAGAGAACTTCAGGTCTTCAAAAACTTCAATACTGTGCCCGCTGTTCAGTCCTTTGTTAAAATCACTTTCATTTTCCACTTCAGTACTTTTTATGCAATTGTATTGAGCCACAGCTATACCAATATGATAAATACAAATGTTTGTGAGAAGGGGGGAAAATAACTCCAGTATAGTATTTGGTTTTAAAGGGCGGGAGATTAAGCCCAGGACAGAGCGTAAGAAGCACATGAACTGCCTCAAACGCAGTGTGGTGGTCTTCTGGACGTTAGGCTCAGTCACAAGCAGAGCCACTTTGATAACGGAGCTGCTGTTAGATCTCCTGGAGTGACTGGTACCCGGTAAGTACTCTCAGTGGGAATCTGTGGATGTATGTGGCAGGGGTTGTTGGATCTTGGGGTTGGCAGCGCAGGTCATCTACAGTGAGCAGAATTAAGGGCTGAGTATACTTCAAACAAATTCGAATTTGGCGGATAGGCAAAGGCTGTTTAACTGCTGTTGAATACGGCGCTGGGAGCAAATGTCCGTATACTCACTGTGACGTGAGGTCTATTCGTTTAATGATGTTCCACGACAGATGGGGGAACAACTAATCAAGTGGTGGAAAGAGACGATGGAATCGATGCGATATAATCAGGAAGTTTACCGGAAATGCACGGACCGAAACGTGACCAATCACGTGACATTGTTGACCAATTGCAAGCGATGGTGTATTCGGGAGGGGGGGCTATAGGGGGTGGTGAATGAGGCTATGCTAAAATTTTGACTAGTTCGGCTGGCCAGCCTGCGCGATCGAAGCCAAATGTGATGCTTCCTTTCGGTTGCAAGCCAGCAATTTTGCCTTTGCGAATCCGCCAAATTCAAGTTTGTTTGAAGTATACTGAGCCCTTTCTCCAATTACTTTAATCAGTATAGATGGCATCCTTGTATAGTGATAACAGCAAGAGACTGTGACGATTTTAAAACAAAAAAATGGGAATGAACAAGCTTTTACTGGAAAAAAAACAAAAAACTTCTGTGTTTTATAATTATTACAGGTCATTCGAACCAGTTAGGTAAAAAACATTTTAGTAAATCTATAGTATCTTGACTATAAAAACCATGTAGAACTTATTTTTTAAAATAAATAACATATTTTAGCAATAATATCAGGAATACACCAATAAGAACTGAATACCTGCTCACACTTACCTCAGACAGAAGGATTAGTGAACCTGTTTATTTACCTCAAACAGAAGGATTAGTTAACCTGTTTATTTACCTCAAACAGAAGGATTAGTTAACCTGTTTATTTACCTCAGACAGAAAGATTAGTTAACCTGTTTATAGAAAGATGTTTGTTTTAAATCTACAGCATTTCAAATTTTCGCCCTGAAATTAAATATACATTGGGTGATAGATTAATTGATTAACCGAGAAATTGATCAATAAATCCATAATCAGCTAATCACAGAGCTGGTCAGCTGACGGTGTTGGCGTTCTACCTGCTTATACAGGTGCCTAACACGGTAGCCTACCTCAGACCACATTGCTTGCAGAATACAAGTCTTGTTTATAAAGACCTGCATTCTCCAAGCAAACTATGAGAGATTTTATGCTATGTGTTTTTATTGCAGAATTGCGTTTGTCTCTGAAGCAAGTAGATTAGTGAAAGAATAAAGGGTCTACTGGTGTCTTCTCACAAAGGAATTGATTATTTTTGACAGCTGCCCAAGTCATTCACAGAAAAAAAGCCAGCACTTAGCACGCAATTACTGATTTAAAAAGGCGAAAAGAAAAGTCAATCCAATGTCAAAAGGCAGGCTCCCGAGTAGCCTTCCATGTCTTCAATCAGCTTCAATGCAATTACTAATTCTGCTTTAGAGGCAACAGGATCAAAAGATGAGAGAAGAAATATCCACTATTCAATGACACAGCTGTAAAATATCCACACTCGGCAGAGAGCTCTCTTTTAAAGTGTAATAAAATGTGTGAAATCCTAAAATGAACAATGTTCTTTGAGGAAGCAGGTTTGCATGAAACAAACAAAACAAAAACAAACAAACATCCAGGCACATGGAGATCCCTCCGGTCCTGACCCAGCCTCTGCTGCAGTATAAAAGCGCTAACAGAGCACCATAACCCAGGGTAGGTACGAGGGTGGACAGACAGACACTTCTCCTGTCCTGCATGAGGCTGGCAGCTCCCCGAGCCTTCAGTAGACTAGAAATAAGGCTCATGCGGTTCCCCTGAAAACAGTGTATATTTCTGCCTGGGGATGCTGTGCTTTTCAAGGCAAAGAGGTAGAGGGGGAGGATTTTATATATTTATATATATATATATATTTTGCTGTAGCATGTCCTGCCAGCCCTGTTCAATAGAGGCCTAATGGAATCTGTAAATCTGCTTCGGCCAGAGAGGGGGCAGCTCCACCACACTGTCACTCTTTCCCTGCTGCCCTGAAAACCTACGAGTTCAAAACAACGGCTCTGACGCTCACTTCAACAAACAGCACGCCCACAGTCGGGGGGAAGGGGGGGGGGGGGTCTTGCAAAACCAGTGACCGACGCGTTGACGACCGCAACACGTAATGACACAGCAATGCACCGCTAATTGAGAGCCGTTTGACACTGACCACCGTTTTTCTTTTAGACGTTAACTCCCTCGTTAGTCAATTGGCCTAATCGTCCGTTGTTTCGTTCATCTTTGGCTTCAAACTACCTGTGCGTGGCTCTGGTTCTGGCCGATAACTTGACAGACATTACGTTTTTTTCTCCCTTTAAGAACGTGGCCAGCACCCCCTGAGCTATTTTATTTCATGTCCAACTGAACCTAATGAAAGCCGCAATAAGGATCCGGGAGGAAACAGAGTGTGTAGAGATTGGCTCGCACCGGCCAGCAAAGGGACGGGACGGGGCCGCCGTGCCTAAAATCGGCGGGACCGCGGAGCGCCATATGCGCTCCGGCAGGGATGCCGCGGCCCGTCCCGGCCCGGCCCATGTCGCCCGGCGCCGCTAATTGATCCGTTTTCTGCGACGGCTGAGCGATGCGGTAACACAGTGCTGTGGGTGAGCAGAGGAGCAGCTGCTGTGTTCAGGTACATTAAAATCCGATTAAACAGGCATCATTAGAGGGCCGTCCTCTGGGCGCTGCTCTCTCCCTGGGTTCACATCTCTCCTCAAACATGCAGCAAGACGCTCCATCAAGAAAACAGCACCTCTAATTCGGCTGCCATAATGCAGAGAGGGACAGGCTTTCAGATTTTGGGCAAATTTCAAAGTATTGAACAGATTCAATATGAGGAGCAAGAGAACAATATGAGGTGAATCATAGACACATGTCCAGATAATACAGTAAATGATTAACAATAATTAAGAATTATGAATATCTACAGTAGAAGCAATGTCTTACAGTAGTTATGGGGCTGGTGTGAGGAACACATGTTAATGGATGGAAATGAGTTAGAGAGTTGAAATGTAAACGGAAGAACTTTTAAAAATAAATGCTGAGCACGGCTATTGTGATGCTTCACCATGATACATTTCCATGTGATTTTTGATTTGTGTCACAATGTATAGTGCTGTATAGCATTGAACTCGAATGTCACGGAATAGTGTTTTGCTGTTCATGTATGGTGACACGAAGAGATAGGTTTAACATGAGTGAGATCGCATATACATATGTATGGTTGCATACCAACCTTGATATGTTCTGAAGGTTGATACTGCCATTTTCATGCAGTGTGTTTAAAAATGGCATACATAATGTGCTCCCATGAAAAATTTATGGATATTATGCAAAGCCTGCGAAGATACCCAATGTAACTGTTCCAGCCAACGTGTCACATGACCACAGACAGGGCAAGTCTCCCAGAATAAGCGTGTCTCCTGGATTTGCATAACATCACACGGGTGCCTCAGAATGAATTTGTCCCAAAAGTAAAAGAGATGACAAGATACAAAAGTATTAAATTTATTCCTAAACAACACTCCTCATGCTTGCCTCATCAACACAACCCCCCCCCCCCCCCGCACCACACACAGACATACACACACACGCACGCACACACACACATTCCTGCTCCTCTGTATCTTGCAGTTCCCAATAGACTCTTTCACTTAGAATGAGAAGTGCTAAAGATTCATTCGCTATTTAATGGACTGGAACAGATAAAGTCCTGTTATGGAATATGAAATGTAGAAGGCGATGCTTTGTGGCTCCCCGAAAGGAGTGCTACCTGCTGACAAAATTAGTCCTACAATAAATCTTCATGAACGCAGTCTGAGACACTGGTCTGTGAAGTTATCGCACCCTGGATTAGCCACAGTCAGAGGTTATATCACGGCATATGAGATCTTATCTCTAATCATTCTGTACTGTGTTCAATTGTACAAAACACAATTGTAACCTTTTTTGACTTTTGTATTTTGCTTTCATGGATGATTTGACCTGCTCGATTCGCTTAAAGAGTCACATAAACAAAAGGCACCGTTCAAAACAAAGGCTATGTTTGCTTGCTTGCACAATGCCGTTGAAAACATATGTCGAGAGAAAACCTCTGGTACCAACACAAAGGGGTCACCTATTGTAATTGTAAATCACATTTTGCTGTGTTTTTTGTGTCAGTGAGCATTTGTGAAATCTCCTTGAGAATAATAACACACTTCAGCAATATGTCACTTAGCCTCACCCCCTGCTCTGGCCACATGTAGACGGCTGTTTAAATCCACAGCGCGGAGGAAAAAAAACAAAAACAAACAATTTCCCATCAAATTCAGTATGAAACGCCGCAACCTCTTGTCAAAATCCCTTAAGCCATCTACAGCCAATATAAAATGTGCCATCATTTTTCTAAGGAGGGAGACCAAATGATAAAAGAAGAATTTGTTTAGTAGGCTAATGCTAGGCTGTTATTCAGGGAGCATAGGCTGTAAATGTACTTCAGAGAGGCCATAGACCCCCGCTGCGATGAGGCAAGGGAAGAAACAAAACAACGACAACAATGGAAACAAAAAAAGAAACGCTGAAAATCGTAGCGGCTTTAAATGATGATTAGCAGACGGCTGTGACCCGTGGGCACCCTCTGGAACAGGCCAGATTTCTCTTCTGTCAGTGGTTGGAATGCACAGCTATGATCTCCCGCCTACAAAATCCTTCCCTGCTTGTTAGAGATTCTGGGCAAGTACCATCAATTCCCCCCACTCTCCCACCTTCCCACCCCTCAATCCCACCCCACAGAGGGCCCTGGCAGCCCTATGATTGCCCTGGGGGCAGTTGATGGTTTAATTAGCAATTAGACTTATGATACTGAGCATCTCCTCTCTCATACAGCACGCTGCAATTTGTAGACCCCGTTCTGACATCGATACACCAAAAGCAGTGCTTTTAAAAATAATTTTTTATTCTTATTTTTGGCCTTGTTTTTCCACAGAGGTGTGTCTTTTTGGATTTTAAAGAGCTTCTGTCTCTGCCAGTACACACTACGTTTGTCTATTCGAATGATTCGGAAAACTGCTGGGGGATTTGGAAGTCGTTCGCTAAATCTCCAGTCTATCAATGGCCCCATCGAGAGAGTCTTCTGACAAGTCAGCTCCCAACTCGGAGAGAGGAAACTATTTGTCTTGCATATAATCTCTTCCCTTAAATTGCATCAACAACTGGGAGGGCTAAAGCAACTAAACAAAAACCTGAATTATCTTCTGGTTAGTTCAGCTGGAAGACTTATTATTTCCTCCTGGCTAAACACTTTCTGAAAAAAATCAAACAAAAGCACATCTGGCCTTAATGATTCTTTAACTTACCACTGAGCGTTAAATAGTAAAATTGCTCACCAATTTATTTAGATGTTCTTCACCGAACAGACACCAATACAGCGTGGGATAGGCTCACAGATAATATTTTCATATTGATGACAGGCACACAATTGACTGTCTCCAACAGATTGTCCTTTTAAAAATGCTATGATATCTCCCTTTCTTCAGTAGAACCCCCGCCTGGAGCCGAATGACTCACTGAAACAATGTAATCACGTCTTGCAGGCTCCGTGAGGTTACCATGGGAACTATAAAGTCACTATAAAGTCCATCTTATATTGTAAAAAAATAAAATAAATAGTGGGGCAGCGGCCACATCTTAAAGTGTTTTGAGAAGAAGAAAAAAAGAATCAGTATCTAAAGAAAGCTTTTAGCATTTAGATTTTCTGCATGTAGTGTGTGAAGTGTTTTCTTTGGTCATGCAGGCCTGGACTTAAGTCTTTGGTGGCAGTGATGAGCCCTTATGCATGAGTTGTAATTGCAGATCACTGGGTGTATGGAAGCACAAAGGCAATCACCTGGACACTACTGCTCACTGATCCTTGAGCCATGGATACAGATGTCGACTTTCTCACCGTGGCGTTAGAGGTGGACCAGATGGCCAGTGTGCTCCAAAGGGTATATTTGAAGACAGGCTTCTTAGGAAAAGCTGGGGACATGTTGGACATCGGGGCGCGCGGGGCACTGGTGCGGCATGTAAAGTCACCTAATCGTTTCTAGCGACAGCTGAGGGAATTTAGCTCAAGTTACGGCGGGCCTGTATCTGTTGAAGCCAGTCTGGTGGATGATGAATCAAATGTAACTTGGTCTGTCGGCCGTAACCTGGACATAAGCTTCAGTAAGCTGTGCAAGGGTGAAATGTCTGATCAGATAACACTGGGGGCAGTCTTGAGGTTTTCATTGTTCTGGTGTTGGGGGGTCAATGGTGCCGTGGATCCCCCGCACTTGACACAGATGAATGAAAGCGAAACTGCCGCAGGAGCCCATGAGGCCTGAATTTCCAAATCAAAAGTTACCATCTTTGATCTCTCGCTACCCTCCTGTCATAAAACAAATGTTATTTGCTTTTTTTTTAAAAAGTTGTCAGACTCAATTCCTTGAGATGGAAATATAGAGCTGGTATTTTATGACTTGCTGCTTCTCTGGGAACCATAGGGGGGGGGGGGGGGGGGGTTAGCCAAGTGAGTTTAGTCAGAGTTCAGACACGTCTATATGGTTGGGTACACTGTCAATGAAAAAGGGTGACTGCACTTAAACATACATAGATAGAGTCTTCATATTAATACAACTCAAAATTGGGTCCGTGGTCTCGGAATAACAACATACAATTAAAAAAATAGATAGATTCGAAAGCCATCGTATGTGAATAATTCAAAAGGTGATGCCATTTTCATAATAAACCGTGATGCTTAGCCGTCATTTCCCTTTGATGCAACAGAAAAAACCACACAGGGCTTTCTTTCTTAATTCACACTTGCTTATGTGTGATTTATTTGATTTTCTCATCCTTTGTAGTGATTGTGGCTTTATTATGAATGAAAGGAAATATTATACAATGTCTGAATTCGGCTATTCGGACAGATTTGCAGTTGCCTTCTATTTAACAGAGTTAACTAATTATCTTGCATTTGTTGTTCAAGGCTCAAAGAGCACTAATGACTGCAACACTTCAGGTGGAAAAACAAGCCATCTGTGATTGCAAGAATTGGGATTTCAGGAAGGCAATATTCTACTGACCCATGCCATGACTTCCTGTGCTTTCAAAATTTCTAAATAAAGTATCTCCCTCTCTCTAATGCAGTCTGTAAGTATGTAGTCAGGGACAAAATGTTTGTTGTATTGGCTCTGCACTCCAGCTCATTGAATTGGAAATGAATCAATTACAATGATATTAACCCTTCTCTTGCATTTGGTTTTCCCCCCTTCCCATGCTATTTCCGGTCAAAATTGACCGGTGTGTTTTGCACAGTGATATCTCTGGAACCCCTAATCCAATTTTGATGGTTGACATCTCATTTGAACAGTCAAAGCAAGTAGAATCAAGGGGTGGCAGGCAAGACGGTGTTTCACTGAATTTTGAGTGATTTATTCAACAGTGACGCACCTATGATATTTTCGGTCAGAATTGACCGCCATAGGAAATGAATGGGTATGAGTATGTTCATCCTGCAGATGGAAAACATCTCCACACACAGACACACACACACACACAGACACACACACACAGGCTCGCACGCACACACACACACACACACACACACACACACACACACACACACACACACACCATGTTGATGTTCTGTTATGGTATTTTTTTGAATATTTCTATTTCAATAAATGTTCATTGAGGAAAACAGTATCAGTGTCTTATTTTATATTCATCACAGTGAATGCAGTGAATGCTGAACTTGATGGGCCCACCGGTGGGTCTGGACCATATACTATATATACTCAAGTTCAAGTTATCAACTTGTAGTTGAAAGTATACAATGAAACACTGGCTTGCCTGTATCAGATCAATACATCCCATGGTATTGTTCAAGTTCAAGTTGTGTGTGTGTGTGTGTGTGCGTGCGAGCCTGTGTGTGTGTTTGTGTATGTGTGTGTGCGTGCGAGCCTGTGTGTGTGCGCGTGCGTGCCTGTGTGTGTGTGTGCGAGCCTGTGTGTGTGCGTGTGCCAGTGTGTGTGTGTGTGTGCGTGCGAGCCTGTGTGTGTGCCAGTGTGTGTGTGTGCGTGCGAGCCTGTGTGTGTGCCAGTGTGTGTGTGTGTGTGTGCGAGCCTGTGTGTGTGTGTGTGCAAGCCTGTGTGTGTGTGTGTGTGCGTGCGAGCCTGTGTGTGTGTGTATGTGTGTGTGCGTGCGAGCCTGTGTGTGTGTGTGTGCGTGCCTGTGTGTGTGTGTGTGTGTGTGTGCGTGCGAGCCTGTGTGTGTGTGTGTGTGCGTGTGCCAGTGTGTGTGCGTGCGAGCCTGTGTGTGTGTGTGTGGAGATGTTTTCCATCTGCAGGATGAACATAATATACTCATACCCATTAATTTCCTATGGCGGTCAATTCTGACCGAAAATATCATAGGTGCGTCATTGTTGAATAAATCACTCAAAATTCAATGCAAGTGGTGATCATCAATTGTATATGTTCAGAGGCCTAGTGTGGAGGATAACATAAGATCTTGAGGCAATTGGATGAAAAATACAATATTTATGATTAAAAACAAAGTCACTCGGTCACTTTTGACCCGAAATGCAATAGATGGGTTAAAGGACAAACTGTCAGCTATCCAGTGATCCATGTAGGAATTACAGCCCTTTTTATACATAGTCCCCACCCCGCCCCCATTTCAGAGAACCAAAAGTAACTGGACAAAGGAAAATAGTCTTAAATAAAGGCATCATATTTTTAGAACTTAGTTATAACTTTTTTACATTTAATGACTGAAGTCTGCGACCCATAGACATCATCAGACGTTGGGTATCTTCCCTGACAATGCTCTACCAGGCCTGTATTGCAGGCATCTTCATTTCCTGTTTGTTTCGGGGGATATTTGCATTCAGTCTTATCTTCAGTAAGTGAAACAAATGTTCAACTGGATTCAGGTCAGGTGATTGACTTAGCCAGTTAAGAACATTCCACTTTTTGGCCCTGAAAAAGTATTTAGCGGTGTGTTCATGGTCACTGTCCAGCTGCAAGGTGACGCGCCGTCAAATGAGTTTTCAGGTATTTGGTTGGATCAGAGCGGATGTTTCTGTACACATCATAATTCATCCTGCTGGTGCCATCAGCAGTCACATTATCAGTAAAGACATTGTGGCAGCCATACTTGCCCAAGCCATAATAATACCTCCACGTGTTTCAAAAATGGGAGGGGGGGTTTGGGGTGCATTGGACTTTGAGCAATTCCGTTCTTTCTCCACACCTTCGTCTTTCTATCACTTTAGTAATGCTCCTAAACCCTCTGAAGTAACATAGGTGTAGGCTTCTCTTTATGTTAGTCTGACACATGTATGCCTACATCCTGGAGAGTGCTCTTGATCTGTTCGACAGTTCAAAAGGGCTTTTTCACAATTCACAATTGAAAGTATTTTTTGCTCATCCACTACAGTCGTCTTCCGTGGTCTACCAGGTTGTTTGCTACTGCTGAGCTCGCTAGAGCATTCTTGCATCTTAAAAATGTATCAAACAGTTGATTTTGACACGCCAGATGTTTTGGCGACGTCTCTGATTGATTTATTCAGATTTTTCCACCCCAAGACGGCCTGTTTTACTGGCATTGACACTTTTGTGGCCCTCATGTTCAGAGACAACAGCAAACTCCAAATGCAAATTCCACACCTAGAATCAACTCTAGACCTTTTGTTAGCTTTCTTGTGCATGAACTAATGATGCAACAACTCACAGCAGGCCAAGAAACAGCCGAGCAGCTAATTGTCCAATTACTTTTTGTCCCCCAAAACGAGGGGAGGGAGACTAGGCGATGTATAAAAAGGGCTGTAATTCCAGCATGGTTCACCCAATATGGAAGCAAATACACGCATGTTAACGCCAGCAGTGTGCACTTTAAAGGTGTACTATGGAAGTCTCCTCCTCCGTCCTCAACCCCACCCACTCACCTCCGTTGAGAGAAAGAAACACCCTTGAGTGCAGCTAGCGAAATGTCAAGCGAAGGTGAGGTCATCAGAGATATCGTGGAAATAATATTTTTAGCAACATGCATTGTTCCAATTGGATGGTAACAGTAATTGAACAGTGTTATAATGATCTATACACTATAAGTGCACCTCGTACTGTAACAGTAGTTACTCTCGAGTGCAGATGCAGCAATGTTGTGTGTTTTTCCTCATTCGGTATTTAGCTATTCTGAAAAATCACTTAGAACTGGGATGTAAAGACAGGATAGTGTGTGGAATGGCTAGCTAATGCCCTTGTACAGTGAATTACTTTTACATTAAGTTGTTTATATATGTTACCACCCGGTTTCAAATTTAATGCTGAACACGTTTGCTGCAAATAGAGAAGGAAAAAAACACAGTTGATGTGTTCACTCTGCTGGCTGCTTTTTTTATTAGACCCAGTGTAATTTTACACTGCATATTAATTACCACCAAAACAGGAGTCTATACATTCTCAAACGGGACAATTACACATTTTCTTTTAAACACAATATTCATATGCAACAGATTCATAGTGTATTGCACTCTTCTTTTTAGGTAAACTATTACCTAGAATTTACCCATTTACCCAGTAATTAATTTACTGTAATAGTCATCATTAATTTAAACATAACATTAAACCGATTGGCACAAAACAGAAACTTCCATTATGTAGCTGGGAATAACGGTACTTTTAACAATGCTCGCCATTTTGATTACGATTTTCCCGAAGCATTCGCCAACACACTTCACATTTAGCCACTTTAGCTACCAGTTCCTCAACGCATTAAATAATGTACCAAAACTAAATGTACCATCTCTTTAAGACATACAATGCACAGTGAGTAATTTATCATTATAACCCATCTGTATTAACGCATCAAAGCATCGCAACCTTCTTAAAAGCATTTTCAGTTTTACCAACAGAGGTGAGTTTTCATTGCTATTAGAGTCTTAAACTGATGTTATGTGATGTTTTTTTTTGTAAATGAGAGTCCTGATCATTGTGTTTCATGGATAGCTGGGGCATAACATTAGAATGAAAGGGTCAATTCACAATTGAGACACGTGTGTGTGCGCGTGTGTGTGTGTGTGCATGCGTGCGTGTGTGTGTGTGTGTGCGTGTGTGTGTGTGCGTGTGCATGCGTGCGTGCGTGCGTGAGTGCGTCATTTGTTCCTCACAGAATAAGTTTCTGCTCCATTTCAGCAAAAACAAACAAGCAAACAAAGTTAAAAGTGGTAATCATAAAATATATTTAAGAAGCTAAAAAAAGTCTAATTTCTGTCTCCTGTCGTTATTTTTATGTTTTAACAGATTTGTAACATGCTGGTTAAAAAAGATCTCCCATTGCTAAATTTTTACCAAGAATAACTATGTGACAACACACACTTTTATCTCTTTTCATGATCATTCTGAGACGGCTTTTATGATGTTTCACAGTCCAAAAAGGGTGCTGTCAATTTAGCAGATGCTCTTGCCCAGAGCGCATTTCTTTACGCGCACAATCTATTTATACAGCTGGATATTTACTGCTGCGATTCAGGTTAAGTACCATGCTCAAGGGTACAACAATAACAGCATCACAGTTGGGTTTCAAGCCCACAATCTTTGAACTGCAAGACCAATTCCCTAAGCATTATTAACACTGCCTCATCTCATTATCACTTGATCACATTCCAGAACTCCAGTAGGACAGGTTGCAACCAGTATGTGGCACTCAGTGATGCTCATCTTCATCAGTAACGTTTTTTTATCTCCTACAAAGAGGTACGTCTCCTTTTTGTTCAAAAGAGTTTGCATACAACTCTCAGCATACAGTAGCTCAACATATTACAAGTTCCATCGAAACCTCACTCTCCCATCCCAACTGTTCAAAAGTCATGGATAGGCAGGAAACAGCTATATAAAACGATAAATGTAAATTGAGGGATATGCACAGGTTTCTGACAGAACCAGAACTACGTAGTTTCCACCATATGTAGGCATCTAGCTCTCAATGGCCTCTGTCCATCCTTCCGTGCTGGCTGTAGACAGTGCGGGTGCTTTCACCACCCACGACTATGTGTAATGACCTCATCAACTAGTGTCTCGTCAGCCTGTCTCTTTAGCTGGGGGGGCGGGGGTGACGGCAGCTCGCGATTCGCCAGAAAAAACAGACGACCGCTCATGACGATTATTATTCCTCAGATGTTATTTGCGTCTTTTCCAAACTAACCGGCCTGGACTTAATCGTGCACGTGTCAGAAGCATTATCATTAGGAGTCCTGAGGCACTCTATCGAGTTTCGCCCTGTGCTGTTCTTTCCAACTCCCTCTGGAGAGTCCTGTTAGAAAGCACTTATCACCCCCCCACCCTACCTCCTCCCCGTCCCGTCCGAGGTCAACAGCTTCACATCTGGTTCAAAAGTGTCAACTTCCACCTCCTCCTCCTTTCGCGAGCCAAGGATAGATTCACCCAAGTAGTCCCCCGGGGCCAAAATAAACACGGCAGAGGATTTATTCAGGACGACGCCCGCGTCTCCAAAGCTTCCCTTGAAGCCCACCCCGTCGCGTACGGGCCGTTTGACAGGGCCGCGTCGTAATTACAATCAGAATGCGAATAAGCCCTTCGCCGCGTACCTCTGAGGGTTTAGACTCCATTAACCTTTGGCCGCCTCCCCGCTGAAATACGCGCGGTGATTTAGCCATTATCTCAAGGTGTCTGTGTGTAGATTTCCGTTTCGCGCCGGCGTCGGTGAGCGCCATTGCATATTCGCGCTTAGTAAATCGGGGAATTGTGATGAAGAAGCTGGGAGCTGCTAGGCCAAGCATCCTTCTTCTTGTGACAGGTCAGACATCACAACACAATAATCCATAATCAACTCAAACAGAACATGGTCATACGCGCTGAAAGAAAGTAAGCCCTGTTGTTAGAACTGCTGGAATTGTGTAATCTATTGTACTGCATTGGCCTCCTTGATAAAATTACAAGTCTAAGGGCTTAAGAGTGAAAAAAGCTTAATTACATGACTTAATTACATGGTGGGTGACAGCTAGGCTGAATTCAAGTTGCCTTGAACAATATCTTACTTTTTTTCCCATGAATTTCAGATTACAGGATGGTGTGACTGAGAAAAGGTCATTTTATTCTCGAAACAAATTTAAAACCTCAGCTTCGCGTTAGCCCTAAGAAGAGTATAGAAACACTGTAATTCCGGGAGACAATGGTAGACATGAACAGTCTTTGACTCACTTACACAAAAGCGAAAGGGTACATGGATTTCAATACTCATACGCTGCAAGGTACTTAACCACTGACATTCAATTCATCTCAAATGTTTTTTAATTACAGTATAGGTAAACTTGTCATTCATGGTCCACACCAGTGGCATAGCCGCGATAGGCATCATTTTTAAAATGATAAGCTCTCTCAAAGGGGCAGAAAAATAGCCGGCCCTTCTCCTCAGTAAAATTGTACCTATTATTTTGCAAACATAACATACCACACCATACCATTACGAACACAACCTCGATATTCCCTGAAGTGACTCTGTCTGACTGAATGTTGCAGCCCGTACACAAATAATGGATTGCTCTGCTTTTTGGCAAGTACTGTAACCCTTGCCTATACAATACAAGCACAAAATGGAATCTTTACTTAATCCACTGAATTCCATACTTGGGAATGATTTGCCCTGTTCTGTAGCTGCGTATACAAACCCGATGTAGCACAATTCATTTGGCTGAGCTAGTTGGATGTCATAATTATTTTGATTACACTATTTTGATATTACTATTAATGTAATTACTATGTTGCAACCAGTGGTATTTTTGGATGATAATGGGGATGGAGATGATAAAAACTCAATAAATCATCAACTAATAAAGATTGGGTAATCCCCCCCAATTTATTTTTATTTTACTTTTAATTAAATTTGAAGATGACAATGCCAGTGCTACTGATGATAATGTGGTTGTGATGATGATGATGATGATGATGATGATGATGATGATGATAATGAAGAAAAGTATTATTTCAATTGCAACTACAACAGCTATAAGAATTGACAGCAATGTCTTCAAATAAACAGATTGTCAACAGATTGAACTTGTAATTGAGGTCTTACTAGGTCTTTTCGCTCATAGTTTAATATACTCTTGATAAGTACTTACATTAGCCTGTATGTTTTGAGTGGGAATCAATCTGTTGCAGACGACCATAATTCATGCGACTGCAATTTCCTTGTGTGCCAATTACGAGTTTGTTTTTCGCAGATAGCGATAAGACTTGACAGCGACAACGCCATTGTGTTCTGCTTTTAACTGTACTAATTTCTACTTGTGATATTTTTCTGGTAAATTTGTCATCCACTTTTAACAAGTGAGCTTGCTTCATTAAAATTACAATTATTGTCTCAATTTCTAGATGGGCCATTGAGCAGGCACTTGGCAATGACCTAATAGCATTGAAATAATATCCACCTCGGACTACTTGGATTATGAACGTTTCTGACTACCCATAATATTAACATTCCACCACAGACATAATTTATGTAAATATTTTATAGCCAACATTGGTTGGTAGATTGGTCTGTAAAGTTAAAAAAGCAGCCTTTAATAGATGTAACAAGTATTTGTTTTTAATTATTAATATATTGTGAACTTACAAAGCTTGCATACGAATAATGTACTTAGCACAGGTTTTCCAACCGGAGTTATATAAAGCCAATATCAATGGAGAATTTATTTCTGACTCATAAAATATGATTGGCTCTTTATAAAAGAACATTTAGGTCTATATGCTGCAATTATGCAAAAAGCCCCCTTGTCAAAACAGTTCCTTGCTTATGTTCAATTTATGAATATGTCTGCGCATGAGTCTATAGAGATACTAACTGTTAAATATGCTCCGCTTACATTTCAAGATGCTTGCTCCTGTAGTGCACTGGCTAATGTACTGCGCTCGCTTGCTGTGCTTTTACCATGATCCTCCTTCACTTTGAAATATAAAAAGTGATCACAGCATGCAGACTGTTGTAGCTTCGTTGCTGTAGCTTGACTGCGCTGGAGTGCAGGCGTTTGGATTTTCACCAGTCATGGGCTCTCAGCACACCTCTGGATGTTGTGTAAATGAGTGAATTAGTGATTTCTGTCTGTATACTCCACATTGCGGAAAACCATAGGGCTCTTTCTTTCAGTGGCAGGGACCTCCACGGTCGATGTGTAACCATGAAAACCTACGACGGTAGAAGTTGATGAGATCATGTAACCCGCATATAGTCTGTTGTGAAATACATTTAAACAATCATGATGCCAAATGTTTTAAAGCATATTTCCTTACCTAGCACCACACATTACAGATGGGGTGTGTTAGAGGTACAGATGGTTATTACCAAACTGGCTTTTTATTGGAGTTGAATGATGAAGCTACATGCAATTTTCTGACAGGCCAAGTTTTCACTTCTGTTGCATAACATGGTTTTAGAAGCAGTGGACTGTTTTGCTATTAACGGTGTGGGATTGTGCCACTGTATCCCAGGCCGATTCCAAACGATGCTTGAAGTCCCAATCCCTCTTCTCCCTTGACCATAAAAAAAAAGCTCTTATGAGCTTAAATTTATTCATAGCTATGTTCTCAAGGGCCTCTTTTGACAGAAAAACCTTTTTACATGTTATCTGTGGGTGTTAAAAAACGGGGCATTACCTCCCTACGATGTTCAAAAGGTCTGACTGCGTTATGGTGAGATCACACCTTCAAAGCGTGATGTTTTTTTTGTTTTTTTTTCCTGTCCAACAGCAGACAATCCACAGCCCAGGAAATAAACGCGCACGAGAAGCAGTGTTCCTCCCACAAGGGCAAGGCGTTTGTATCCTTGCTTATTCACAAACGGAGGCTCTAATCAGATTATTTATTAGCGCTGTCTCCAGCAAAATATAGGCCGCATGTCACAGCACAGCCAGGAAGACTCAGCTCACGGGCGAGTCAATTGTTTTTATAATTAATTCCAGTTTAATATATTTCTCTTCAGGCCCACATAGCACAGTAAATGAAAGAAGATTAATGCTACCAGTGCATATTCAGTGAAATTATTGACTCCAAGAGTGACAGATAGTTTGGAGGCAGGCAGAAGAGGGGGTGGCGGTGGGCTGGGCTTACCGTTTGGAGCTGGCTTGCGAGTCAAGCAGGCCCCGAGACGAGTGAAAAGTTCTGTCGCCTTTTACGACGAGTTGCCATGGAGATCACTTCATACTGAATCGGTGTTTCTCTTATTACAGTCACCGGAACCTTAACTGCATTGCTATAGCAGAGAGGAAAATGCTCTGTTCCCTATAGAATTTATAGATTTACTTGCCGCATTCTGCAATTCTCTATAGGGAGGCTTGCGACGCTTGCTGTATTTTTCCAGTATTACAACATAACAATGTAATAACTCATGGTGGGGAATAAGGGGGACGGACAAAATATCACCAAGAAATAACATGAGAAAAAGAAACCGCCGTTTATGCAGCGCGTCTTTAAGCTATGTTTGCGAAGAGGCTAAAACATCTCTCCGTACACAGGGCAGCGTTCCGCATGGGTCGATTACAGCCGATTCATCAAAATCCCTGGCAATTACAGTCTAAATGTGATAACCAGCTCATAGAGGTGACAGGGTATAGCCTTTTATTCTTTATTAATTACATTATTAAGTGAATAATGTCAAGGGCTGGGGGAACCTCGCTGAACTGCGTGATCACGGCCCGGCTCTTGAAGCAGAATATTAAGACGCCAATTAATCCGCTGCCGCATATAGTAACATCCCCGGAGAATCGCTGTCAAAACACATTACTGTCATTTTTAGAGAATCTTCATATTCACACATTTCAGCCATTATCGGGCTCCTATTATTTTCCATGCTCTCTGCGGTAACAGTTTGGGAATGAGGCAGGACTGCGTCGCTTTGATTAACAGCACCCAGCTTTTCATAACTCTGTGGAGCTGTGTGGCAGGACTCTCGTGTTCTTTGTAATGCTATGGATAACCAGTACATAGATACACATAGTGGGAGAGAGGGAGGGAGGGAGAGAGAGAGAGAGAAAGAGAGAGAGCGAGAGAGAGCGAGAAAGAGAGAAAAAGAAAGAAAGAGAAAGAGAGAGAGAGAGAGAGAGAAAGAGAAAGAGAAAGAGAAAGAAAGAGAAATAGAGAGAAAGAGAGAGAGAAATGGAGAAAGAGAGAGAGAGAGAGACGCTCAATGCTCAATTGAAATGGCATCAAACAAGAGATGTCAATATGTCAAATCCCAATACAAAGTATGGGTATGAATCTTTAATGCAACCTTGAGCGGTATCAAAGTCAGAGCATCCCATCCACATTAGTGAGGAGTGTGGAACATCTATCTATCTACCTCTCTCACACACACTCATACACAATGCACAGTCAACTTTGCAGCACGTCATTCTTCAATTTTTATTAGAAAATAATAAAATGCTGTTTTGTGAATGGCTACATTTTTCAAGAGTGTTTTTAACATTTCAATCTGTGTTGGGCATTGTTGCGGAAATTCTTTTTAAAATTCTAAGCATTCCATGTAAGAGTATTTATTATATAATGTACTGGATATTTAATCTTAGGTAGAATTTACAGAGAATGTAATTCTTAGAACACAAAGCTCTTCTTGTACCCTATCAAAAAGCTATTTAATGACTTTTTAATGAGGCCATTTGTTTAATTAAAATTATCCACAAATTCAGCAAGTTTTATGCTTGCCCGAGAGAAATTAATGGACAACCCAAAACATCCTACAGAATAAAGTCATTCATAAACATTTTTGTTTGAAAGACTGAAATTAATTCATACAGCTGATCACAAGCATTCCAGAAGCTCCTAAAATCGGCTGAATGCTTGTCCTTCTGAAAATGGCAGTTATTATGATTGCAGAATAATTGTTCACCAATCGCTTGCTGCCTTTCAGCTGGAAATTCTGTTGATCATACTTGGGCCTCTAATCAAAACAGCTGTGCTATGCTTAGATTTTTCATTTTGAGTAATACAATTTATGCAAATATTATAGATGTTACACTTAAAACAACATTATTGTTAAGGCGTCTCTGAAAAGAGAAAACAGTCTCATATATAGTTTAATGGAGTACTTTGAAGAGCCCTTACAATAATAATACAATATGTCTTTCCACAGTACTTTTTTCAGCCAACTGTAACCTTTACAGTGGTGGTGTGCTTGAACTAATGTATGTAGAGTTCAAAAACAAGGTGTTGTTCTAATATAAAGTTAAATAATATTTTATATACAGCATGACGGGACGGTTTCAATGTTTGAGTTAGGTGCTCTGAGGTCGGACCAAGCCAAAGTTGACATTGTTCCTGAGGGGGGGGGGGTATATATGCATCTGTTCTGTTTTAGAGGTTTTCCTGCCTCCATCGAAAGCTTCTGGACACCACACTTCTAGTGGAGTATGAGGCTTGGTATTCTCAGGCACTCGGTCCCCCGTTTCAGATGCCTGCTCTGTAATAGCGCTGTGGGGTGTCATAACACTGCCGTGTGTCATAACACTGCTCTGTGTCATAGCAGTGTGGGGTGTCATAGCACTGCTCTGTGTCATAGCAGTGTGGGGTGTCATAGCACTGTCCTGTGTCATAACATTGCTCTGTGTCATAGCAGTGTGGGGTTTCATAACACTGCTCTGTGTCATAGCAGTGTGGGGTGTCATAGCACTGCCATATGTCATAGCACTGCCCTGTGTCATAGCAGTGTGGGGTGTCATAGCACTGCCGTATGTCACAACCCTACCGTGTGTCATAGCACTGTGGGGTGTCATAACACTGCCGTGTGTCATAGCACTGTGGGGTGTCATAACACTGCCGTGTGTTATAGCACAGTGGTGTGCCAGGTAGCAGCATGGTGTCCGCCACTTTTAATAGATCGTTCCAATAAAACATAAATGCATATGGCAGCTCTTGTGTAGTGGTTGGAGAATTGCATGTTTGTTTGATTTTTGTTTTTCAACTAGAAGGCTGGGGGTTCGAATTCAAGGTCAGTTCAAGCTGCCGAAAAAGCTCCATCCACATAAACGGATAATAATGTAAGCCATGAAAGGATAACGGCAATTGCAATACAAATAAACAATAGAAAGAATTGCACATGTAAAGTCCCAAGGTGAACCTCTTACAGGATTTAACTGAAACTTTGGCATTTAAGCAATGATGTTCAAATCGTTTGACCTCTACTGCAGTTATCACCACAAAGTGCTCTGCAGAATAAATTTTGAACCTGAGTGATAATCTGCTATTCACTATTTGTTATTAGACTCGGAACTGACATAATGTGATGTGTGTGTGTGTGTGTGTGTGTGTGTGTGTGTGTGTGTGTGTGTGTGTTACTGACTACATGTTCATAAATAAAAACCTATCTTTATCAATATTCCTTTAAACTGTCCCCTTGCGGAAGTACTCATGAGGAGTTGAGAAAAATACACACTGTAATGTGCGTGCTCTACTGCACTTCCACTTCCCAAGCTCCCATCCTGCCTTTTTGTGTTTTTTGTGAAAGAAACATTGCTGGTTTGACACTGGGGGGTAAAATGTATGTGAAAAGGCCCGCGTGAAACTGCCAGAGAACTTTGACAAAGTCAGCCGAGCGAGGTCTTTGAAGATCTCCGCAAGTTCTTCCACCGCTATCCCTTTTATCTGACCTGCATACTGGGCCGAGGAAAGTGCCGCAGTTCATATCAATGCGACGGCAGTTGGGGCGGCCATTTTGGATCAGGCAGTTACATGTACACGGCAAAAAATGAGTGACATATGGAAAAGCCTGGGCCTTCTCATACGCTGAGCCATGCCAATTTCTGAAATCAATAATCTGTGCTTGACTGTCGGCCATTTTGTACTCGCCATGTTTGATGTGTTTGATGAGGACGATTTGAAAAGCTTGGTCGTTTGTCACCATGGCTGGCATGTGCCAACCAGGGGCGTCATAGTGGGGGGACAAGTGGACCTGACCACCCAGGGCCCCAAGGTGGGGAGGGGCCCCCAGAAGGCCCGTACTAAAGAGTTTGCATTGGGAAGGGGGCCCAGAGAGACTGCATTTACACGGGGCCCAGAATGTCATGCTACGCCCCTGGTGCCAACACACACACTTTTTTCCCTCCACATCTTATAAAGGAGAAAGCTAATCTGACAACACTGGACAAACCCTTGAATATTCATGAATTGTTTTCTTCAAAAGTTTATAACCCTTTTTATTTGCTACTACCGCTTACAGTGCACCATCCCATCCTACCATGGCATTTTATAACCGGCTGCTCTTTAAACTTTATTGTCTTGACTTGCACTTTTGATGTTTGCTCATCTTCCAGGGGGCCCCTTTGTAGATGTATACTGTCTCTATACAGTCACTAAGCACAGTACACCCAGACAGCATCCAGGCATGTGCACAGTGCTTAAAAACATGTTTTATTCATTTCAAATTAGCTGAAATTCAATAAAATAATTTGATGAAATTGAATCAAAATGATTCCAAAATGGAATAATACTAATAATGTATGGCAAAATACTCAAATGAAATGTAGAGATCAAAATAGATGTTGCAACGCTTCAAGAATATACCTATACATTTGCATTTTCATATATTAGTAAATATTTTACAATACATTGCCGTGACATCATAATGTTTTCTAAAAAGTACATATAGTTAGACTATATTTCAGTACATTCCATCATTGTTGATTTGAGCACAGACTTCATAGAGCTATTTAGTCTATTTTGGTGGGGAATCAGATCCACAAAGTACAAACACAAAACATAAACAAAATCAGAAAAAGCATTAAAATGACTGAATCAAAAGTGTAATAACTTTAATTTTACCTGACTTTTTATCTGTCTTTCAATTCTCCAGCATCAAGGGATTGATACAGGACTTTCTGAAACTAATCAACAATTTTAATTTGAATCAATTTCACCTTTGCCCAGCACTACAACAGCTGATTAAATTCATGAACTAATCATGGTCCTCATTCAAGACTTTGATGATTTGAATCAGGTGTTTTATTGCTGGGCTAGAAAAATAATCTGTTCTTAAACATGGTCACTGCTTGTTTAGATATTTGCACCCTTGAGCCAATAAGCTCTTATAATTTGCCTTAAGTGTATGAATAGTTTCATTACTTTGACTTCTTATCACTAACTACTGCAATTAGAGTGCTTCCAGGGATGCATTGAGCATACGGACTCAAGTACAGTTTGTTTTCCTGGTCACGTTCAGAAAAAAAAATTAAAACTTGTGGCCTGCAATATGAAATGTACATACAGTTAAATGTATAACGTATTGGGCCAGTTGTGTCAAATTGGTTGTTTTCCCTCTGTACTAACCAAATTTGTGTTTCAAATCAATGTAGACATTCAGATTGGCACAGAGAAAAAACAACCAATTTACACTCAATGCTTTTGCATTCAAAGGTGCAATATGCAGGATTTTGAACTTGAAAATATTGTACCAAACCATGCTCAGTTATATCTATGATGCACGCGAATCCCTGCCTGTATGTATTATTCTAAGATGTTTCTGGGTGTGATATTGTTTTCTGTGTGGTGAGGGGTTGGTGTGGCTACAGAGCCTGTGGGGGCGGGATCAGCTGTTTCAGCACAGCGTTTGTAGCTAGATAGCTACTGCAATGGTGGAGGTGAAGAAGCGCATGTACAGCGAAGCCAAACAACTGACTGGGCGTTCAAGAATTGGAGTCAAGCTACGATTGGCTTTTCTTCGATTGCGACAGCTGAAATTTAACAAGCGGATGAAAAGCTACGCAGAGTTGATGTGTTTTCTGTTGGACCTGTAAGTAACGTAACCTCTAACTAAACAGCCTCTAACTAAAAGTAACGTAACCTCTAGCTAAACGGCTAGCTACGTTACGAGATGACAGAAATCAGGTACCTTGAATGGACGTGGTTGAGGATGGAGGAGGAGACATCTTTGATTGTAAACACTGGTCGACAGCCAGGCTACAAATCCTGCATAGTGCACCTTTAACTATATATCCTCAGAAAGAGAACACTTGCAGTTTAGAGAGAGGGCATGCAAGAAATAATGTCTCTAGATAAATCATGCTGTATGAGTATACTGATATATCCCAAGAGCATAGTCCAAAAATCAGGAAGTATATAATTGGGCATTCTGAGCTTCAAATTTACAAAAGAAAATCTTTAAAATATGCCCACCCCCCAACCCCCTGGGCAAAATGGATGATCCCAGCACCGACTGTTCCATTACACTTTAAAGCATTAACTAACAAACCACGGTGTCCTGTCCTCTCGAGATCAGACGAGGACCTTGTGCGTGCTAAACATCTCTCTATGGCAATCTCAGGCCTAATGTTGAAAGACAAGCATTCATGAGCAGAGATTCCCCCGGGGGGTGGGGTGTGGTTGGGGGGGGGGGGGGGGGTTGGGGGTGGGGGTTGGGGGGTTGAGATCTTACCAGAAATAGCTAAACAAAGCAATCACATTATTTTGGCATTACATTTTGACAAGAGCGACCTTATCGGGAGGCAACCAATCAGATTCTCTGTTTTTTTCCCATCATGTTTTAGGCCTCCCCAAGAGCCCCTTCTTTACTGAGATGGAAAAACAAATGTTTATCTGTCACCTTAATCTAATTAAATTTAAAGCCCTTTCTCTTCAGTTTTGAAAAAAAAGTAATTTACACAAGCTTTATGATATTTTATTAGCAAATGCTATGTTTTTGTCAATGAAGATTTGTACATGTTATGGAAAATCAGCTCAAGCAAATAAACCAGAATTTGTAACGGAAATGGAAGTACAAAGCAGACAGCGGTTTAACTGAGATGCCCGTTGTTGTATGGTGGTCTTTCCGAGGGTGACACCCAGTCCCTGAGGATTCTCTCAGCTCGCTCCACGGGTCAACGGAGTAAAACGACACAAAAAAGATAAGAGTACTGGGGGAAAAAACAGCACTATCATTGATCAGACAAAGATAGTGCCTTGTCTGTAATTAGCCACGAATGGCCATTCACGAGAATCCAGCCTGATTGGACTAAATTAAAAAACGGTGTACCTACATGGCCCAGTTCCAGTCATAGTTCCAAAGACATTTGGTCACACAGTTGTATTTGTTGGTCGCTCTCAGTAAGGGCTTTCTTTGTGAAAACCATCCAAACAGCCTGTATGATTGAGTTTGAGACTTGGTGACCGCAAGGTGAAATTAAATTCTGCAGTGATTGACCTATGACACTTGGGTTATTTGCCTCTATCAAACACTTGCATCCTCTTCCTGGAAACTGTTCCAGAAGTTTGAAACTGTTTGATGATGTGTTTCATGTGCCCATTGCCTGATTGGTTAAGGTCAACAACCATGTGTCACTTTTGATTGGACAGTTCATTGACTTTCCCCATGAATGACAAAGGGTATGCGTATTGCCTCATTTTTATACCCTAGTGAAACAATAAGGGACGGAAGGCTACAGTACAGTTCTATAAGGCTGAGATTAACTTACATAAGTAGGGTTGTCTTTCAGATGTTAATTTGTTTGACCATTTAAAATAATCTTTTTACAGGAGCCAATAAAATTGTAACTCCAATGTTTCTCTGAAAATTAAATAGTTTTACTCAATAAACAAGATTAATTTAAAGTAAGAGTAGAAGTATATAAAATTGTATTTACTCTAAATTTTAATTTAGAGTAAAAGTATTATTCCCATACGTTTGATAACATAACATATAGCGCATTATATGTGTTGTTTATCATTTACAGCCTTTTCCCTCATTTTTCCCCAAGAGTGCCAATAATTCTATACCTGTCCATCTGTATTGTGCAACCGGTAGAACTTGTTTATCCATATTTTATTCAATACACATGAGCTTGTGTAGTGAAAATGCTTCACGAAATAAGTTGCAGCCATTAAACGTAAAGGTCTCAGAGGTAGGTTTTGCATTTTGTTCTACCGAACACATCTTTGCCCCTTAATTCCCTGTATTAGTCACTCTTTCATTTAATTTACTTTCATTTACTTCCTCATACAAAGTGGCAAGTGCATCCTTTTTATTCATATGTCAGGTAATTCATTCAGTTCTTTTGCTGTTTTTCGTAGTTTTATTCTATTATCTTTATTGCAAGTACTGCATAGCTGGTGGAAAAGGTTATGATGTCATTCTAAATATGTTTAAGAGAGTGGTTTTCTAAGCAATAGACAAAAAGTGTTTTCTCTGGCACGC
>CM040397.1:99559191-99609191 GCA_022702515.1 Ilyophis sp. 1 JC-2022 | reverse complement strand
TCAATATACGTGAGAAAAATGCAACCAGAATTAACTGTGCATTTTCAGGCTGGGAATACTTGAAGCAAAAGCATCATGTTAAAGCTGTTGTAGCATTCTGACTGATACAGAACTGGACTTGCAACCAAACTTGCAGGTTGCTGGTTCAAGTCCCAGATGGGGAGCTGCCATGGAACCCTTGAGCAAGGTATATAACCCAAACTACTTCAGTAAAGGTATCCAGCTGTACAAATACATTTTTTTGTAAAAGAATGTAAGCTGTGAGAGTCAAGTCATTTTGGATAAGAGCACCAGCTAAATGCTAAAATGTTGCCAAATCCCAAGACATAAGGAACTTTGTCCCCGGCTCCCCATATTAAATCTGAAATTATGAATGGCTGCCAAGGCAGTGATAAACCTGGGGAACTGTGCCGTGCTGCCATTGGCTACCCGGGGAACTGGCTGTGCTGCCATTTGCTACCCAAGGAACTCGCTGTACTGCCACTGGCTACGCGTGGAAAATAATTTTTCATTGCTCAGTTTCACCTTTGCTGCAACCTCAAGGGCATTGTTGTTTTGAACTCGCTTCCCCTGCTGTCAGTACGAAGAGGAAAAAAGTTCCGTGGTAATTCTAAAGTTGAATCGTCGCCATGGCGCTACACGGTGTAAGAAGCGTGTAAACTACGCTTCAGGAGAAGACCAGCATAAATCACCGGAAGTCTGCACCACGCTTGTCTTTTTTTGTTGTTCTTCGCATGTTCATTTCCACTGCTCGTGATATGAGGCACATCAAAGCAAGCAGTGTAAACACACGTGGTTGCAGGAGAAACATTCACAGGCCGTATTAAGGGCCTGATTTACTCACGCCTATAAAAAACCAATAACACAACCAGCGGTTGGTGCAAGACAAATACCGTGACCAATCATTGGTCTTGTTACTGGTTTTGCGTGTGCTTAAAGGTTTTGCACAAACTAAAGCTCTTAGGGTGTAAGAGAGGGAAGTAGGGGGTAAAAGGAGCCCAATAAACATGGGGCTCTCAATGTGAATGCCAATGATCCTGAAGCAAACGAGGACAAATTTCTGTATATATATACAGTTCTCTTCAAAGACAGGCCACAATGGCACAATAACAAATAAAATAAAATAAATTAAAAAACAGCAGGGTTCTCCCGAATGCAACATAGGCTGTGCGGCACTGTGCCGTTCTACTTACGCTCAGTCAAGAGAGAGATGCTTCTGCAAAGCTGGATGGCGGAGGAGAGGGTTGGGGTAGTAACTAATCAAAAAAGACTCAGCGCTCATTTTGTCACAGCCGAAAAGAATGTGTGCCTTATTTTGTTCAGAAATAAATTATGGCCCGTTAACCACTGCTACGTTTTAATAAACGGAAAGCAATTTTATATTTAGCATTTATTTATTTTGGTGTCTGCTGTACCGAAAATGTACCAAACTGACAAACGTAACAACAACCCCCCCACGCCACTAGGGCCTGAGCACCACTCTGTGAAAAAAATATTAAAATTTTTTACAAACTGGTTCAACGGACAGAGGCCATTAGGCCCTCTTTCCAGGTATATTTGCATGAAATATTCATGTCCATTAAACCATTGAAAACATGCACTTTTGTTTGTCTGTGCCACGCGCCGCGCTATAAGAGGCTCTTGCTCAGCTCAAATTTAAACAACTTGCAGTGAAAAACTTTCTTCTCTTTGAAGGTTAAGGAATGAAGTCCGCATGCCTGAATTGACGGAAGTTTTAGAAGACTAAAATAACTTTTAATGTGTTGAAGTCACAATAAAGCTGAAGCCTCACGTGTTCCTCCAATCCAGTTAACATGATGTGCACGAGAATACGCCAGACGTCTCCTCTCTCATTCGCTGCGGTTTAAAATGCCTCGTACAGGTAAATAGCGAAACCTCACATCTTTTCCAAGGAATCCCAAAGCAAATTATGCACCGACATGATCTCTTGGCTTAAGACTGTTATGATTCTCAGGGTAGTCTTTACATCAGTAGACATAATGAAGGCCCTAGTGCAGGAAGTCTCAGGATGCCTATCAAAGCTGATGAATTCAAATTGAATTTTAAATTGAGGGGTAATGGGCAGAGGGACTCAACTTAGGCTGCATGAAATTTCAAGAGCCGTCCTGACAGTTAACATGGGTGTTATTTTCATAGGCCCGGTTGCCTAGCTCCCAGTGGGATGGCATGGCCCTGTTGTTTTAGACACACACACACAAACACACACACACACACACACACACACACACTCTCTCACACACACACACACACACACACACATCAAAGAGCCTTGACATACAGGGCCTGGTGTGGTACTTCTCCCAGTTTAATAGAAACCAGGGAAAGGCCAGACTACACCACAAGTGCCACCATCCTGTAACGACTCGACCGGAGACAGCCTCACGCTGTCGGCTTCCTCACGTTGCTAGCTACTACCTGCTCGTCGTATCCCCAACAACAGTAGACGGATGTAGATGAACAAACTTTTGTGTGTGATCCGTGGTTGTGCTAATGAAAGGCTGGTTATTTGCTGTATTAAATCCCACCCCAGTCAACTTTATTGCCGCTATTAGTGGTGAGGTACACTGATAAAGCAATGAGATACAGCATCTCAGAGGAACAGACGGCTATATCAGTGTACAGTGTACAGTGCTAAGGACTGACACACCAATATAAAATAAAAAAAACAGACAAAAGTTTTTGTATTGACCTCACAGATTAAAAATATAAAAAATATAGCGTTAGCACACCTTAATATTACAGCCAAACTATATGGAAAACATTTCATAGGTCAATGTACTGTCCATTCTCCTGAACAAAGAAGGTAGTTTGAGCATTTATACGAACACACAGTACCTGGAACGTAAGGTACAGGATAGAGACACTCCGATGAGCCAATGTTTTCAGAGCACGATACATTGACGCAGGTCACAATTATACATGACTTTTTCTGTCATAGTATTTGTCTTAATTTACCTTGTCCCATGCGCTTGTCTTAATAGGCCAGTCATAGCAATCAATTTCATCAGTTCCCATAACTGTACATGTCAGTTTGAAGTCCTTCATACTAGGGATGTTCCTAACGACTAATTTCCCTGACGTTGAAACGGAAGTTTAAACTTAGACTAGTCGACTAGTCTAAAAGTAAGAAAACACTCAGAAAACAGTCAAAATTGAGCACAATTTCATCTATAAGGTTAAACATTGTCCGAAAAATATTGCGTATATTATAAGAGCCATTTGAAACCGTTAATCACATTCTTCAATAACCAAATCGTATTTTAAATGCCGCTGAAATGTGTGGCACTTTGCGCCTTGCATTATGAACATTGCACATTATCCTACAAAACATGACAACAACTCACTAAATAAAAGTTAACAAATAACATTTATTGAAAACAATATTCAACATAACAAAACATTTTTAGGAAACATGCCTGATTATTACAACGGCATTTTCATTGGGTGAACGCGATCGCATAGCAAATACAGTAAAAAAAGAATAATCGGTCATCAGAAAAACTACCAATAAAAAAATAACAATTAGGCCTACTGATCGACGTGACATTAGATTAGTTTTATTGGGCTATTCAACAACGCGATAGGCCTACTTACTCTTTCCACCTCGCTGGTTTAACTTGCAGGGCGAACAGGCTAATGCGTTTAGTTTTTTTCCTTCGTTTTTAAAAAAATTTTTATTTTTTAAATCCGGCGTTGTTAACATTATTAACGGATGCTCGTTTTTTTTTATAAAGCAACATTTGACCAGGAAAACATGACATTTCAGTGCAAATTATGTCAATATGTAATTTAAATGTGTACATGAATAAAATAATAAGTTTAACCGACTAGTATTTCTGGTGCCGACTAGCGAGGGTAGCAACGTTTAATCGGCTAGTGAAAAGTAACTCCCATCGTACTGCGCAGAATAGTGCAGTGATAGGCTGATCTTCCCAACAATGGATGTTGCTGCACCTGTTCGGCAGCGAGACTAATTGCATGCCACACATCACCATTATACCACCATTAAGCGGCTGTAAAACACCCGGGTGAAAATGGTGGGATGTTTAAAGAGACAAGCTGAAAAACACCAAGGCTTGTTCACTGGATCTCCAGCATCGATTCCCCACATTTTTTAACCTTCTCTTTGGTTGCGGACTCACAGATTGGGCCACAATCAATGGCTGAGCGCTATTGCTTATACACTTCAAATGGGCTTGCGGGGCAAAGGGTCAAGGAAGCAAAGCGGCACTTTAATTGTGTGCGTGTGCGTGTGTGTGTGTGCGTGTTGATGCTTTGATGAGACAAGGGCTGAATTATGCCAATGGGGAATGCAGAACAGCTGATGTCAATCAAGCAATTATGTCTTCCGCATTGTCGGTTCAGCAAAATTCCAACCACTGTGTTTTCAAACATGCAAATAACCGCAAATTCAATACGCCCTGCGTCGCATATTAGACGTATGTGCGCGCGCGCAATAAGTTATGAATTGTTCTGTGGAGCTGAGAGAGAAGAGCGGTTGTGCATGCATTAGGCGCCACCCTGGACCCATAAATAAGAATTGTAAGACCAGGCCTTCCCTAATTAAATGCTCACCCAGTGCAGTGTTCTCCAGTGAAAATGAGATTGCCCTATTTGGAAGCAGTCCGACCGGCGGCATCCACCTACTCACTGACAGGGGCCCTCATTGGATGCACCGCTGCCGTGGCGACTCGTGTCAGCCCTGCACATGGCCCCCATTCTATCGTCTCGCAGCCCCTGTCAGTCCTTCCCGCGATTCGCCGCCTTATTAAAATGCCTGTGAAATACACGTTGTTAAAGACAGGGTATGCAGCGATTCGGACGTGGAAAATTACATTGGTTAAAAAAACGAATCGTCACATCCAGACAATGAACACTCACAAATGATTTTTGCCTCGAATCTGAGAGAACGTTTGACCTTTATCAGCACAATGAAAGCGCCTTTGCAAAAAATCCCGTAACATGTTAGCCAAAGTGTAACTGTATAGATGAAATAAAAGGAACCACTCTTTAAATAGATAATGACCGTTCTCTCACATGCACAAACATACATGTGTCCTGTTTATGTGCCCAAATACTATTTATAATGGCTGACAAATTCAAGGCTAATGCTGACTGCTAGCTTTTTGCTAACACTGGTAGTAAAACCACCATTAGCATACAGAGCTTGTTCCTCTCAAGCATAATGACAGCAGTGCATAGGTTTGTCCTAACAATCCAGTCACCAACATAGCAAACACTCACTGCAACAAAGTAAATGTTGGAACAAAAATGTTTAAATGAAGCTTCAAATGAAAGCATGCTTACAATAGTAATGTGTCAGCTCCCTAATTAAGTCATAATAAGTTTTCTAAAGTAGATTGGCTGGCACAGTATATGCAAGCAGAAACAAAAACATATTGTAAATGTATTTCTGCTGCAATCTTATTTGCACTTGGTTTGTCTCAATTAAATTTATGAGCTGCACTGACTGCTTTATAGACAACAATATTACAGTTTGTCATTTCAGTGATGTTTTTCTCAGTTATTATAAACAAAGGATCCTCGGTTGGGAGACAAACTGAGTTGTTTATTGAACATCGTGGACCTGTCTTTTCCGAGGGAGAACAGACATTACAATCCATATTTTGGTTGTTGATTTCTGTTTAAAAGGGAGAGAGGGCTGACAGGACCCGCTGACAGTAGCTATAGTTCGCCTGCTCTGTGTATAGGCCACATAACGGCTGTTAATCAACGGTGCTGTGACCAGTGTTCATTCATTTAGGTTGAAGCCACATTTTTATGGTATTACTGTAAATAAATAAAATATTGATATATTATATCAGAAATTTAAAAATACCATTGGTATCTGAATTGAACCCTTTATCAGAATAATGCATCTTGTAAGTACACCTGAAATATAACTTTTCTTTTTCTTAAATGTGTCGCAGACAAAAATTATTCCAGTTAGATTGAATGGATTTAAAATAATATCCGTAATAATATCCGATGTGGAAACATCACAGCAAAATAAACAAAATAAAGTAAAATAAATAATGTATGCAAAGAAGTTAATTCTAAGCAGTATGACATTTTTAGTCAGTTTTTATTCAAACAGACTGTGTTATCTATGAACAAAAGTTTTTTTTTAAAAAGTCATACACAGTACTAGTCTGATAACTACAATTTTACGGCCTACTTTCTATGCCTACTTATTAGAATCCAAATGTGCAATTTCTAGACTGAGCAGTTTGAAGGCTTATATGTGCTCAAAACCTCTGCTGATGTAGCTCATCAAATATTGATTTAGAGCTTTCAGAAATATTCTGAATTAAAAACGCAGAAATGTCAAAACCAAGACCTTTTTAAAAGCACAAAAAAAAGGCAAAGAAAATAATATATTTTTTTTTCTTTTTTAATTTTGTTTCATTCTTTTTTTTTCTCATTTCAGATGTTTTTCCCATAATGGTAGCCAATTGAACCCCTATTCTAATTAAATTTCCCCCCATGTAATAACCACTAGAGAATCACCGCTATACAACCCCGTCAGCCAGTGGTAGGAAGGAGGGTGCCACATCCTTTACAGGGCGCGACTCCTCGAGCTCCTGGCCATGATTCCAGCTCGCCCAGGGCGTTTCTGTGCACAGCAATTCTCTCTGAGCCCCTCCCCCCACGGGCAGCCGCCAATTTCCACTCCCACAGAGCACCGGCTATGCTCGGATCTGGCAGGACCGGGGATCGAACCCCTGATCCTCAGGGTGGGAAAGTCTGCACCTTAGCCTGCTGCACCACCACAGAACCCCTCAAAGAAAATATTCTTAGGTGAAACAACCATAAGCAATTCTACGCATGTTTGTTCAATTTTGCTAAATCAACTCAGTGTACCAATTCAAACAAGTCTAACTATGCTTTTAAAAACATCTAAAAAAACAGATGCACACTTCATATTGCAAAACAAGATGGCATTCTCTGCAAAGTGACTTCGGGTTGTAAACATATATTTGTTTCCCCACATATCACTTCCACTGAGTCCACGATGTAGCTGGGAGGTACACAAATGGGTGACCACAACAGCATTATATAATACTGTGAAACCAGGACCAGCTGATGTAATACGATCACATTGCAAGCAATTGAGACAATTACAGACTTTTTCCAAGTGTCAATCTCAATTACTGGATGGTGTGATTTCCATACAATGAAAAAGGGGATATCATAACAAAATTCATTTGAACGTTTTTTGGTTGATACTTTGCATTCCTCAAATTACTGTAATGTAAAAATGATCAAGTACAAATGTATTTCATTTGTTATTTTGCAAATCAGATCACGTTTATTTAGTATTGGAAGCATGTTTGGTTGCAGTACAAAGCACTGACCTCAGTTTGCATAATGTATTGACAATCAATTCGGTCTCAGCCGATACACAAAGCCTGAAATTGACTGAGTTTCTGTAAGTGAAACCAACTGCCCGGAGTTCCAGCCCTTGTGAACACAACAATCTCTCCAGACAAAGTCTTCCTTCTGTTGTTCCTGTAAAATAAGGCTTGGCAGAGGCTGCCACACAGATTCAAGGCTACACCCCCCCCCCCCCCCCCAGGTAAAGAGGCATAGGATTAAGAACCAATGACACAGTTCATGAGCAGGTTTAACAGCACAGTATATTAGATATTGAAAACAGCGCAGTCTTGATCTCTGCCTCATGTGTAGATTGTGCAAGACGAGCATCTTTCAAAAGGACCCACTCAAGAGCCTGGCACTTTGCGGTCACGGTCGCACCATGAAGCTATTTATTCTGAGGCCCCCTGGAAGAAAGCTATTTCGAAAATTTGTGCAAAACAAACAATTTTTATTTATTTTATGCAATATAATACACACAGGCAGGCAGTACAGCTGATACTGGTTGCTCATGCATACTGATGCATGCACATGCGTGATAGCTGTCTCACAGCACATACAAACACACTCACTGACACACGCATGCAAACACACACACACACACACACACACACACATAAACACACACACACGCCAGAAAAAAAAAATGAAACTCCAGTCGATATGGTGTTTTCCAATGTTAACCGGAATCAATGCGGAGCTGATGGCTGCGGGCCCACACATTAAACTAAAGCAAGGGATATAATCAGGCCTTGACCTTCACACACTCGAGTCTGATTCATATGCATCACTCCGCAAATATTTAGAAGTTTGCTGCAGGTAGCGGATGACATTTTAACAAGGATTCATGAGATTTTAAATATGTGAGTCAGGGACATTGATCTACTTTTCCAACAACAAAGAGGTTACTGCAATAGGGTTTATTTCTCTTCTGCTTCCTTGCTGTTACCATTAATTCCACTTGGCCATTACAGATATATTGAAAGAGTTTAGTTGTAAATGTCTCGTTTCTGGTCTTTTTTCCCCCCCTGATGCTCTGTTATGGCTTTCAACTTTCAACCAAATTCACAGTAGCTACTGTCTGAACTTAAAAACAGTCGACACCGAGTTCATTAAAGCACATGAACACAAGTCACACCCAGTTCCCTGGTGTGTCTCGCTAAGACACAGTGAGCGCCGGCAGAAGGAGTGGATGTGGACCGAACCACGCGTGCAATGCGAAAAGTCGGGCGACTTAAGTTTCTCTCACGCCAAACCTAGCTGCAGAAGGTTAAGCACCAGCGTTAACAAGATGACTAATAATTTGTGTCAGATCATTTCCCTGAAAGAGTCAGAGGACAGGTAAACATATGCTCCATCCTTCGCCTGCTTGTCAGAACATGTCCTCCTCTCTCTCTTTCTCTCTCTCTCTGTTTCTCTGTGCTTTAGCAGAAAGCACTAATCTGTAGAAGCTCGGGGAAACGTGCAGAGCAGGGGTGTGCAGCTGTGGTGAGCCTGTGCCACGGTGCCCACTCGCCATGCCAACAGTCGCCATGCCAGGCTTGGGCTGGAAGGCTACTGGCGGATGGCGGCATGGAAGTCTGTCACAGCAATTAGCGGCTGCCGGACCGCTCCGTGGCGCGCCTCGTTAGCATGGCGCACTGCACACGTGAGGAGCAACAGACGTCACGTAGACAGCAGGCCGGCGCTCACCACCAGACCTGTCAAAAGGTGCTCTAGTATCACATTCAACCGCGCAATTGAGGATATGTGACGATGAGTTCGCCAAACATAATTATAATTTTTTTTTTAATGCTAAATTGCATAAAGTACTGTGTGATGATTTCATAAAGAATGTATTTATATCGAGAAAAAATATAATTTTTTTTGTTTTAAATAACCAGTTACTACGAAAGATCGAATGCAAACGTACCCCTGCCCACGCACGCTCGCAGATTGCCGAGAATCAATGCCTGCTTTTAAGCATTCTGCAGCACATCAATCTCTTGATTAGTAGCCAGGAATAATTATATGTCTTTGGCTGCAATTATCTCACCAATGGTGAAGCTTAAGGTCCGCCCTCCCTGCCAGTCAAACAGTAAACATATCTACACTTAAATTGTCCCATTATGTTACTGAAGCTTCTGTGTCCTTGTTTGTTAAGCGAGGCCCTCTTTTCTCCACTAAAGATCATTCAGCCATAAGACCTACAGATCCGTCCGTTTCCTCTTTATCCGAACAAGTTCCTCTCGGAAGGCCCGCGCAGATAGAGGGTGTGAGTTGACCCTGAACAGCCTTCGGAGAGCTTGAGATTATGCGTCAATCACGAGCGCTGACAGGGCCAGTACAGTTCGAGGCTGAGGAGCCAGCCCACTCACAGGCCCTGTCTGACCCAAACAACTATTCCGCTGCGCATGTCCCTATCGGACGGAATTGAGTTGGTTTGAAAAGAACATCATTCTCCGTGACTGACTACTAGTGGATAGCAGGTTGATAAGTGTTATATCAAACGGCATGACCTTAAGCATCGAGATGCAGTCGTTTAGACACTGCTACACTATTTGTCCTCTTCATCTGGCTTTCCTTAAGTAATCATTAAACAACGCAAGTGACAGCATTGGACCTTTTCACCCCCGACTACGTGGATATTTACAGACTTGCTACCCAGACTGGTAATTCAGACTAGTTTTATTCTGATTGTCATCTCACACGCATACATTTTTTAAATAAATAACACATCCCATATGATCTCTTGATGGCAGGTTTGATATATAGGAAGGCTACATGCGATTTCTTTTATACAGGTGAATTATTTTTAAATCTTCAAAAGAGGTCTTGCCAAGACTCAAAATGGCCACTGCTGTTTCCAGGCTGAATGGCAGGCCTGGATGTCTGTATCCAGGTGATAGAGGTGAAAGGAAAACACTCCGCGGCACCATTAAGCCACTTTCAATAAAATCACAGGCAGTGGTAAAACAGACACTGCAGCGAGTGGCCTTTGGATACGTATATTGGAATCCTCTAGCCTCGCGGAAAATGTGGGCGGCAGTATTTATGTCTACTTACATTTGATAACAAGAACCCTGTTAATTAATGTCCATTGTGTCACAAGCGCGACTGGATTACGCCCACGTGTGTTAGGTTGAGAGGACAATATGACAGAGAATACAGATGCTTCGGTCAAGACTCATTACTATGGTCTATTTAGCGGCAAACTACTTGATTCATTAGCATTTTTCTAATTAATTTCAGGAGTCTTGAATTCAGCTCCTGACCTCCTTCCCTTCATTCACAGTGTCTGTTGAGCTCAACAATTTGAGGCAGCGTGTACAGAAACAAATATTGGTGTAAATGTAACACTGCTGGTGTACATTTAACACCCTAGAGTGTTTATATGAGACTCGTGTACACTACCATTTTTGCTGTGTGGTCTGTATGGAAAGTTATATTGTTCACCATTCATCCATAGTGAAACAATAGTGCACAAGATGCACTGCTACTACGTATGGACACACTCACAAATAGTGCCGAATATCACTGCAAATTTATAACGCACTAAAACACAATATTAGTGAAAAAAAGGTGTTCCCAAATAAACCAGCAAAATTAGCATAAAACCAAATAACTTACAACTGAAGTCAAATATTTAAAGGAAGCAACAATGATGTTTTTTTTCCAGTCCTCCAGAAATGCTAACAGGATGCTAACAGGCCCCAGTGATCTTGAATAATTAATGGATTTTGTTCCAGCTGTAAACTGTCACCCAGTAGGACCCAGGCTGTTGAGGAAGGCTTGTGCAGATTGTTCCCTTGTCCTTCTGTGACCCGCTAAGCTACACTGGCTAAGGAGATGTAGCACCAGCCAATAGCATGGCGGATTGAATGGCTCACAGAGGCTGTGCTAAAAACCAGCTTTCTGAGCTAAGAAGAAAAATCTTTCCCGGCTAAAACACAAAAGTGAACACAAGCCATATGACTGGCTTCCTCTTCCAACTCCAATCTGACACAATGTCTGCTCCCTGTAGGCAGCTGTCACATGGAGATATTTATCACATCTCTTGATCAACATTTCCACTTAATTAATCTGCCTACTGCTTATTGTTATGTGAATCTTGACGTCACATGGCGCTGTAATGGCAACATGTAGTCCAGCTGTCTCTCGTGTTCGTGTTTGTTAATTTGAATGTGTTTTGTTTTGTCATTGTTTTTGTCATGCACTGTGTGTCTGTAGTGGGACGAGGAAGCGGGCTGGAGATTTTTCAGGGCACTCCTGCTGCTCATTTTGATAATATTGACGAATTGTCTAGTCGACATAATTTTGTTTGTGGTCGTCACCATGGAGACGCATTCGCAACATAATGCTCGGGAATGTCAGTTGGATCTGCAGACTGCAGCAACAAAGTTTACCATCGCTCTTCACCGTAGTTGAAGATGTCGGACTCGTGACTGATCCGGGAGTGCAGGCAAAATCCAAAAGGCGACCAGGGAAGGAGAACATAATGCGGCGGAGGAGTGAGGAGACGACTGGGAAGATTGACGCAGTTCGGTGCTCCGTTTCGGCGGTGTACAGAGACCGCGGCGCTGCGTGTATGGAGGAGAGTCGTGGAGGCAGAGTTTGTGTGTTGGAATGCTTGGTGACACTGGACATCTCGGGACAGCGGGGGCTATTTTTAATCATGGCTGTATTGCACTTTATTTCACTTGATTGATGTAATGATTCTGTTGGATGTCTTTGTTTGATATGTTTGTTTGTGGGACCATATGTGTTGTGGGTCCCACTGTCTATGTCTTTTTTGTTGTTGCTGGGACTACAACTGAAGTTCCCTAGCGGGAAATAAAACGTATTCTATTCTATTCTAATCTATGAAACCTTCAGCCTAAGCATTAAAAGGTAATATAAATCAATAACTACTGTGAGCCTCTTAAACAGGGGGGATTAATGATATATGCATTGGGTAAGACCTGCTCCGAAACCTATTGTTTCTAAAAATGTAGCAGCAGTGACTTCTCCATATGGAATTACCATATGTCTCATTAATATATCATAATTATCTATAATGTATATGCAGTCACTGATTCAATTCAAAGTCATTTGAAACATAGATATGGCTGTTATACTTAATGACCCATTTGAAATCACATTAGTATGTGTTTGTGTTCATTTAAAAATCAGCTTGTGAGAAGACAGGTTTTTTTATTGATCAAACTGTATCAACAAATGGTTTATTTTATAACCATGAAATATACCAAATCAATAAAGGAACCACAAAACAATGTTTCTTTTGAAAAAAAATAAATCACACACAAAAAAAATTAACTGAAGCGCATAACTTAAGTGTCAATGCAAATCCATCCTCATGCATCTTCAACAAGACAAATACAGTCAAGAATGTAACCACAACACACAGCCAATGGGAATCCAGAATTTAGGGTGGAAGCCACTGCAAATCACCGGAGCTTGTTCTGAGACAGTGGGCGGGGTCAAAGGGCAAGAATGGGCCAGATTTCACTTGGCGACAGCCTTTAGTTTTGAGGTTTCACCCTTAATTGACAGGATTCCCGCTGGACTCCCAACAGTGCCTCTGAGGCTATTTATAGAAAATAACCACTGACTTCCATTTTGTGAGGATCACTGTTAAGACCAAGACTGCAAGGCTGGTGCTATTAGCTCGTGGCCTACAACTGCATGTGTCACACAGCGCGATAGCTCTCATCAAACAGAGGAAACCGCGTCAATGTCCTTACGCCTCGCTTCGAGAGCCGCTTTCAACCCAAGCGATAAATTAAAATGTCCATTATGTGCCGCACTTTGATTCCGATGACCTCCCGTGTGCGCTATTATTTATTAATTTGTGAATATGAAGTTTTCATGCTACACAGTCTCTGGTCATTCAGGAATGACATAGCCAACTCTACTTCACTTGCTGTGCTCTCGACCTACAGTAATGCATAAAACTGTATGCAGACTCTTTGGTCACTATCCCAATGTTAAGATTATATCATGATATAATGGAAAGCAGGGTAAGATATCATGACATAATGGGAAGCAGTGTAAGATATCATGATATAATAGGAAGCAGTGTAAGATAATATTTAAGGTGCTTCGCTTGTGACTCCCGAAGATAGATTCCCAGGTCGGGTACTCCCATTGTACTCTGGAGCAAGGTAAAGAACCATAATTCCCAATACATTTATATCTTAATCGGTTCTACTTTACCAGCAGACGAAAGGTGGCCTGGGTGGGTTGAAAACTAAAAGACATTATTCAACACCAAATTAACACCGAGCCAAATGTATTCATCGAGACCTCCCCCTCTATTGTGAAGTCCAGTCCAAGCGGATGCTAACGCCTTTATTGCAGATCGCAAAATTACCAAGCTGGGCAGAGGCTACATATTTTCCATTTGCAATGGAAATGAGCAATTCCACTAGCTCCCAGGTGTGCATGCTCTACCATTGTCACTATAACAGGGTCCATAGTCTATAAAAGCTCAGTCAAAGCTCAGCTTATCAAAGTAATGTTATATTTGGACAGCACGCATGGAAATTAAAATACTTGTGAAAGAAAATGTGTTTAGATTCAGTTCACGGACACGTGCATACTTTTCAAACGGCATCGTTACCGAGGATACGAAAACAAACAAGATTGGTCTGAAAAGTACGTACTGTACATCTCCACAGCTCTGAATTTTAAGTACTTTTCAAACTGAATGGAGATGTAGACATACATACTGTTCAAACTGCACCTTTACCATTACTACAAAAACAAACAAGACTGGTTTGAAAACATAAGTCGGGAGTAGCAGATTGTCCAAAAGTCTTGCACTATAAAGGACAAATACAATGGCAATTGATTTGATCGCAAAGATGTCCTTCATGTTCAAGACATTATCATAAGATAAGATCTATGTGCTTGTTCATCAGATGTTCCTAATTACATGTAATTATCATGAAGGACTACTGTACATGCGTGACTGCAAAGAAACCTCCTTTACAAGCACAATCAGCATCAGCAGATATGGAAGTGAAATTGTCGGACATCACAATCAAATTCCCGAGCGGTGCATCCTCGGCACTTCCTGTTTACCGTAACAATCGTACAATCACAACAATAATATAACACCAAACAAAGCAAAATCCTCTGACCTGCACAACTTCATCCAGCGACCAGCGCAGCCATTGACCACAATGTCACACAGTACACACAGTACACGCATTTATAATAAACATGCTGCAAAAGAAATACTGTGTTGCCCTCTAAATTTCTATTTTATTCCATTTCCCTGCTCGGCCTCTTCCACTGTGCAGGCCATTAAAATGCTAAGTAACCTTTCCCTTTGGGTTTTTATTCTGTCCAGCGATCTTATAAGCATGCTTCAAAACAGGATTTGCACTTGTAAAACTTAATTATAAATGCCTGTTTACAATATTCATGCGAATAAATCTATTGAGCCCCTGGTTAAAGCTATTACCATGTACAGAGGGAAGCCGGCTCGCCGAGGAAGAATCTCTCAGCACTTTGGCGGTGATTTATGTTTACATAACAACTTCTTCCTCGACTTGCATTGGACTGACGTCCCCCCCCCCTTCCCCTCGTTGAAAGGCTTATTTCTAATGACAACTACATTTCAATTATCATGCATATAAACGTGTCACCGGCAGGCAGGTAGCTCTGCTAGGTGCGATGGCCTGCTACCCATTGACACACAGTAAAAGGCATCTGGTGGAAACTAATTTAAACCTGGGTTTGGACTGCAACAATAAACCCCAAAGAGCCCCTTTCAACATCATAAATTAGAATTTCAGCCAGGATCTTCGCGCTTGGCTCTCCATTTAAAAGTAAAGTCTTCATGATGAACAGGTTGACGATGATAAATGGTCACGGTGAAGGCGAGCCTGTTCCCTCCCTGGGATTTGCGCCTCCATCTGTTTTCATTTAGTTGCCGTTTTTGTCCGATATTGTAGGAGCCGGCATGGCAGTATAGGTACCGGAATTCTCTCTGGAGGACGCGGGGGGTAAACCTCCACCATTAGTTTTCCACGGCATCACTTCCATATTTGGAGTGCTCTGCATCTTCCCCGTTTGTGACAAAGGCTACAATGAAAGGATTCAAATCCCGACCATAGTTACCATAGAAACATTTGATTTCAAAATAACCCTCATTCCTGGACTGAGGTCTTTGGGCCTCTTTGCTGGGATAAATAGATTGTAATGATTTTGTGATGACTGATTTTTTTTTGTTTGTTAGTAAATTCCTTACTTGCAGTGAAACTGGTAACCTAACCACACTATATGCATAAGCATTATACTCACAAAGTTGTATCTGTATATATATATATATATATAGACCTGACATGAGGCTTGAGCCTGTGCCCCTTTTGCCTTCAGTCACAAACTGTGGAGGACGAAGAGTATGTATCCACAATTTTAAATAATCTTGATAAAATGCACAATTTTGTGATGCAAATAAAAATTATTTTATTACTCCTGTAATAGCCTAATTAAGGAGGACTGGCTATATCTGATGATGTTGAGAATTTGTGTGAATTAATTGCTTATTTATAATCAGGGGAAAACAGGTTGAGAACAATAATCAGTTTAAGGGAAGGTTTTCCGCCCCGTCAATTTTACAGCTCAGCAGCCATCACTGCTCCGCTTGGTCCTACACTGGCAGTCACTGAGTACACGATGTATGTATTCATCTCAAATGTTATCCTATCACTACTAAACACCATACCCTGACGCATAGAGTACATAAGGTCGAGAATCTTCACCTCCTCAAAGAAGGCAAAGTTTTTCAACCAGGTACATCGTGGTAGTTGTACTGTACTGCACGGTGTGAAGACTAAAGTGTGAATTGAATTATAGTTTGTGCGTATGGGCTCTACGGTGAAATGTAATTTGAAGAGAAGGTGTTGGGGGCAAACGTGTGCACAGGGGGGAGCCTCTGTCCCTCCAAAAGTCCCAGGTTACCTCTCAACTACAAACAAGAGGTGACTAATAAGGAGCGCAATAGTGAAGATTTGGCACGACAGGAACTGAACTGGCCATTAGATCCACTCCCTTCCACACAAAGAGCATCCAATATTCGCTTCCTCAGGCATAATTCAGAAAAGGCCTACTTTATACGGCAAGCCCAGACTATGGTAAACTATCTGTGAGATAGAACTCTATGCACAGGTGATGCTAGCAAAGGAGAAGACTGTGGGAATTGCAATAAGGCCAACCATAGTATTTATAATTATTACCAGCACACTATGGTATTAGTAGTTTAGGGTTAGCAACCCTGCTCCAGAAGTGCTGGAGTTGCGTTGGACTTTTATTAATTCAAGCTATCTATTACCTGAATGAATATTAATTAATCATTAAAATAAATGAGTTATGCTGATGACCATGCAATTAAGAAGACAGACATTTTAAATTTGGATGGTCTAAGAAAATCTATAGGGCACACACGCACGCGCGCGCGCACACACACACGCACACGCACACACACGCACGCACACACACACACACACACACACACACACTCATGTGCATGCCAACAGCAACAATGGTGTAGATGTGGCGACCATAAAAAATAATTCCACTGTAGTTTATAATGCAGTTGGCACTGCTCTGGAGCACAGGCTGAGCATAGCATAAATCATCTTCTACATAACTCTTTTCTGGTCAGATAGTGTCTGAAAACATCAGAAATTGATATGAAAATAAATTTAAAGCATGCATAGACTGAGGCAAACTGTAATGTAATGTAGACTGTAGGGAAAAGCCACGGTAATTTCCGTCCCATGGCTTTATAAAACCTATCTCTTCCTAATGCATTTTTCTAATCACCTGTCTGTGTGAATTTAAGCATCTCATTCATAGTGGTGCAAGTCTTCTGCTGTTTGACTGAGGGCAAGTTCGAGACTGTTCAAGAAGGCATTCAGCCAAACTTATTTCATGGTTAGGACCTGAGGTACAGGCACAGTGAACACAATAACTGAACTTTGCTTAGCCAGCTACAAGTCAAGAGATGGCAGATGTTGTATTACAGTGCGGTCCTATTACTCTGACTACTAGACCTGTTAAATAACGGCTTGGGCATCATCCAATCCCCTTTTGATTTGAGAGGTAATTTTGTAGCAGGGGATAGCACGGGAAGAAAGCAGGATCATACATATTTGTACATTTAGCAGGAGTTTTAAAAGTACTCTGAGAAAGGTTTTAACGGCAGCTGGCTTGCAGATTTAGAGATGGTGTCAGGAGAGGGAGACACTGTCACAAATTTGCTACCAGTCCCATTTTCCAGAAGGACTTTTGAGGAGAAACTGGAACTTGTCAACAAGGGCAGACCAAGGCCAAATCTCATACACCTTTGCCAGCACAGGAAAGCTTTTGTTCTATATTTCCTGGCTAAGAAAACATGATAGATATCTTTGGCTCACAGGCAGTATACACACAAACACTATATCTTGTGCCATGTCTTCTGGCAACTTCTGTATAAAGGGCTGTTCATTAATTCACATTTCCATCGCTGTGTCTTCAACTCCAAAATGATCATTTCTAGTTGTCTTAATAAATAGATTTGAAGTAACATTTATTTGTAAAGTATTTTCAAACTGAAATATTATTTCTCAACCGACCACCTTCAACAAATGATGCAATGATTTCCTGCCCTGTGTATTGTGTCAGTTTTATAATCCAATATGCCATTCATAGCAAAATCAGTTTGTGTGTAGGACAGACTAATTAACTGTGTATCTGGCTCTTAATCTGGCACAATTTAAATTCTGCCCAGCTCCCTGATTTAAACCACATCTGCAGTCTACCTCATACTTTCTTTGCAATTTTCTAAAAAAGCAAGCTGTGATAAAAATGTCAGTGCTGCATATCCCTGTCAAAACGAGGAGGACCATCTCTGACTCTCTCCCTGTCTTCGTGTAGATATAATATAATTCAGAACAGATATGTCAAGAACCATTTCTAAATATGTATTTTGACAGAATCGAACGACCAAGGGCACCCCTCCACCCCTATAAACTCAGTGGAGCCCTTGTGATTCTCACAATATTACACACATATCAGATATGTGCGATGTCAGATAATGTGTTGGCTTTGTCTTACTCAACATGACAAATATAGCCTAAAAGAAACACTTTAGAATAAACTGAGATGTGTAGCCTATTATTTCTTATATGCCGCACTCCATATTTAATTTCCTGATCCAGCATACGGTTGCATTAAGTAGCCTACCACTCGACCTCGCTTTTGAATCGTAGGCCTATAGATGTTTGACTATCATATGAAAAGGAGCGTTTGTCGCCAGCATCACCGTCGGTTATTTTCTGCCCTGTCAACATTCTTTATCAAAACTACAGCTATAAAGCGTTTAACTTTGCATCTGAATTGCCAAGAAGTGTGTCTTAAAGTAGCCTAGGCTACATAGCTTATATTCAGTGGCCAGACGGAACTCTGTATAGTGTAGTAAAGTGTAGTAAAGCCCTGATGTCTCGGATAGAACATGTCCACCTGCTCGTGCGCAGTGCTGAAAGAAAGAGTATGAAAGAAGAAAGACCTAATCCCGCAATTAGTAGCCGTTAAAACATTTTTAATCTAAAAGGGGATCCATTGCCTGAAAGGTTCGATAACATTTCTCAGGACTATTCCATTCATAACGAGTGAATAGCCAATAGGTTCCGTTTTTCTTTTCTTTCACATCTATTTTGTCTCGGAAAGGTAAAAAAAGTGATTATAAGGTGTCTTCTTACCTATTTTTGTTTCTTTTCAACATCGATGTGCTTATTTGGGAGACTGAATACCTCAATGGTGCGGACACGGCTTACCCGAAGACAAAATTATAAATGCGTAATATTTCCAAAATTGTCTGGGGAACAGGCGCGTGGTTTGCGATCCTTCATTTCCCATGGATTCGTAGGCGCTATCCTCTCGGCTCTTCCCACGTTGCTCCTAAGGCATTACAGATGTGCAGCGACGCTGAAAGTGACAGTTAAAGTCTGGCCAAAGTCGATCTCCAGTCCTGAGCCTGATCTATGGAGTTACTTTATTGTATAAATCAATGTGGCCAGACAGACTCCATCACCGGGAGCCCGCTTCTCATCTGGATTGATGTGCGCCTGTAGTTTCGCAATTTAAAAGCTCTGGGACAAACATTGCAAATACATTTCGGCAAAATGATGGCATGCGTTACAAAACTATGATTAGTCTGCATTGTAGGCTACTTTGTGTTTTGCGGTTTCAAAAAGACCGTGTTTTGATTACCAGATAAGGGAAGTCAAAGGGATTCAATAAAACCTATAGCTTGCCTCTTACAAATTACTGTAACTACGCACAACCATATAAGTCTGGTTTTACCCTAAGATGCCAACTTATCAAGGAATGTTCAATAAATAGCCAATGAGATTCCCGGCTTTTAAAATGCACGATGTCTATTTGAGAGCCCGGGTTAGCCTGTACTAGTGTTTAACTCGGGTGTTGAATAAACCACCACCTCTGTCCTAAAGACAATTTGATGTCACTGTGAAATAGTTTTTGCTAGCTTGTGAACAGGTTTATAATTAAGACATGACAATGAATAGTCGATGTAGTAATACGTACGCTTATGTATCGTATCAGAAAGCTGTATCTGTGCATACACATTGTATAGGTTAAATTCGATAAGCTATACATGCTTAGACTCATTTTAATAGTCTATTGCCTTTCATTTGGCGGTATAAATAACTTGTTTTGGTACCATACACTTAAATGTGTTTGCACGCTGGCGCGCACGCACACATGTACATGTATTTTCTCTCTCTCTCTCTCTCTCTCTCTCTCTCTCTCTCTCTCTCTCTCTCTCTCTCTCTCTCACACACACACACACACACACACACAATCAATTAAGCAAAATCGGAAAGACTTCGATTCATCTTACCTGGTAGGCTACTACTATCCTTTTACTCGCCTTCCAGCCAAGTTGTTTTCGATATCTCCACTTGTTAAAGTAGCCGATGCTTTAGTTGCGGTTCATGATGCAAATCAGCTCATGTTGAACGTTTTTAAAAAATATATAATATTCAAAACAATATATGCACACTTTACTGACCATACGAGCAATTAAAACTGCGGTAAACGCTGCTTTTTACTTCAAACGACTAAAGGCCTCCGTGAATACATAAAAGACAAATACTTTTGGTAGTTCCTTTGTAAATGTCAAATTAAATCTCAACTGATTCGATTACTTCAGCTGTTCTTCGTGTTTTCATTCAGCCCGCTAAGATTCTGAAGACTCGCCTCTACTTTAGACAGACAAGAATAACTTCCATTTTTTCCCGGAATCCTTCACTCGGTTGCGCAAGAGTGGTACTGCTGCATTTCTCACGTATTCTACACTTTCCCAAGCGTTGTATCAGCCCTCGTCAGTCGAGCCGCTCGTATTGCATTGGAAAAGTCACACATCTGATTCGCCGTGGTGTAGGTAGGGTCTGTGCAGGGTCCAGAAATCAATGAAGAGCGCGCTGCAAGAGTTCCCAGTCCTGCTCCTTCTCTCATTACACTTGCATCGGAATAGGCTACAGTGACAGGGGGAATCTCGGCAAGGACGCTGTCTTTCAGCACCACGATGGAAAGTGCAGTATAATGCGATGGACTGTCCGATAATTCTGTCTTTGTGTAATTTTAGGAATACTTGCATTCAACAAAGCTCAATACTGGAATGCCGGTGTAAAGCGCGAGAGTGGTAACGCGTTTTTTTTTTAGGAGGGGGGAGGGGGTTATTTTCGAAAAATCGAATGCCTATCGCCTCCTTGTGGTGGGCATTGAAGACCCGAAGTCTTGACGGAGAAGACGTTTATATTTCAGGCTACAAGCTAGATAAACAATTATGGGGCGAAATTATTCTCAAGAGCAAATTTACGCAAAACTACAATACATAAATAAATAAATAAATAAATAAAAGCAAGGCAACAAAATTGTAATTATATTTAGTCCTCATGCTGTATAAAGGTTTTAATGATCTTTCCTTGGCACATTTATTTATTTATACGATTATTATTATTATTATTATTATTATTATTATTATTATTATTATGTGGTCCATGCTTCTTTTTGGACCACAGCAGCAGCGATCCTTCATTGGCACGTCTATTCTTGGATACCAAGCTGCTTGTTGTTTTAATATAATGATGTATAGGTACTCATGAAAGTCTGCATAACAAATTCATATTACGTAGTTGAGTTGCATTCATTCTGAGGAAAATAATGTATATTCATATGCATTTTCAAAGTGGGTTCATACATGTATTTGGATTGTATGTCATATTGAATAACTACAATAATCTATGTTGAAGTTAATTATCAAAATAATTGAAACATGACCTTAAATTTGTCATGATCAAAACTTCTTCGAAGTGGCTGTCTCAGTGCCCGAATACACATGAACCCCCATTAGCCTATTCTGACGTACCTTGCCCCAGTAGGCTACGTGTTAATTAAAAGTGTTAATCTGACTGAAGTGAAAATAAATTCCTTAGAGATAAGGACGGCGCTTAAATTACATACAGCATGTTCCAATAGGAGCTGGATGAGTCTTTTAAATAACTGGGACATTAACCAATACAGCACCGAACAAGCTCAGTTCAGTACAGGCTATTTTATGGAGGTAAATGTCCTTTCAACAGCTGTAATAGTAAATGTCGCTTGAAATGATCTTGATTTAATCAAATCCTTATCATCAAAAGTCAAACAAACATTTACAGCAAAGTAAAGAGAGGGATTGTTGATAAGCATACAGTGTACTTCTGAAGAGATGGCGAATATCAAAGGCAGGAACATATAGAATAGATTGCTTCATGAGGCGATCAATAATATTTAAAAACGAATCTATCTATGCTGATGGGAATCCCACTGTTGCAGTGGTTCACATGGGGACATAATTAAACTCAGTACAAATTTACACCCCTCCATAATCTTCCATTCTGTCTCTCTTTCAGTCGAAACTAGTCTTAAAACAATGATGATGATGATGGCACTATAATATATAGTCTTATGAGAGAACAGGTTTAAGGCTTCCACAGCTAATCGTATTGAGGCCCTAATGGTGTGTATTCCATCATCTGAAGTTGACAAATTTAGATCGGATTGCATTATCCCCCTGTTTTGTGAGCCGATAAATGAAAAGTAAGTATTTAGAGAGGAAATGTACATAAGAACCACACAAGCAGAGAGGGAGGGAGGGAGAGAGAGAGAGAGAGAGAGAGAGAGAGAGAGAGAGAGAGAGAGAGAGATGGCAAAGCATGCATATTTAATAACATAAAAAATTTAAAATGGTTTTTGCTTGAATGTGCCCTGACCCAAGACCCTGTCTGTTTGATGCTCAGTTTAAAAAAAAACTTTAAAAAAAACAGTGGCTTGGGGATAAGTACACAATAAACTAGCATCAGGTCCACATGGTTTTCAGTACTTCAACATCAGCTAGGCCACTCCACATCATACATATTTGACGGTAAAGAGTAACTTATCAAATATCGAGTGCTTAACAAACACAACGTTTACACAGAAATGATTACCACTACACTGTTTATTAGCACAGTGGTATGTAGCATGTGCTATTACAATGTAATTACATACACATAATGGCAACCTAAAATAAAATGGGGCAGCACATATATGGCCCAAGTACCTCTGTTCTTTCAATCAAAGAATCACGGAGGTCTAATAAACGAGGCAGCTACCACCGAGCGGCTGGACAGCGGGGGAGTGACTGCCGGCCGCTATGAGCGTGTGGGTGACTCGGCGCGTGGCTACCTGCTCCCGTGATTGACGGCGTCACACACTGTCACGCCCGCCCCACCCCACTGGGAGGGAGGGCGCTCCTAAACGCCATTAATCATTCAGCCACACCGCCCATTACAGACGCGTGTGCCGCATGAATCTTGTCACACGCTTCCAGACCGTCGTAGGCTTTTGTCTCAGCGGCGCTATAGGCCGGGCTTGGCATCGGTATAGCGGGTTTTAGTCCCGCTTCGTCCCCATTAAAAAAAAATTACTCTTCCACCTACCTTCGCCATCAATATGAGGGAACAACAACCTCACCGTGGACATATTAATGATATTCTGGTGCGGGTGGAGAGAGAACCGGACAAGCTGATCACCTGGAATGGTACTGGGTTGTGCTGATAGAGATGTGAACAATAGAAATCTGGGCTGGGGAACGAACAGACTGCAGACTGACGATTACATAAGGCTGATATTCGCTCTCCGAAATGGCTGAAATATTAATGTTTCAGGGCCAATTTAAGCGGAGCAGATTTTTTTATTGTCATCATTTTTCAACTCCACCAATGCTTTTACAGATAGGCTGCTGTCAATAATCCCTCCCACGTCCTTTTGATCTAATCTAATCCAATATAACAGAAACCACAGCGCCGTTGATGGAAGAGGTCTGTAGCGGAGATTCTAAACTATTTTCTCACAATAGGTTCATGAGAGCAAGGTACCAACCCTCTGCGCCTTTTACATTTATTATCAAAAAGCATAAGGACCAGTGGGGCCTTTGAGCAAGCACAGAGAGAGAGAGAGAGAGAGAGAGAGAGGGGGACGGGCTATTGAAATGTGTGTTATTATGCTTAAAAATTGCCACTTACAATTCTGATTTCCTCTGCCATTTTTTTGTAAATTCTGAGGACGAGGAGGCAAACAAACATGGGCTGAAAAGACATGGTAATGTGGCACCAGAGCCCCACAGCTAATTCAGCCGCGCAATGCCCCCCTTTGTTACATCACAGGCGTAGCGCACAGCGCACAGAGCCCCGGCTTCTCCGGCACATCAAATTAATGCGTTTATAAAATTTAATGTAGCGCCGCGGAAAAGACGCTCGCGCCGTAACAATGCATTCTAAAAATCTTCTCGCTGTCCTCACACTCCGCAGCTATACAAAAAAAAACATTGAACTGTACACATAAATATTTATTCTTAATTATAGAAGTAACTAAAAAAAACGGGTTGCAAACAACTTGGCCACTCATTGTTTGTATTTCTCCCTATCAGCAAACTGGCACTGAAAACCTGCAAAAGAAGTGCGTTGTCATTTCTTTTCCCCCACGTTGGCACATAATTGGGAAAAAAAGAGAGAAAATTAGGGCCTGCTCGTGTGGGGACTTCTGGACCTCGTTTTGTCAGCCCGGGAATCAATCATACGCTGGATGAAAGATAATGAAATGGCAGATGATTCTCCTCACCGAGTCTGCACTTGGCGAGGGCGTTTTCTGGGCAGCTGCGTCGTTTTCCGGTCTCCCTGGCATGGCACGCTGACATGGCAGTAATCACAAATATACAGATGAAGGGAACTCTCTGGGGTGTTAAATGCTAAATGCTAACGGAGACACTCTGCTTAGCAGAGCTTAAGGAGAATAAATATTAACCTTTCCGTTTTCTGTTATGATCTTGACTGTGGTTTCCAGCACCTAGGGCACCTTACACGAATAAGATAAACAAACATATAATTCATAAACTGCTAATTAATGACACGTTGTCTTCTTATCATGTCACATGGCGCTGTAATGGCGACATGTAGTCCAGCTGTCTCTCGTTTTTGTGTTTGTTCATTTGAATGTGTTTTGTTTTGTCGGGCTTTTGTTTTAGTTTTTTTATGTGCCTGTGTGTCTGTAGTAGGACGGGGAAGCGGGCTGGAGATTTTTCAGGGCACTCCTGTTGCTCGTTTTGATAATATTGCCGAATTATCCAGTCGGGATAGTTTTGTTTATGGTCGTCACCATAGAGATGCATTCACAACATAGGCTATACTCTGGAATGTTCGTTAGAGTTGCAGCTACAATGTTACCATCACTCTTCACCAGATATCAATACTGATCCAGGTCTGCAGGAAATCCTGAAACGGCCGCCAGGGAAGGGAAAGAGAAGAAAATGCAGGGGCGGAGTGAGCGACGACTGGGGACTGGAGAGGTTGAGGCAGTTTGGTGCTCCGTTTCAAGTGGACAGTGGACAGAGACTGCATGTATGGAGGAAAGTCGTGGAGGTGGAGTTTGTGTCTGTCCACACTTTTGTTCCTAGAGCTGTTGGACTGCTTGATCACACTGGACATCTCGGGACAGCGGGGGTGGATGGGGAGCTGTGGATTTTCATGCTCAATTTTTAATCATGACTCATTCCTTCACTTTAATTCACTTAATTTGTTTGATTAATTCAATGATTGTATTGAATGTCTTTATTTGATATGTTTGTTTGTGTGTTGTGGGTCTGCCCCACTGTCTATGTCTTTTTTTGTTGTTGCTGGTGGCTACAACTGAAGTTCCCTCACGGGAAAATAAAAGTAATTCTATTCTATTCTATTCTAAGTCACGTCATGCTGAATAAACATAACGTTGTGTTTCACCAGGTTTTTACACATGCATGCACCCTCTGCAAATGCTTTTGTCAATGAATTACCGTTTTGCTGATCTTTACAAATGAATGCAATAATCACAAGTTGACATGTTTTTGCCAAACGGTATGTACTATACTCTTACTCTGTTGGCACCATGTGCTATTATCAGCCATGTTTGCTGTGATGTGTGACTATGAAAGGGGGGAGAACGAGGGCGCTTTCACGTGGAAAGCCCCTCCGCATTGCTTCTCACTTAAATATTAGTCAGGTTTCACCTTGACAGCTGTTGCAAAAAGAGCAGTTCGTAGAAAAAAAAAACGTAACTGAGACGGGATCATAAAAGGAGAGCAGTGATCTCCTCGAACAAAGCTCTTTAAATCTGACAAATCCAAGTCTCCAGGAGATACCGGAGGAGAGACAGCCAAACAAGAACTTCCAAGTAAGCACGGTCTTTGTTGTGCCTCGCATTGTACTGCCTAGTGAGATATCCACGCTGCTGGAAGATGCAACAAGTGGAAAAACAATACGGATAAATCATTAAATGCACTGACAGCATTTACATTTATTAATGTAGGTTAGCTACACCGAATTACAACAATGTACGCGCAATATGGCTATATCGATACCAGAACAGATACAAACATTGACGAACGCATTTGAAACAAAACATTACACGGAACAATATATACAGTTATTGACAAGTGCCATATTGTGTAGGGCATGACATTAATTCTGAAGGGCACCAGTAGTGCCTGAATATGAAGAGAGAGCTGAGAGAAAGAGAGAGAGAGAGAGCAAGGGAGTGAGAGAGAGAGAGAGTAAGAAAAAGCTCAAAGAGATAGAGAGAGAGAGGGGGAGTGAGAGAGCTCAGAGAGCGAGAGATAGTAAAAAAGAAAAAGGGAGAGAGCAAGGGAGTGAGAGAAAGCTAAAAGAGAGAGAGAGCTCAGAGAGAAACAGATAGTAAAAAGAGAGAGAGAGAGAGAGAGAGAGAAAGAGAGAGAGGGACAAGTCTGTGTTGATTGAACAGAGACGGTTTGAAGAGGTTGGATTTCAGTTTGCATAGAAAGATGGCCGGTGACTCTGATGTTCTAACTGCTGTAGGCAAGTCTTTCAGCCACTGGGGGCAGAAGAATCAAGAAGACCCCGTGACTGAGACGTGAACCCCTTCAGGGGCGTAAAAGCAGATTCCGGAGCAGAGAGATCTTAAGGGGGTGTACTGTATGGTTTGATAGTAGCCTGTGGATAAAAGCGAGCTGTCTCTGTGGATGCTGGCTAGGCCAGAACAAGTTTTCATCCCAATGTAAGACATGACTTTTAACCGCTTTTAAGACAGGTCCAGAAATGGCATAAAGCTAGCCTAGATGGACTAAGACGGGTGGTGTCTGGGCAAGAAGCTAAGTCAAGTGGTGGATGACCTGTTCAACAAAACTAAAAGTGTGTTTGAGCCAAGATCAGATTTGCATTGATTCCAGTGCAGATATGATCCTTCTCACTTTGCTGAATGCCGATAAATAGGTTTTCTTACAGTGTAGGCATATACAAACAAAAAGTGATTGACACCACTGAAATGTGTCACAACCCTCGTTTTTTAAGATCATATTCCCACAACAGGCTTCGCCGAGTATAATTCATGAAGAAAAAATAATTAAATCATGACGCACATAAAGATCGTTATATCAGTTGATTACAACTATTGCTCAAACCAGCCAAGGGAATATAAATGAGAAGTAGCATATGAACACAGTCTGATGCAATATACTGGATGCACTAATGTCTACACTGAAAACAGCACACAGTCCCTGCCAAATAATACATAAGCATTTCTAACCCTTCCCAACAGATATGACATGTTCTATTCTACCTGGTTGGGCATATATGTTTGAGAATCCTAACAACAGCCTGCTAATTCTCGTTTATGTTCCACGTTTCATAGATGCATGTGGCAACTGCCTAGATGCTACAGAAACACAGAGGCCGTGGTTTGACCAGATTACACATGACTATCATCAATTGTGGTGAAACCAATTTTAGCCAATCAAACTGGGGAATGATTAGATCATTGAGAGAGCCATAAATCTGGCCGCGACTCTGGAGGTTAACGCCTCTACACTTTTCTAAACTCCAAATCCCAGCTTCATTTTGATAGAAGAAACCTGAAACACATTTCGCTGGACCGCTATATCAACACCACTTTCAGAGACAGGGTTTCCACGTCCATATTAGGAAAGTCCCCTTTGATCTATCTTTTCAGCTTCTGCCAAATAATCATAAGGTGGTGACTCAGGATTGTTCTAAGGGATGATTTGGATAGGTTAATAATCCCAAAGTATTAGTATTTCCATATTTGTAAGGCATACTATTCCATAATATTCCAAATGAATAACAGAAACCAGCTTGCTCACTGATATTGTTTCTTTTTCTACAGTATATGTACCATATTATTACAGCAAACATCTGCTTTCCACCAAACAGCTCCAATGAGGTATTTTCATCTATGTGCTGAGATCATGATTTGGCTGTTTTTAATTGGATTTTTTTCAAATTATGGATGTTCAGAGGAAAACAACCGAACGCCCATCTCTGAGGCCTTAAATGTCTCTGTCTTTTACAACTTTCCCCTCTGATTAAGCACCTCAGCCCAGAAGAAATGCAATTAAATCGGTAAACACTTGTTCTTGGCAAGAAAAGAAGCAAGAGAAACATGCCACCCCACCCCCACCCCCCAAAAAGTCACTCTTTATTCTCTTTTTTTATTGCAGAATATAATCCAGCAGGGATATATCTCACCCCACAGAAGTGGTGAAGAGGTTTTTATTTGGTTAAACACGAAGTTCCCAAAGACAGGATTCCTGAGCCTTCCTCCAGACCGCATCTTTCTTTAAATCTTTCTATATGTTCCCCTGTTTCTCAGTCCAGCCGCGGCGTGCCGTGTTTGCTCTCTCCGCTACACAAACACGGAGAGGAGTCATCGCGGCCTCGTCTACACCCCCCCCCCCCCCACACACACACACTTCCCCACCTCTTCTCTTGTCTCTTTCTATTTGCCCTCTCCACACATCAGCCTCTCGCCTTCTTTCTCTTGTTGACGGCGGCATTTGTCTCCTCTTCCAATCTTAGGCCCCTTCAGAAAGAGAATATGGATAACCACAGCATCCACCTTAGGGGACCAGGAGCTTTCTAATGCCCATGGTGGGGGCAGAACCATGCGCCTGTGTTCTAGAACCTTCTCTGCACCCTCTGTTTGTCATATCTGTACTGGCCTAGTGTCCTACCCTCCACATTAGTGTGATGAAAGTATTGGCAAGATGATTGCTTAATAAGTAATTGGTACACGCCCACTGGAATACTTCTGTACTCAAAACAGCATTTTTTAATCTACATAGCAGGGCCCCAGTGTGTGAAAAAACCTACTACACCACGGTGACCTTGCCCCCAGTGTGAAGACTAAATGCAGAGGCAATGTTAACCCATGGAGAGTTCAGAAGCTGTTCCACGTAGAAGGCGAAGCAGCAGATCCCATCCCCTCTCAGACTACCTTGGCTATTAAAGGAAGCGAACAAACGTGACTGGCGGACATCTATTTATCCAGATAATGCGGGACGGCCTCTGGCACAAATTAAGCAAACATTTACCAGCTGAATATGTATGTGTCTCTGGCTACCTTTCAGGCAGGGCAAGTGAAGTGCACAGCATGAATTATCTACGATGATGTCTGCAGCTCTGAATATAAGCTGATACTCTGTAGGCTGAAGGAGAAGGCATACTCCGCAGACAAATTGGTCTAATTTTCACCACACAGTCTGGTTATTATAGTTGTAGTTTTTTTTTCTGGTTGAACAGGTCACAACCTGAACCTGGGAGTGCCGTCCAATCTTCATTACGCTGCTGCATTGTCCTTAATTTTGAGTAGTACATTTTAAATTTCAGTTCGTTCACAGTATCATCATCGCGGGCAGTGAAGTGAATAAAATAGAAATAGTGTAAGAATCTATTTAACTTTGTTAGTCAAAGCTAGACCAAAGGAGAAAGCTTGATAATCGCTCAGATTGGATTCCTGGTGAGGGGAGGGGACGCTTGTGAAGTTGCTCCCTGCACCTCAGCGAATTTCTCGCTGACACAATGTGCTTGTTCCCTCTGAAACCTCATCTGCCATATGTTAACCGGATTATTTTTGAGGAAAGCAGGCTCGCTTTGAATTCTTGGATGGAGAAAAAAGGAACTTTTATGTCACAGTTATTCACACAGGAGGAGACATCGCCACACTTAGGAGCCAATCCTTTTAAAAAGGCTTTTAAACAGTCTCCCTAGTTATTCTCCTTTTTCCTCTTACGGGGCCAGCTCTCCTCCTACGTTCACTTAACGCCCGCTAACAATAACGAACATTATCATTTCCCCATCATTCATAATGGCATTTACCTCAGATAAATACGCTTTAAACTTCATTTGTTTCCCTGGATTGACGCATGCTGTCTGTGGCTAATCGCTTTTGCAGGGGTTGCGTTAACGCAGCGGTGGAGTGTTCTGCGTAGTTGGGCGCACAGTCACGGATAGGGACACTGGGCAGTGACCTGAGGGGAATTCAGTGTCGACTGGAGCGATTGACAGATCCTTCAAAAACAACAAAGCGGAAGCGGCGCGCCACTTCAGAACATGCTTCAATTAACCAGGGAATGCAAACGCATCTGCCCTGCACTCCAGCCCGCAGAGAGACCGCAATTCAAACACGAGGACCTCTAATTTGAGCCGCCGGGGCTCAAAGCACCCCCTCTGATCCTGCCCCTGTGTGTCTGTCTCTCTGGAGCCCCCCCCCCAGTCCCTTAAACGTTTGCCACGGTGCCAAACCGGCGCTCAACGGTCCCTGCCAGGAAGGGCCGCTGCATGTGCTCGACGGACTGCCAGCCCCCCCCCCCCCTCTTCTCCTCCACCAGCTCTGCTCCAGAAACAGGGGAAAGGGCCCATCTCCATCCGTGGCAGGCCTCTTTGAAAAGCCATAGGGTGGCTAATCCATTCTCTTCCTCATTCAAGGACTTAATTGGATGATAAACCTGTCACATGAGTCAAGTGCTGCAGGGATGAATCTCGCCCCGCGGCCAACAGAGAGTGTACCTTACCGCCGTTCACTGCAATCGGACAAAGTTTTTCCACTGAACCCCATCCAAGTGGCTCTGAGCATCGCAGTGTGCGTGGTGTTCAACTGTCAACGTTCATTTCCTCTGTATGTAATATTTCCCTAGCGGTTCGTAAGGTTCCGCTCCACACAGGCCCAAGTAATTAGTGGGCGTATTAGAGTCTATATCTGCAGATTTGAAGACATTTTATTCATGTCCTCTTTTAATAAAAAAATAAAAAAAAAACTTTTTAATGCTCCCCCCTCCCCGTTTCTCCCCAATTTAGAATAAATTGAAGTTATTTATTTATTTATGCAGGACAGATTCCGAATTCCTTTAGCATCCGCAGCTAATACAACCATTTCCCCCACCGCGGTTCGGTTAGAGTGGAATCACAGCACGACACCTCTCTGTATACGTCTCCAAATGTCCCCGTGTGGCAAGGAGGTGGTAGGACGGACCTCCACCACATCACAGGGAAATACACTCTCGACCCATCACACTCTGACACGTTATAAATATGGAAACCCAGTAACAAATAGAGTTTCACACAGGACAGAAAATGAAAATGGAAAAGATCCTCTAACCTACAAGCCTTTCTTGCAGCTTGATGGATGTTCTTCATTTCAATGTCTTTGATCTCTGAAATTTTCTATCTCGGGATAGCAGTTTATGCAGTGAGTTCTAGCAGCACTGGATGAACGGAGAAGGCAACATTATCAGACAGGAGCACTCTGCAACAACAACAGTTATTCCACAGCCAGTTCAGTGTGGAAAGTGAAAATGGAACTAGACATGCAAGGAGGTTCCAGGCTTGACTCCTCTCTTTAATACACTTGAATACGGTTGGTAACATAAACAGCAGAAAAAATGCTAGAAAAGTTGTATAACTGGATTTTATTCACACACCCACAAAAACACACATGCACACAGGCACACACACACACACACACACACACACAGGCTTTAAACATTTGTTGCTCAATTGATTTGTCCATTGATTTTAATTAATTGGTAGATTAATCTGGAAACATTAAACCTGTTAATTAAATATGAATATAAATATTATATGCAATCCGGTGCCAGATATAGGACTGAGTCTAATCCCTTCTCTTGACTAGTTGAGTTGGAAAGCTCTTCTCTCCTACTAGATATAGAAATGAGTCTAATCCCTTCTTCTTGACTAGTTGAGTTGGAAAGCTCTTCTCTCCTACTAGATATAGGACTGAGTCTAATCCCTTCTTCTTGACTAGTTGAGTTGGAAAGCTCTTCTCTCCTACTAGATATAGGACTGAGTCTAATCCCTTCTTCTTGACTAGTTGAGTTGGAAAGCTCTTCTCTCCTACTAGATATAGGACTGAGTCTAATCCCTTCTTCTTGACTAGTTGAGTTGGAAAGCTCTTTTCTCCTACTAGATATAGGACTGAGTCTAATCCCTTCTTCTTGACTAGTTGAGTTGGAAAGCTCTTCTCTCCTACTAGATATAGGACTGAGTCTAATCCCTTCTTCTTGACTAGTTGAGTTGGAAAGCTCTTTTCTCCTACTAGTTATAGGTATGAAAGGACACTTTGCTTGCAGATGATGATGTAAACTAGTCACACTACCCTTTTATAAAAAGCTCTGTTTATAAAGCAGTCAGTGTACTGTTTTTTATGGTCATGTTTCACCCAATCTTACAGCCAAAACGTCCATGTAAATTCCACTTCAGGAGTAGCTAGCCATCTGTTTTTTGGACGGCAACCACTTAGATACTTGAAGATTTAACAACTCAGATTTGTAAGATTTTCTCCAATTCCTTTCTCCCGGAGAACAATCAATAGTGACTCCAAGACAAAATGTTAAAATTTCACATTAAAAAGGCAGATAAATTTTTATCTAAAATTAGTTGCCAACTAAAGCATTAGTTGATTACTATAACTGATAAATGTTAATCAGTACAGCCCTAGTACATTACACACACACACACACACACACACACACACACACACACACACACAAATGGTATCTGGAAAGGCAGGGAAATGCCTTTGATTTTGTGAAACTGATCATTACGGGAACCTTGCTATAGTGCGATCCTGTATATAGGCAATATACTTTCACGCAATATAAAAATGTCCTCAAAATATGTGGAAGAACCCCAAATCCAAACCCTGACCAATAGTTGGGTAAATTATGGATTCTAAAGTAAATGGAAAGATTTGCATTCAATATGTTCAGACTGTCTCAACAAAAAATCTGAAGACCGCGTCTCTCTTTACATCTTTCAATATGGACTCTCCGTCTCCCAGGCCAGATGCGGCGTATCGTGTTTGCTCTCTCCGCTACACAAACACAAAGAGGAGGCATCATATTCTCCCAGCTCACCCTCACCCCCTGCCCCTATATATAAGCTCTATCAATGTACTGCCTTTAAACTACTCCTTTTAATTTCTTGATTTGAGTCGTTGTTTTGGGCAAGGGCACGACTTGACTTGAACCGTACCACACATCTGCAACAGTAGAACCCAGTTGGTAATGTACTCTCCTCTGTGTTCTGAACACATTTCCCCTGAGCCTTTTCTTTAATCGCAGTAATTAATTTGCTCATTATTCTTGTCATTACACTCGTGAAACACATCACTGCAAAATCCTTACAACGTCCTTCCACCATCAAACACCTGGTATCACAATATCTGGTTCGTAACCGTCAATGTAAATAGCATTATCAAAGCTCAGTGTGTTTTTTGTGTACGTATGTGTGTGCGTGCGTGCGTGCGCACGTGTGTCTGTGTGTATATGTGTGTTTGTATATATGTTCACTATACTTTAAAATTCAAACCAAGAAACAAACCACCAAATTGTGCAGACAATTTTAGAGGAAACAGTTTGAGTGGGGGGTGGGGGATGGGGATAGGGGTGGGGGGTGGTGGTGTTATAGCAAGCTGACGATTTCAACCCCTCATGACAAGAGCTTAAGTGAAAATCTGTTGAGCGCTGTGATTTAGAGTGTGTTTTAGCAAAGCCAAATGGTGCTCTGGACTGAACGAGCATTGTGCTACTGGCAAAGCACTGACTGTTGGATCTGTCCCTCCTGTTGAACAGTCCAACTGTAAAAAACAGCACAATCAATACGGACTCTTTTCTCAAAGCTCCACATCAATCTTGCTGCTAATTAAAAAGTCTCAAAAGTAGACCGTGCTTCTGACCATACCATACTTTTCTTAGCATGTGTGTGTACATGAATGTATGGTTTGGCCCTCCAACGAAGCTGATCCCCTGAGGGGTATAGCCAATGTGGATTTCCTGATCAGTCCTATCCCCTCTTCCCATGCCATTTGCATTCAAAAGAGTGTGTGTGTGTGTGTGTGTGTGTGTGTGTGCACATGTGCATGTGTGTCCATGTGTGTGTGTGCACGCGCACATGTGCGAGTATGCGTGGGTTTGTGTGTGTGTGCGCACATGTGCGTGTGTGCGTGTGTGCATGTCTGTGTGATTAAATAACTCCCCTTAAGCAAACGGTGTAATTTAACAGAGCACACCATTACAGCGTATCTGCTACAAGCACTCAAAAATGGGAGGAGCATCATGATTGCCTGATCCATGCACCACCAGGACTGTTAAAATTACACGATACAACACAATGCAGACATCAGGCCACCTGTTTCTGCTGGCTCAATGCTGGAAACCCCAATACATGCTGTTGACAACTACATATTTAGCTGATCCCAGATAGCCGTCTCATAGTTTCTAGTTTCTGAGAGAACACTAAGGCATTCATGTTTATTTAATGCATGGAGTCTTGAATTTCCCATCTAGTAATCAATAAGCATTTCAGCCGCTCACTTGTAAGTATCCAGTTCTGTTTTTGTTCTGAATATATCAAAAACATTTTAAATAGTATTTATTGGTATTGCCTTAATATTGAAAAATGTGATTTTATGTACAATTCTCCTCAGTATTGGGCACATTATTTTGACTTGAGAGGGCTTTGACCTGAGTAGGTCAAAAAACCACATTACGTTAAAAGCATCCCATAATAATTACAGGTCCTGAAATGCACTCCAAAATACATGAGTACAAACCCTGCATAATTATCAGTGTAGGATACAAAAATAATCAGTGAAAATCATGTCGGCGGTTATTTGAAGCTTTCAGTCTTCAAAAAAGAAAATATGTGAAATAAAAAGTAAAAAGATGAGATGTAAGTTTATAAAGATTCACCCTTCTCCATGTCTTCACACCTCTCTCCTCAGTACGTGGGCTGTTCTGGAGCCTCTTGTTGAGACTGACTCAATGGTAGGTCAGTCCTGCTGGGTATGGTGCCAGGGCGTGGGAGTGGGTGGGAGCCCAGCAGGCGTCTGTGGGCGTGGAACTGAACTGATCTGTGAGTGCTTCCGTATAGATCTGGAAACTTTCATTATTACATCACAGCATTCGGGGCCAAAGGGCTTCTTTCATGTTTGCTTGCGGAAAAGTTCTGTGATTCCCTCTCTGTTTAAATCATTGTTTCCCCTTGCCAAGTAATAATCGACTGCGGCTTAGAACTATGTGTTTTTTTCATTGCATGCAAATATGCATAACTTTCCCCTGTTTTGGAATATATGCAAAAGTTATATTTTTTTAATTCCTGATTATGTAACATGCAGTTTTCCCAATGATATGTTTGCCCATCTATATCAGTCGGAATGTCCCGTAAATAATGTGAGCACAAGCTACGGTGGTTAACCGTTTCGTCCTTGAGTCAGATTTTTCCAGCATGGCAACGTTTTGATTCTGATACTGACGTTCAGGGCCGGAATCATGGAAGGATTAAAACAGCTAACCTGCTAAAGTCAGCGTAATCATAAAACTCTACGTGATGATAGTTTTCCTTTGAACAGTGCGGTCAGAACTACCTCGGCCTCGTCCTGGAGGTAGTTCTGTTTTTTTAGAGAACACGGGGGAAATAGGTAACGGTAACGGTAGAGATGCAGTAAGAATTCAGGTGCTCCATCTGCAGAAATGATAGCTCCTCTATCAGCTCTCCTAAGTACAAGTGGAGGATTTTCAATGGTTCAATCTAAGGGGTTGCCATCATCTGAGGATAGATTGACTCTGAGTAGGGGTTACATGTAGTCCCATCTGCTACTGGCTGTTACTTTAATGGCCATGGAAAACCCACAGTAGCCAGTAAAAGACATTGTCACATACAGGTTTGTTGACATGAGGATGAACAGAGAAGTTGTTCACATCGGTAAGAAAAAAAAAAGTGTTTATAAATCACTGTGGAGAATATGAACGTCATCGACCTATTGGGGTCTGCATGACTCTGTGTGTAACTGAATAACCCTTTTAAAAGCTTCAAGGGCCTACCTGCGGACATTTTGGGTTTTTTAAAGAGGTCTGCAGACCTACTCTGTCTGCTTAAGTTTTTATTGGGATCGTCATATTCCTGAATGTACAAATTAAACATTAACATTAGCATTAGCATTATGGAAATGGACACTGAGAAGCTTTATGTTTTGCACCCAGACCACTAATTTGGCAGAGCGATTTATTTAAGCATTCTACATTTCTTAGATATTTTAACCCAACACTGTGGTTACCTCACTAATAACGCCACATAATTATACAGTAATAAAAATATTCTAAGAAGGCTGCTTACCTTGGTCCCTCGCCTGAACCTCACATTGCGTAAAGCACCGAGTCGTTAAGCATTCCAATGCATGCCCTCACTTGTCATGCATACCACACGGGTGTTATAGGCTACTGTGAAAACCGTCTGGAGTGAAAATAATTTATTCTAAAATTAAATGGCAATTGCTCGCAATTAAAAAGGTTTCTCCTGCATTCAGTACTCTGAGGTGAAGGGGGGGGGGAGACCAGCAGTGCAAAGGGCTGGAATTGGACATTTGCTCAATATGTAATGAAAACGATTCCTGATAGAGTCACTTAAATATTCAGGGCCTAACATACGGCAGACCCTCGCCATTTGCAGGGGTTGCTTCCAGAGATTACAACGATGGGGGAAAATCGGAAAATGCTGTACGCCGCACAAACACGGCAATTATACAGGTAAAAGGGATTCGTTTTCCAACTTAGCCAATTTAAACCTGGGATATCGAGGACGTGTCAATATTTCCATTTCTATTTATTCTGCATCAAGAAAAAACGGAATTAATCATGAGCTTTTTTTCTGGGTTTCAGTGCACACCAAATGCACATCTTTAGATTAGAAACGAGATGAGGAAACTCATCCGTTAAAAACATGTGATTGGAAGATAATATCGAGAAATAGCCAGATGTGACCAAATCTGACATCCTTATTTTCCTTCATTGCTTGCCATTTAAAAAAGAGGATGAGCAACAGGGCCACAGTAAAGGAATAAAATTGGAAGCCAATAGCACTGACCAGCAGGGGTTTCTAACCACACGTGGTGCCGTTGGAATATTCTTGCAGTCACACAGAACTGGCTGGCAATGCGACTAAAAATTGCCACCAAGCAAAAAATAAATACAGCAAAAAAAAATTTTGGGTGGCATGCAGTGCCTATTCTACACCTCATCATTGTGTGTCCAGGTTCCTTACATTGGGGATTAAGGTCCTGCAAGCTAGAAAAGCATCAACTGAACACTCAGAGGCAGGCAAGGCATGTCATGGGTGTGTACTATACCTCTTGAATGAATGCTTTCTGTAATGCTTGATTTTAATGTTAATGCTTAGAATCAAATGAAGGTGGAAGGACAGCGTGAAGCTGGGTTATTTCTACTCGAAGCTGCTTGAGAGCATTTTCTTTTTTCAGGTGGCGCACCTTCATTTTGTACTTTGTGCTTTACACAGAGAGGGAAAGTGCAGAAAGGCTAACAGACAGAGACCATCACAGCTCAGAGGGGGCCAGTGCAGGAGGTGGAAGCCCTGCCCCCGCCGGGGTGCTCCTATATGACTCAACAGTCAGCCGCCCTGCCGATTAAGCCGCCATAGATCTTGCTGCTTGAGCACATTTCTCCAACATTTACGTGATACATATGCAATTCTCACATGCAGACGTATAAGTAAGATGAATGTGCCGGGAAGGAGATTGGAAAAATGGATCTAATTCCTTTGAATTTACTAAAGTCAGTTTTATGTGCAAGGCATATATTGGAGTGCAGATTTTATAACCTTGAAAAGTAAGTGTTCAGACCTGCTTTATAAAAACAGTTTATGAGTCTATAATCTGAGCGAAATCAGCTAGCTCAGTGTACTATGCCTTAAATATGGTGGACTTTGTTGCTGTTATCCATAATATTTATATTATGCCTGCCTGGGAAAAAGCAGGTGCAGACCGACAGACCTTCAAATCATCTCGCCTGTGAGTCAGTGATTATTATTTTACACCTTTCATGTGACGCAATGCTACAAGAGAGAGCTGGTTGAGGGAAGGCACATCTCACACAGACAAGAACTTGTAGTCTATAGGGACTCGGGAGTATACTGCAGCCATGACCAAGGAAAAGTGGCTGACACAAACCCGACATAACCCTGCTGGGATGAATTGCGATTTCCAGCCTGCCTCTGCAGAAATCTCAGATATAGTTGACTAATGACATTCTGTATCTGAGGCTTCAGTTTGCTCCTGTTCTGCCCAGCCCATGCGCGTAGCAACAAGCAACAAAAAGGCATTTTCCATTGATTTTGCCTTTTCATGCAGTTCAGTTCTTTTCATCGGATTCCATTCCCTGCTCTCATGTTTCATATTTCTTATATTTTTGTTGATGATATACGGCTTTTATCTTTAGCCGTACTGCCTTTTTGCACTTATATCCATCAGTATACTATGGTTTACTAAGAGATACTGTATATTCTAAAAATTACGAAAGTAAAACTGAGATATTGAGATATATTAATTAAACGTTACTTACTTTTAGAGCCTTTTTTGGATTTTATATTAAAAGTCCAAAAATGTAGGGGATATGCATTGCAAATGGAAAAATACGTCAGGATAAATAACCCTTAAAGTGATATCTACTGCATATCTAGCAGCTGAGTGATGGTTTGAGGCTTGTTTGATACCTCAGACTTTAATGACTTACAGCCATTTAGCCAATCATGCGTTCCATACTGTTCCAGTGTAATTTACAGCTAAATCTAGTCCCACCCCAATTCCCATAGAAATCCATTCAAATGCAGAGAGGTTATAGTATTTCTTGTAAGAGTACCTGAAAATAAGATATCAAGAATCTTTTGATATTTTTTATACCCATGATAGCTTCATCTGTTTAACTGTGGAATGTTCCAAAAAGGTGTTTGTTCCCAGTCTTTTTTTTTGTCTCTGTCCCAACTTTTTTGGAACGTGTTACAGGCATCAAATTCGGAATTAGCATATATTTACAAAAATCAATAAAGTTGATAAGGTAAAACATTAAATATCTTTTCTTTGTACTGTTTTCAATTAAATATATGTAAAAATAAATTACAAATCACTGCTTTTTGCTTTTATGTGCATTTTACATACCGTCCCAACGTTTTGGGAATTGGGGTTTGTACATAATACAGTATCTTAATGAAATGGTTTATTTAATTGAATACTTTAGCCATGTATGCACACATCATAGGCTACTGTTGGAGCTTTAGTTGCAGAGGAAGAGAAAAGTACACAAGAACAGAGAACTTCAACTCAAAAAAGTATGAAACACACATGACCACGGGAGATTTAGGCTGTGAAAGACAAACTCAGCAGCACTGAACTCTCCACCACAATTTCCTGAGCCCCCAGATGAATGTTGATTTGTGCCATTGTAAATACTGTGGCCCTGCGGCGAAATTCCTCTCAGTGACTGAAGCTCATATTTAGTGACAGCCTGGATTATAGCTTGAAGGTGGGGAGCGAGACCTGAATGAATACGCACTCTCTGTTTCTACCTGTCAGCTCAGTCTCTACCTGTCTGCTCTGTCTCTACCTGTCTGCTCTGTCTCTACCTGTCTGCTCCATCTCTACCTGTCAGTTCAGTCTCTACCTGTCTCCCCAGTCTCTACCTGTCTGCTCTGTCTCTACCTGTCAGCTCTGTCTCTACCTGTCTGCTCCGTCTCTACCTGTCAGTTCAGTCTCTACCTGTCTCCTCAGTCTCTACCTGTCTGCTCTGTCTCTACCTGTCTGCTCCGTCTCTACCTGTCTGCTCTGTCTCTACCTGTCAGCTCTGTCTCTACCTGTCTGCTCCATCTCTACCTGTCTGCTCCGTCTCTACCTGTCTGCTCTGTCTCTACCTGTCTGCTCCATCTCTACCTGTCTGCTCTGTCTCTACCAGTCTGCTCAGTCTCTACCTGTCAGCTCTGTCTCTACCTGTCTGCTCCATCTCTACCTGTCTGCTCTGTCTCTACCTGTCAGCTCTGTCTCTACCTGTCTGCTCCATCTCCCCCTGTCTGCTCCATCTCTCCCTGTCTGCTCCATCTCTACCTGTCTGCTCCGTCTCTACCTGTCAGCTCTGTATCTCCATGTCTGCTCCATCTCTACCTGTCTGCTCTGTCTCTACCTGTCTGCTCCATCTCTACCTGTCTGCTCCATCTCTCCCTGTCTGATCCATGTCTACCTGTCTGATCCATCTCTCCCTGTCTGATCCATCTCTACCTGTCTGCTCCATCTCTCCCTGTCTGATCCATCTCTCCCTGTCTGATCCATCTCTACCTGTCTGATCCATCTCTACCTGTCTGCTCCATCTCTCCCTGTCTGCTCCATCTCTCCCTGTCTGATCCATCTCTACCTGTCTGATCCATCTCTACCTGTCTGATCCATCTCTACCTGTCTGCTCCATCTCTCCCTGTCTGATCCATCTCTCCCTGTCTGATCCATCTCTACCTGTCTGATCCATCTCTACCTGTCTGATCCATCTCTACCTGTCTGCTCCATCTCTCCCTGTCTGCTCCATCTCTCCCTGTCTGATCCATCTCTCCCTGTCTGATCCATCTCTACCTGTCTGCTCAGTCTCTACCTGTCAGCTCTGTCTCTACCTGTCAGCTCTGTCTCTACCTGTCTGCTCCATCTCTACCTGTCTGCTCCGTCTCTACCTGTCAGCTGCACTTCTACATGATGAAGCACAAAACTTGTAACTCACTTTAACAAACGCAACCAACTGCCGCTGCCGAGAACGCGCTGCTGACAATGTGCTATTACAGTACAAGAGCCTTCCTATTTTACATGCATGCTAAATATTAGATGAAGTGGGCTATTTAAAAGAACGCTTCTATGCAGAAGGGCAGGGAAAGGTGGTCTGGAAAAATTAAATAACCACTACATCAAACCAGAGGATATTTATTTAAGGACAGAATAGTCTCCAAAGTCAACCAGTACTGAGAAAATACCATAAATAAATTCCAAAAATCCGAAATAACAGTTCTAGACATATAAAAACCAAAGTAGTTTTTGATGGTAAACACTGTTATGTTTTGGGTCAATTTGACCTCATCCAGTGATGTCTGTTTAAAAACCAGTAAATTTTTCATCTTGATATCATGTCACTTCTCCTAATTTGGTGGGATTAAATAATAAAATTCCATATGTTTTCAAATGTCCTGTACTAACTTTGTATATTACAGGTGTGTGGGGGTGTCATTTGTGGGGTAGCTGTATAACATGTGATTCTGGTGACACTTTTCCATGCAGATTTTAAATGTCACAAATGTTCACTTAGCTCAGACTAAAATATGTTTAATATTTAGGGATAAAAAGATAGTAAATTGGGAGACATTAAGAAGGTAATTTTTCTATTACAATACTTTTGTGTCGGTTTAAACTGTTGGGGTCAAATTGACTCCAAGCATGAAAATTTCAACATAATTATAAGGGTTAATAAAAGTTGTGATTCAACTGTTATCTGTTGATATCATGTTGTGTTGGCATTAAATATCTTCTCAGTCAGAATCCACAATTGTTATTTTTTAAATGCTGATTCCCTGTAGTGTTTCCCTCCTCTGGCAAGTTAAAATGAAAAATAAATGTAATCATGCAGGGATATGTAATGAGCATGGTTCAATTTGCGTAATTCTCAAAGGAATGGAAATATGTATATGACATGCCTACTGTAGCCTAAGTGGCTATGATATAAATAAAATTAAATTAAATTAAATTAAATTAAATTAAATTTAAAAAAATAAAAAAAATAATTTAAAAAAGTTATTCTATTCTATAAAAGGTCTTACTGTCAGACGTTTGTTGGGCAGAGGAATTGCAATAGTCAATTCAATTCAATTCAATGTATTGGTATAGCGCTTTATACAGAGAACGGTCTCAATGACGCTGTACAGAGAAACAGAAGGAAAATTGGGCAAAACCCAGGCCTGAACCCCCAAACAGGAAACAAGGTAAATCCGCTGAGAGTAATATGATGGCATGGTAAGATCATGGCATGGTGCCTATGCACCCAAGGGGTTTAGGCAATGCTGACTTTCCATATGTGACACATGGCATCAACTCAGGAGTACTTTTCAATATCAACTTGCTCTCCTGATTAAAACACTTTTACTGTGACATTTACCCGCTGCTACAGAAACATTTTATTAGTGTTCCTCTGAATAACTATGATTCACTGGAGCTTTTATTTATGAGGGGCCGTTTAGGCCATAATTCATACTCACTCTCACATACATATATACTCTCTCTCACATACATATATACTCTCTCTCACATACATATATACTCTCTCTCACATACATATATACTCTCTCTCACATACATATATACTCTCTCTCACATACATACATACTCTCTCACACATACATACATACATACTCTCTCACACATACATACATACTCTCTCACACATACATATATACTCTCTCACATACATATATACTCTCTCTCACATACATACATACTCTCTCACACATACATATATACTCTCTCACATACATATATACTCTCTCTCACATACATACATACTCTCTCATACATACATATATACTCTCTCTCACATACATACATACTCTCTCACACATACATATATACTCTCTCTTACATACATATATACTCTCTCACACATACATATATACTCACTCTCATATACATATATACTCTCTCTCACATACATACATACTCTCTCACACATACATATATACTCTCTCTCACATACATATATACTCTCTCACACATACATATATACTCTCTCACACATACATACATACTCTCTTACACATACATACATACTCTCTTACACATACATATATACTCTCACACATACATATTCTCACTCTCACATACATATATTACCACTTCCACATAAAAATATTTATGTATGTATGAAATAAAAAGTATAGTGGAAACGGAAGGCACCTACATGAAAAGGAAGTCACTTACATGAAATGGAAAGATTGTGATTGGCTCAGAAGCTGGCCGGTACCATAGATAATTGTATTACAAACAGATCCTCAGTTGCCCTATTCAAATATGCACTGCCGCGATCTGCGTATAAACAGCCTTGTGTTGTGGGTATTATCTGCCATTTTTGCAGACGCAAACTATAAACATTAACGGTAACGTTAGCTTTTATGTTAAGGTGATACCTTATGTTATGTTATGTTATGTTATGTTAAAGTGTAACCACCTTGGTTGTGTTGGACTCATGCACCTGCTGGAAATGGCCGCTAGTTTTGTCACAAATGCAAACAACAGTGGAACAGAACTGTAACCGACAGTGAAGCCTTAAAGAAAGACTGACCACGTATGTTCTATGTTGTGCCTATTGAAGCACTTATTTGTTTTGGGGCGTTTTCAGCTCTTAATCAATTCAACATTGATTCAATGTTTCCTTGCTATCTGGGCTACTACCAGTTGCACTGTGAACTTCATTGTACTACTTCCCAAAACAAATTATATTATCCATTTGTACATTTCATGCAAGTAATTTATTTTTTGCTAAATAAAGACATTCAGAATTGTATTAATTGTACATCGTTTATTGCATTTTACACAGCATTACACTCTAGGCACACTTGTGGTTTTACATTAGAATCTACTATGCTCATTGTCATATTATGTATATGCGGTGAGCACACCTTCGTGGAAATGTAATATTTTGCACGTCTTCCAGCCGATACCCATGTCATACGACGCCTTGTTAGCTCGGCGATCTGACTTCCACCACTTTGCTTCCAAGCTGGAAAATCGCTCTCCATTTGTGATTAAAACTACATCCAAGATTTGCAGCTGGCCTAATACGGTTATAATAATCAGAGCTGCCTACCAAGCTAATAATTAAGAACCACCCTCTACTGCTTTCTAACCGCTTTAAACAATAAAATCACCCTTAACTCTGACAACAATTTGACAACTTCAGCATAATAGTTCAAAGGGCGTTTTACAAATAAGTATATGTTGTGAGAAATTTGGAATTCAGGTTAACATGTGTTATGCATACATTTATCACGTTTATAAAATGTTTCAAATTAGTTGAGAATTAAGCGAGTTAGTCAATTTTATCGGAGGAAGTCTGCATCCGTCAATACACTACCGTTTGTTTACGTGAATCTAGACCACCCGACGGTGGCCAGGCTATTTAACTCATTCCAGAATGTGGACACTTTCACACAACTAAAAAAAAGTAATGAATGATTGTTTCTTTTTACATAGCCGACATAGTTCTTCAATATTAGTATCGCTGAAACGTTACACAGCGGCTGATGCCATAGATCTACGTTTTTATATCCACGGCTGGTAGGCTGTTGTCCAGCGTCCGAGCACCATGGAGGGGGCAGACCAGTAAAGTTATTAGCCTCCAACCGGCAATCGGAGTAATCCATAAATATTATATTATCGTCACCTGAAACAGTCAGTGCTTCTTGAGGCCAGCATCAGCCCTGTAGCTTAGCCTACTGAGCTAAGCTACAGGGGACTCTCGGCAGAGGAAAAGGTAACAACTAACGTTAGCTTACTACTGAGTTCATTCACTGCGCAAACAGACAAGTGAACCGTTATAATTTGGTAATCATGTACTAGCTAATGCTATAAAAAATAATCACATCACTTTCTAACGTTAGCTTGTTTAATGTAAATCTAAGTAGCCAAGGCCGTTTTGCTTTTGTTGGTTAGTTAGCTAACGTTAGCAAGTGGTGTGATTATCTTTTAGCATTACTACGTGATTACGAAATGATAACGGTTCATTTGTCTGTTTGCACAGCGATTAAACTTGGTAGCAAGCTAACGTTAGTTGATACCTTTTCCTCGACCGAGAGTCAGTTGCCAAAGTGTTGTGGAGTGTTATATCGTGCAGGACTGCAGACTGTCTCCGAGCAAGTCCAAGCTGGCCTGCTGAGGATTCTTCAGGTAGCTACACTAGCGTTAATGCCAGCGCTCTCATCTCGCTGTGAGAAGCGCAGAATGATACAGCACTGACCTGGCCTCAAGAGATGAGGACAATACACTGCCTGTTTTAGGCAGCGATAGCCTATTATGCACTACTCCAATTTCCTGTTGTAATACATGTCTCTGGTCTTCCCTCTCCATGGTGCGTGGGAACTGGACAAGAGTCTGTATGGCATATTATGGTAGCAGTGCAGACGTAACTTAACAGGGTGAATTATGAATCTAGTAGTTGTTTATATCTATGGTACCAGCCAACTTCTGAGCCAATCACAATCTTTCCATTTCATGTAAGTGACTTCCTTTTCATGTAAGTGCCTTCCGTTTCCACTATACTTTTTATTTCATACATACATAAATATTTTTATGTGGAAGTGGTAATATATGTATGTGAGAGTGAGAATATGTATGTGTGAGAGTATATATGTATGTGTAAGAGAGTATGTATGTATGTGTAAGAGAGTATGTATGTATGTGTGAGAGAGTATATATGTATGTGTGAGAGAGTATATATGTATGTGTGAGAGAGTATGTATGTATGTGAGAGAGAGTATATATGTATATGAGAGTGAGTATATATGTATGTGAGAGAGAGTATGTATGTATGTATGAGAGAGTATGTATGTATGTGTGAGAGAGTATGTATGTATGTGTGAGAGAGTATATATGTATGTGTGAGAGAGTATGTATGTATGTGTAAGAGAGTATGTATGTATGTGTGAGAGAGTATATATGTATGTGTGAGAGAGTATGTATGTATGTGTGAGAGAGTATGTATGTATGTGAGAGAGAGTATATATGTATATGAGAGTGAGTATATATGTATGTGAGAGAGAGTATGTATGTATGTGAGAGAGAGTATATATGTATGTGAGAGAGAGTATATATGTATGTGTGAGAGTATGTATGTATGTGTGAGAGTATGTATGTATGTGAGAGAGAGTATATATGTATGTGAGAGAGAGTATATATGTATGTGAGAGAGAGTATATATGTATGTGAGAGTGAGTATGAATTATGGCCTAAACGGCCCCTCATATTTATTAGTATTTAGCAGATTCACAGTTAAATTCATTTTTCATATTTTCTCAAAATCACAGACTGTGGGAATAAAAAAATAAATGCCATGTAACAAAAACAATTTGGTCCCTAACGTTCTGATGAATTTCAGAAAAGAATAAAAATTGTGCAACAATGTTAACTATTCCATTCTACTGATTGACAAGCAAATGGGAATATGACATAATTACTTACTGAGACAAGCAGAAACCAAAGACAATTGCAGGACGTGTTCTACTCAAAAGTCACTTTCTTTTTTAAATTTTATTTTAAAACACAATCATATCACAGCAGCTTCAGTACAACATGATATTATTTGTTGGCACTTGAAGTGTGTGCTCGTTTGTAAGTGCACTATGCATTTGGGGAATTTGAACGTCTATTAAACGTCAGCCACAATATGTCTAGCTACAATACGTCTCCTAGCAACACCCCAGTACATTTTATAAAGGTCCAACAAGCTATGAGGCAACAGTATAAAGTCTCTCATGGTATATTGTAGCAATCGTGATCTCAGCTCCATTTAAAGACTGTGCACTGAATTAAACTGACGAATGCACCTCTGTAGTTGGCCTGGCCTCAGGCTAATGGCCCAACAGTAAATCCACATGCATACTGATTTAGGATTTCTGCTTTCTGAAATCCCAAGCCTACATATAGCCATATAGCCTACATTTTATATTTCACACATAAAATCACAACGTTTATATACTCTCCCAACTCCCCTAGAAAAATTAATGTGTGCATTTTTCATAATTTATTTTTCATTACTTTTTCAGTTCCTGGCCAGGAAGACCTCTTGACAATGGATTGAGTTTTTCAAATTTACTACACAAAGGGGCTTAGTATACTACACAAAGGGGCTTAGTATACTACACAAAGGGGCTTAGTATACTACACAAAGGGGCTTAGTATACTACACAAAGGGGCTTAGTATAAATAATGTCAGGACCAGATTTCTTTAAAAGTTCTCAAATTGCCTGTTACCATTTGAAACTTTTTGAATGCCATTTGAAATGACCCTTTTCAAAGAATGGTAGTAGTCTATCACCAGAATGCATACAACATACAGTATACACAGTTTGTATATTTGGCACCATCAATCAAGCAATCAATATTTTATTCATATAGCACTTTTTGCAAGTAAATGCAATTCAAAGTGCTTTCCAGTGCAGGAGATAAAGTATTGAAAGGAAAAATAAGACAAGCCATAGAAATAATAAAATAATAGAGACTAATGCACAAGGCAATAAGAGATAAATACACAAAAATATATATATATATCAAAGAAAAAATCTGAAATAGGGTATTTGTCACTCTCCGTTCACTTCTATGGAGAAGCTAAACCAGTCTCAAAATTGCACTTCTAGTACATATACGATCGCAAACTAAGAGGATTCTGTCAATACAACCAATAAGCATTTCTCCGCGGCACTCTTACTGCTGTACCACCGCAGCGGCCTTTTGGCGGATAAAAAAAAAAAAAATGACACGCCTTTTCTCTAGCTGCTCAAAGGGGATGTGATCAGTCTGCGACCTCGATCTCAATCATCCCCGGTCCGCAATCTCAACCCCCCTGTTCACGATCAAAAAAATCTCTCCGACGTCAATCTGTAAATCAAAGTTGAACTCCGCCTCTTCCCCTTTTTCTGTTCAATCACGCTCATGCTAAAACACTCATCAGAACCTCCATTGTCAAATTGCGACAGTGCAGACCACAGACACGAGCCAGAGGAAGACCGTTCAACTCAACAGACAGCTCTGTTCTGTGCGGGTAAACAGATTAACTTGCAGGCTTCTTTTGATTGGCCAGTGGGGGGTGCTAGTCTGTGATGAGATGCTGTCATCCTGGGCGACTGAAAGCCTCCCGTCTCTGGGTGACACTAGACCAGTCACTCTACAGGGCTGCCACAGTTGGCTGGATTTCCTACCAGACCGTGGGACTCATCCATCCATGCACTAGAACAACACCTTAACAAGATGAGCCACCCAGCAACCCCCCCCCCCCCCACAAACCCCCACAAATGCAGTTAAAACATTACTGCACTGCACGTTTGTGCCAATCAACATCTAATTCAGACCATATCAAAGTCACTCAAAGTCACTCAAAGCCAGTGCCAATAACAGTCTAAATCAATTCCCAAGAATGCTTCATGAACTTTTAGACTGATTCAGCTAAGTAAAGGACGGGTGGAGTTTTTATGTTTCTCTGTGCCTAGCCATAATATGCCAGGCTTGTCTGAGTTCAACTGCAGTAAGTTCTGGGGCTGCCAGGTTGCTCATCTGCCAAACCCTGGGTTCCAGGATAATGAGATGTGCCTCATGGTCTGGTAATGAATCGAGACCATGCCAGTGCTTATTGCGGCCAGCAGCCCTGCTGGGTCCTGCATAATTGGCTATCGTGTGGCCCTGTGAGAGAGAGCTTCAGTACTGCTATCGTCTTCCTTTCATCCTTCAATGAGTTACCCCTCTAGTAGGTCAGCCATGAGCAGTCTGGCTGTGCCCGTGTATAAAACACACTCCTCTCTCACAATGGTATTCCTCTGACACCGGCCATTACCACATCATTGCTCAATTGCAGCCCGACTGGTCAACTGGGAGGCCTACAGTCTTCCAGCTCTAGTTCTGCCAGCTGTGCTATCCTTTGGTGGAAAGCTCCCCTCAAGCACTGCAGGGAGAAAAAAGGTGGCAGTTGCAGGCTGCCTGCACTCATTTTTTTTGTATTTGTTTCAGATTTTTTCCCCAATTTAGTAGCAAATTGAACCCCTATTCTAATTAAATTCTCCCCATGTAGCAACCGCTAGAGAACCACCACAACCCTGTCAGCCGGTAGTAAGGAAGGCGCCACATCTTCTGCATGGCGTGACTCCTCGAGCTCCTGGCCATAATTCCAAGTCACCCAGGGTCTTTTTGTGCGCAGCGGTTCTCTCCGAGCCCGTCCTCCCACCCGGCAGCAGCCGCCAATTGCTGCTCCCACAGGGCACAGGCCATGCTTGGAACTGGCAGGACCGGGGCACGAACCACAACCCTCGGAGTACAACTGCACCAACTGAAAGTCGGCGCCCTTACCGTCGTACCACCACACTCTTTTATAAAAATTTTGTTTCTGATTTTTTCCCTTTTTCTCCCAATTTGGTAGCCAATTGAACCCCTATTCTAATTCAATTCCCCCCCGTGTAGCAACCGCTAGAGAACCACTGCTACACAACCCCGTCAATCGGTATATTAGTAGTTGGAAGGCGGGGCCACGTCCTCTACAGGGCGCAGCTCCTCGCGCTCCTGACCGTGACACGCCCTGGGTCCCGTGCGCAGCGATTCTCTCCGAGCCCCTCCCCCCACCCGGAAGCGGCTGCCAATTGCCGCTTCCACAGGGCACCGGCCACGCTCGGATATGGCAGGACCGGGGCGCGAACCCCGATCCTCGGAGTACAACTACGCTGACTGAAAGTCAGCGCTCTTACCGTTGTACTACCGCGGCGGCCGTACCACCACACTCTTAACGAACTGACAGAGGAAGCCGCAGTGACGGGATGGCCTATACGAATACAACCGGCGCTTCCAAATGGGAAATTGCAGTAATGTAGCTTAGAGAGATTTTCATGTTCACCAGGCTTCAGTGATTGATATAGCTGTGTGATATCAAGGAAAGGTGATGTTGTGGCTGAAAATTATATACCCAATGATATACCCAAAGATAAACAGAATGGGAGGGCAGTATCCCACTGGGCATGATAAAACCATGAATGCAGCACACTCAGTATAGTTTTTCATTTATTTAATGCGCACTATACTCTATCTATTCAGTG